>CM065318.1:11384943-11415775 GCA_033032175.1 Saturnia japonica | reverse complement strand
GACAGATGAGTAGATATCGCCTCACAGCAAGAAATTTAATGTTTATAAGTTGCGGGTCTAAGTTGTCATTTTTGCATTTATTACGTATAACCAATCAATGTCCTGTATTTCGTGTTTCATGGTAGATTATTGAAGTGAAAATTTCTTTAGCTTCATTGCGGTTTGAAAGTCGATGAAACGAAAAAGTGACAGTAAAAAGAGACAGACACATAAATTCATAACATTTGATGTGGGAGAAAATAAGATAGGAACCCCCGGGGAAGTTTTAGGCAATGGTAAAATGGTACAAGAGATTTATTTATTTAATTTAGCCAAAATTTAAAAAGTTAGACAAAGTTAGTTAGTTAGTTAGGTAGTTTATTGCCACGCAATAATGAATTTTATTACCTCACCAAAAAGGCACGAAACAAAAACTTTTTATAAAACAATTATGACATTCTGTTACTGAATGATATTGTGTTAGGTTACTTTAGTCGTAGAAATGAAAATATATCGGTTAGCGGCCTCTGTACAAACAGTATGGAAATAATTTTGAATGATCAATAATTAGAAATTACACTATTTCCAGTTCGTACAGAAGTTACAATAGAGAGCGCTAAAATGAGAACTTTAATAAAATGAAATTATGGATTTAGCAAATTATGTTACCAAAGTACAAGTTTAATTTTTGTCACAAAAACTCCCTAAAGGGCGCTAAAATAATAATATGTAAGTTGCAAATGCAAACACTACAAAAGTAGGTACGGAAATTGAAAAGTACGAATTTTGAGATGTTAAATAAACTCCCTAGATAGTTCTAACAAGAGAGCGAAAATCTTGTCAGAAGATCCCACTTTGTTTAGGTATTAGTTGGGAAAAGTCATCACAACAACCGTGGTGTTTTGTATACCTGTAAGTATTATTATACTTTTTGTACTTTATTCAGATGATATTCCCATGGATATTTCAAATGTGCAAGGTGATGCCTTAATTGAAAATGATATTGTGAATAATGATTGTGAGTACTTGTTTGTACATTTTCATAAACTTTAAATGAGTGTGTATTTGATCATTTTCTTATTTAAAAAAAATACATGTGAAGGTTTCACTTCTACTACGTGTGAATTGCACACATGATTTTTTTTTATTTTATTTTACAATATCTTTTAAACGACGTCTTGTTTACGCACCTGTTATTTTCTAGTTATATGATTTATAAATTGTTTTGTTTTAAATCATGTCTATGTGCTGTTAATAATGTGCTTAGGAAAATAATACGGGTTAGAATGACCTAGTGATTAAAGTTACGTGTTTTTTGATGTTAGGGTAAAGATTACCTATCTTAATGTTTTTGTATAGTTATTTACGTGTACTAGTACTACTACAACTAGTATAAGACTAGTGTCAAATTGTTAAACGGCACGGCTCGAATATTTTGTAAAAAAATCAGACTACGGTTCGCGATTCTCGTGGCGGCTTCATTTGAAAAATAAACACAGTTCACTGCAAATCCGTGTTTTGACCAAACTCAACAGAGAGGGTTGGTTGGGGTTTAGTTAGAATCATGGAGAGAACACATTTCGATAGTTTTTGAAATTTTTATCAGTCTATCTGTCGGTATGTTTGAACGCCAATCACGCAAAAACTAGTGTATCAAATTTAATGAAATTTGATATGAATACGGTTATAGTCTGACGGTACATTATGGAAGCATTTTTACACCTATGGACATTTGTATGGACTATAAATTGCTTTTATGTTATGTACATATAAAAAAGGAATGTATGTATTAATTTTATAATATATATAAAAAATATTTTATATAAATTACAATATTAGTATTATTATTCAATTTATTTCAGTGTATGTATATGTATTCTTTTTTAGTGAAAAAAGTGAAAGATACCAACTTAATCCAAATTATTTTATCTTTACATAATTAAAAAAAAAAACAATTAATTGAAACGTGTTTTTATTTTATTTTTCAGAAGTATTCATACATGGCGCTGTGCAGTTTAGTTTAAATTATCATGAAATTGATTTGATTTTTGTTGTCACACTTATGTACCTATATTTTCTGTAAGCACTTATATTATTAATTATTATTTTTAAACGTTTTTTAGATTGTTTTTAACGTTATTTGTAAAAGTTTAAAACAATTAAGAATATCTATTCGATCTAAATTTTCTACCGATAGATGTTATTGTTTGGTGTTTGCGCTATCAAGATATCAAGATAAACATACATTATAAGTAAATTATTACTTTCCACTGGATATTAACTGTTTATAAAAATAAAATTATTAGATATAATTAGCTTTTCTTATAGGACGGTTAACATTTAAAATTATTTTAGTTGGGTATTAAAGCTTAAAACTTATACCGATCAAATACTGTAAGGTGAGATTGAGGTGAGGGGAGGTATTTATTTAGTGGCTGTTTTTCATACACGAAATATATTACGTGAACAAAGTCGCAGGCACAGCTAGTATATGATAAATTTATATAATTACATTCTCCTAGTAAAACCTTTTTGAAAGCAATCCAATGAAATCCAGGGACTACAGATAATCTCGTAAAATCCGTAATGATGTTTTTCGTTTCATTTGTAAATGCAAATGTGAACAGAGATATATTAGATAAGTTAGGGATCAACTAATTCTTCAAGTTGGGTGAAGCTGTAAAAGCCACAGATGCTTCAAGGCCTCTAAGGTATAGTACAGATATATACAGTATAGTTAGTTTTAAAAAGGTCAACTAATTTATTATTCGCTTCGATCAACTAAAATAACATCGAAGGCCGCACATATCGACTGATCAGATATTATCTTTGAAGTTGAAAGGAAATCGTGCGTTTTTCCTTTAATTCTGGTGAACATGGTCAGTCGTGTTTAGAAATTAAGTTCAAAATATTTGTATATATGTATATCATCAACATCATCATTTCAGCCCAAACATATCCACTGCTGAACATAGTCCGCCCCCAAACATCGACACAACGACCGGTCCAGTGCTGCCCACATCTAACCGCTTCTCGCAACCTTTACTAGGTCGTCAGTCTACCTTGTGGCGGGTTTGCCCACGCTGCGTCTTCCGGTACGTGGCCGCCATTCAAGAACTCTACGGCCCCATCGGCCATTCGTTCAAAGAGCTACGTGCTCCGCCCTCTGCCATTTAAGTCTAACATTTTTTAGGGCTATGTCGATGACTTTGGTTCTTCTGCGGATCTCCTCATTTCCGATTCGATCATGCAAAGAAATCAAATGAAATCAAAATAGTCTTTATTCAATTTAGGCACTTATAAACGTCAAAACACTACTGTCGGTTCGGAAAACATCCCAGTCTTCGAGGAAAGCCGGTAAGAAACTCGATCGAGTTTATCTTTTTTTTGTGAACTGTACAAATGTTAATATAACAGGTACAATAATAATAATTTAGTGCATGCACAGTGTTTAGTATTAACTACAACACTAGTTTGTAACTATTATGTATAACTGGCAACTCTGTATTCTTGGCTCATCAATGTCAACGACTTTAAAAAAAAACCATTGTGATTTGTGTGCTTACGAGTAATAAATTGTGAATCTATTGAAGAGAAGTGTGTCATTGAAGTCCTAACGCAATAATATCATACACACAGAGAGGGAGTCACTTCCAGACATCACTATCGTTCATACAATGATCCAACATAAAACAACTTCTTGACAGTAAAGCCCGCTTGACATAGTCCTTAAACTTGTTGTCCGGCAAATCAGTGATGTGCTTCGGGATCTTGGTATAGACCCTAACACTATTACCTAAAAAACTTTTATTAGTCTTTCTAAGTCTAAAACACGGTATGACTAATTTATCTCTATTTCTAATATTAACATTGTGCTGATCTTTGACAAAATCCAGCTTGTTTAAGTTTTTAAGAACATACATTAAGTTATCAAAGATGTAATGGGAGGGCAAAGTTAAAATACTAAATTCCTGGAACTTGTTCTTTAGTGATTCGCGGGGTCTCATATTGTAAATTGATCAAACTGCCCGCTTGTGTAATATAAATATGGTATCTACCTCAGCTACTGAACCTCACAGCAAAATACCGTAAGACATTAAGCTAAGAAAGTAAACGAAGTAGACTAATGTAGCGGTAGCAATATCTGTTAACTGGCGAATTTTGCGTACTGCGAATGCAGCAGAAGTTAATCTTCCCGCAAAAGTTTTAATATGCGGACCCCACTGTAATTTTGAATCAAGCGCAATAACCAAGAAGACAGTACCATCAACAAAGCCTACTAAATTCCCTTCTATCTTGATAGCACTATCAACACACCGAACATTGGGCAAGGCAAATCTCATACATTTGGTTTTGTTTGCATTTAGTAGTAAATTATTTAAAGCAAACCATTTATATATTTTAATTAATGTGTTGTTTAATTGCCTAAGTTCCAAATTTGTTCTTTTCACTATGAAAATATAATACTACGTAATAAGTATAGCCCTCTCCATTGGCCTTTGAAAAACCTTGAGTTTTTTTATGAGGCCCATAGCGACCACGTCTCAACACCATAAGTAATCACTGGCAACACACACTGGTTAAGTCCCAAATTCCCAAATACTATGGAATTTAGATCATCTTTAGTGTAGTCGTATTTTATTAGAGAAAGTAATTTTCAAAATCGGATCAGTAGTTATGAAGATTACCTTCCACATTCAAACACGCAAACTTTACCTCTTTACTAACCGTCGATTCTAAGGTTCTAACTTATCTTACTAAATATATTGTATGTGCGCGATTTTTTCAGAAACTATACGATCAATTCTTGTGATTATTTTAACGGAATTACCTGCACACTTATGGGAACGTTTTAGTATAGAAAATATTAAGGTATCATTATTATTTATTATTATTGTATTTTACTATTGTATTTTGACGTATAAATTTATTCCTATGGAAGTCGTTTACTTGTATTTTTTTAAATATTATATTTATAGATTATCAGATATCTTTATTTGCAAAAAATACAATATCATTTTATTACTCACCAGATAACTGTAGATCGCAAACGGGACGTATTCGATCATAACGAAGACGTCTGCTACTGCTAACCACTTCAGAAGTCTGTTGATTGGTGCTACCGCCAAATCCCTACGCGTCAACACAGCCACATTAAACGCATTTGCCAAGCTACCAAAGAGACAAACCTAAAATAAAATTATAATTGAATTAATTTTAATTATTCAATACAACAATATTGAAATATCAGTCCTCTGACTCCGCAGAATAGTTTAAACATATTAATTACTCTGTCCACTCGTCAATTTCAACTATTATTATTAACACTATCTCTAATTATTATTTCTTTATTGTGTATATGTTATAGCGTTATGGCCGCAGTCTCAACTGATGTTAAATGACGATGAAGTCCAAGATGATGGCACGCTAAGCCTAGTGAGAGGATTAGGTCTCAAGCACAGCTGCCGAAACACACATATAAGTTCTTGGCGACAGATTTTCAACTTGAGGGTGATAGCTAGCCAGGCGGGTACTAGAAAATACTCTACCACCATGTTATGGTTTCATCACAATATTTTCCTTTACCAAAAGCTCAGGCGCGTTGAAGTGATTCGAAGTCACGTCGATCGACGTGTACGGAACACGCTACCACTACGCCATCATTGCTAAAATTGCATTGTTATGTTTATGTTACAACGTTAGGTTTCATTTTTGATTATAAAATTAATAAATATAACCACCTTATCTATACGATTAATGACAATAATACACTGTCACTATAAGCCCCTGTCGATCGCAATGATAATTATACTAATCATATTATATTAATATAAATATCAGTGAAGAAAATACACAAGAACCTTCGTAAAGAATTTCTATTACTTTCGCTACGTACTCGTAAATCCTTACATACGAGAATTCTAGTTCAGAGTTCTCGTTAAGTGCACAATGTACGTCTATTTTCGTATAAGTGAACCCTTATTCTACTGGAACTACGTTGATATCCCTGTTTTGATATTTTACTTATCTCGTTGATATAATATTATTGTCAAAATTATTATCGCAACATTTTCAATAGATAATAAAAATATACACCGTATACGTATAAATATGTAGCTTTGCATACATAATTTGCATTAATACTGAGTTGGTCTATATCATAGTAGATTTGACACAAAGATGAATTTTTATTCTTGTCTTTTCACTGTCGTCGAATTTATTGAATCACTAGCTTCTGCCTGCGACTTCGTCTGCGTGGACTTCAGAATGGGGTCCAGAAAGAAACAAAAAAATGACATTTACTGAGAAAAAAAAGTGTCCATACAGGTTATAAACTATTTGTGTGCCAAATTTCAAGCAAATCTGTTGAGCCGGTTTTGCACGATTGAGTAACAAACATCCAAACACATAAACTTTCTCATTTATAATATTATTATCTGGCTGGAAGATCTACACTCAGTGTCATAAAAAAAGAAAAACACATAACTATATAAATTTAAAACGTGAAACATTATCTAAATACAAAATTTCATCGAAATCATTGGAGCCGTTTCCGAGAAACCGATTACATAATTATATACTTATACAAGTATTACTCACTTAAAAGTATTAGATATACATACATAGGAATATAAATAAATAAGTCAAGCAAAGTCTTAAGTGTAACTTTAGAACGACCTGTCTAGCAAAGTTACAATTTTTATCATGCATTCTTGAACATCACCAAAAAAACCGAAAATCCTAGAATCGAACTCCGTGGTATTAATTAAAACATAATCCAGTTTGTTATGAACCGTGATCATTTTAAAATATAATAATCTTAAACTTACCAATAGGCTGACGTATCCGTGAATGCCGTTGTAAGCAAGTATCAAGTCTCGAAACTGCCCGGAGCAATATTCCGAGTGCTCACATTCTTTGACGACAGAAATGTTATATTTGTTCCTCCAGTCTTCTAACGCTTTCAGAACAGCACCGATATTTGTGCTATAGTTGGTTCCACTATTTTTTAATAGTGATATAAAACGTGGATCATCGAGTAATAAATATGAGGTATTTGATCCGTATGATTCATTTTCGTAGTGACGAGTGATATTATCTGCCAACATCATGAATTGAGATGGGTGTTCTTCTCATCACTTAAGGTATCGCTTTGTTACATCATATTCGATATCTGAGAGAAAAGTTGTTGTTTTCTCATTAAATATATCGTATAATTGCACTAATCCAAATGCCATCTTGGGTTTCCTCAAATCTGATAAAGAAAAATTAAAGAAATCAAATTTCTTAAACATCTTTACATTTGTAAATTGTGGTGTGTAGGTACATAAGCAACTGAACAACTTTCATTAACGTTACAAGGTTTTTGAAGAATTGCCTTATGTATATTTTAATAAATGTTGTTTATAAAATACCTATTTATTTCTTTATATGATAGCCAGACTCACGAGAAATAGTATAGACTATATAACATTAGGTTACAACTCACATCTAGCTTAAAATATTGATTTTTGTTACGTATGTCGGAAGTCGAGGCCCTCCCGAACTGCTTTATCCGCGTGCGCTGGCGTTATCGTTAATGACAAGTAAATACGATGTTGCACAAAAATATTTGTCCTTAGTATTATATTAAAAAAAGTCGCGATAGCATATACATAAGCCACACTAAGGTATTTTGTGACAAAGATTTGTTGAAAATTAAAAAGTGATTTTTAAGCATTATTTTTAGACATAGCATATCAATCCTTACGAACAAAAGTTACTTCATCATAAAGCCAGTTTTATGAAGTTAACTTTTGCTCATTATAGTATGTTATTTGGACACATAGTTCAATGAAAAATTAAAATAATTTGTACTTGCGGGAAGCACAATTGTGATAGGATACAAGGGTGCGTTGGAGGCACGGTGTTTATCACATAAAATGAACACCGATGAAACCGTGGGGTACAGCTAGTAGAATATAACGAATGAAAAGAAATAGAAGAGAAAGTAGATTCAAAGATAACAAATAAATAAAGGACTTAAAATCTAATAATTGATAAACCACTATATCAATATTACTCTTCTGAGCAAAATACTTCTTGATTGCAACGTCGTCATGTGAAATGTCAAATGAATAAACATGTTTACTAAAATTTACCTATCAAATTGCCATTATGCTAAACTGGTCACTTTAAGCTAGAATAACTTGAAGGTATAAATGACATGGAATCGCAAATTCGAGCAATTTATTTGTTTGTTTTACTAAGGATTACTTAATTGCGTTTTCGTATTTTAGTTTATCTCCAACCCAAATATACTTATTTGCAATGAACGACGCAAAGAAAGTTCGTGTATTTATTCAAATACGAGTTTCAACACTGCAACAAAGATTCTCAAGTGGCACGCAGTATCAACGATGTTTATGGACCAAATTCCACTAACAAACGAGCAATATTCAATTCAGACACTTACGTGTGATCAAATGACTTATGTGAATAATTGTATCTTTATGTGAACTAAATCACAATTAATTATTTTTTTAATTGTTTTAATGACACCAAGGACAAGCAGCAAAGTCAAACTAAATACAAAAATCAAAGTCCCTAGCACCGAAGTTTTATATGTCTGCAGAATTCGGTTTCACGTGAAAATCTCCCCAGCTAGTCGTTTCCTGGTTATAAAGTGCAAGCGGTCACAGAGCACTCCTCTTGCTATCGCACCCAGCCAATAGGGTGAACGTTAATAGTACGGATACTAAGTGTCTAGTACGTATTTCATAATCACATCGACGATTCTTCGACATATTATATTAATACCAGAGGATGTGGGTGTTTCGTCATCCAGACCAGACATATTTCTTTATTCTCGAGAAATCAAGCGTATAGTACTTGTAGAGCTTACTGTACCGTGGGAAACTAATATATCCAAAGACCACGCAATAAAAATGAATAAATATTACGATCTATGTGTGCTAACCAAACACGTAAACCACCCAACCAAACCAACCAAATTTATATGTGGAAGAAGTGGGAGCGAGAAGTTTCCAGCGAAATCTCTCTATAATTTGTTAAAAGACCTCGGCCTGTCGAGTATGTAGTATGTAGTAGTACTCAGGCTCTTACCAAATCTAGCTTGGCAGGAAGGGTATCGCGGGCAGTCAAGTGCGCGCTGATATGCACCATAAGAGGGGCCCCTAAGCATACACCTGAGTCACAAGTCCCGGGGGCTGCTCGTGTTTCCCTCTCTCTGCCCCACGATGGACCCAGCACTGCACGGTGCATCCATGAAATGCTGTTTGTATCTCACTTGTTATTTAATAAGACGTGTCAGTAGAGGAGGCCGGCGATTGTAGCACTAGGTGAGTACTTGATACGAAAAACAAATGTGAAATTAACTGAGTTGACAAGATACTGCCATTTTCATAAAAATAAATGATCCAAATTCATATTAAAAGTGCCAAAATTCAAAACAACTTACCATAGTAAGTAGTTCCTAACAGAAAATAATGTGCAGTTTCTTTTAAGGTTTTGGACTGACGGCTTAAGCGAACTGAGAGTATATGGGCTTCGGCGACGCGAGTTGCAGTCGACAGGTATCGGCCGGACAGTCCGTGATTTCAAGGCCAAATCCAACACACACTTGCAGTTACCGGTGTACTGTTTAAACTGACGATCTGCAGTAGTATTGAACTGCCGACTGCCGACTAATACCTTCCGGCAGCCGCCTACCTGCTATTGTGTGGACCTTGACAGTTAACAGAGCCAATATTCAACCATTGGCGTCAGGCAAGAATCGCTTAATGAGTTGGCTATGCTCAACTACCTTGATACACCTAGCTTGTTGCTACCTTGGACGGAGAAGGACTGATCAGCCGAAAGACTGACGACAAACTGTTAGTCTGTGGGGCCCTTAAAAACTTACGTCGGAACATAAAACGTAATATAATGTGCTATCACGTAAATCTATACAATTAATAAAATTGAAGTGTCTATTTATAATGTCAAAATAACAGTTCTTTACTAAATGCAGTTGAAAATATATTTGGTACTTATTTTATAAAATATAAAGCATTTTTTTTTTATATCTGTCTGTCTGTTTGTTCCAGGTAATCTCCGAAACGGTTGAACTGATTTTGACGGGACTTTCACTGAGAGATAATTGATGTTATAAGGAGTAACTTAGGCTACTTTTATTTCAGAAAAAGAATTAGGGTTCCGCACTAATAAATAAAAATGTTCATGAATCAATTTGGGCGCTTTAAATGGCTTAACACTGAGTAAACCAAAAATATGTAAGTACTACATAATTGTCGATGCTAAAAATACCTACAAAAAAGTCAGCAAGAGCAATATGTCTATCTTCCAAGAATCAACAACAATAAGCATTTCTTTAAAATAACTGGACGACATTCTGTAGTCCGTACAGATAGTTCCATTATAAAGGTATTTCTACGTGAAACCCTAACAAGTAATGTATATATACTATTAATGCATTTAGCTTGTCTATTTTCCGATAGAACATTTTTAATTGTCACTTACTGAAGAAAGTAAATGGAACACTATTAATTCCGCCAGCGCGACGGGCGGCAATAGGTCAGTGAAATACAATATGACAACTAGAAGCTTATTTTTTCCAGTGGGTAATTAATTATTTTGCTTTTTTTTCTTTCTGGGTTAGGGGTTGACAATGCCCTTTTGTGATGTTACTGAAACTGTTCAAAGTCTACCAATACAGTAATATTTTCAAAGAGAGGTAGGGGCGTAGAGAAATTGAATGACTACACTGTCTACAATTGTGCATATAACAATAAATTCATATTGTAGAAATTGTTGAAATGTATAATAATAAGATATTGGAAACTGGTAGGTACACTTTAGTTCATTTTAATTGAAAATTCACACTCACACTCACGAAATATATAGAAAAGAATTTAAGAAGTACAAATACAGGAAAATGTTATGTGAACAAATTATCTGACTTTTCATTATCTATTTATGTAAATAATGTAATGAAATGTAATTTCATGATGAGAATTTGAGAACGGCTGGACTAATTTAGCCAATTATTCTTTTAAATATTAGTATTGACCCAAATAAGATTTTTAGAGAAAGAAAAATTTGAAAATTTACCGGAAATTTGGAAAATTGTCTATTGTTTTTTTAATGAAAACAATGTTTTTTTTTAATGGTTTTATTTATGATCATGGGAGACGATTCGAGCGATAGATATGCGTAATTCTTTTTTGTTTTGTTAGTTATGGTCCTGGAAAAGTTTTCAGGAAAAAAAAAAGGTTAGGTCGCGCAGCGCAGTGCCGAGTCATCGACTATTGGAATAGTAAAGTTATTAAAATAAATGATTTTTTTTTTTCAAATCATGTACCACTTAAAATGGTTAATAATTCAAAATTTTCTTAATTTAATACGGACATAGTCAATAATACCACTACAGCTTAAGAGCGATATACGAACAAAATGAAAGAGCATGATTTATGTAAATATACAACAACTATTTAGTTACGATCGTCTGCGGCTTTACTGTCCGACGCCTCTGTGATTTGAATATTCATTAATTACGTAACACAATTCACAAATGACAACAAAATTAACTATATAATAAACACCATGTAAATAGTAAAAAATAGACTCAGTAAACGATAAAGAGATAAATTCCGTGAATTACTTAACAAATTGTTTGAATAAAATTAATGAAAGGTTTGATTTCTTTTCACGTTATAGTTGATCTATACTGGTTAGGTGTTGGTTCGATTGAGGCCATGAGATCCATAGTTGCCTATAAACTATTTTTGATAAATTTACCTATTAACATATTCGTAATCTAAAAATGTGCGAAAGCGCGATAAGTACGAATAAAAGATGCCTCGTAGAAGGGCGAAATACAGGTAATCGATTGTAATCGATTCACGTCTTATCTAAAACATATTTTTTATTATTAATACATATTTTTTTACTTTTATTGATGTGTAAAGTCTTTTCTCTCACTTTCCTGCAATCTGTGGCAATGATTTCGTGAAAAGCGACGGAATTCGGTACAGGAAGTCGTGGAAGCTTGCGCTATTTAATTTGACCAATGAGCGCGCGCGGTGATAGTGTTGGTCGTCCGATAGTACCAATCGATTATCCGAGAGGTTGGTACTGTCAGCCAGCAGTATGTGCGTGTGTATAACGAGAAAGATAAAGGGGAATAGAGAAGGAGAACGCATCAGCTGTGCGCTTAAACCTACAGTATAAAGTGTGCTGTTTTATAAACTAATTTATAAATGTAAGCTATTTTAAGTAAGATTTTTTTATTTAAGTTATCTTTATCTTTCTATCTATTATTTCTCTAGTATTATAAAATATTCCTTAAGACATTGTTTGCTTGAAAGCCCTAGTCTCGGCAAATACCAATTTTCTATCTTATTTAAAGGTAGTTATTAAACTATTTAACTTTACAATACGAAAAAAAGCAGAGCCATAACTATAAACATATCAATAAATAGCTAACCTAACAATTAAATAAATTTGTGTGATTTTGTACGCAAAGCAATAATTATTCTATGTATACATAGCGGGTGCAACCGCCCGTAGAATACTGTATACATAACGATCCAAAAATAGCTATTCAACGAGATCGTGGGGCATCAACACGTCATGTGTTAAACCATTGTTGGCTTACGAAATGAATGCCAGATTTAACAGGGAAAGTAATTATCAGTGTATTGTCAGATAATCGATCATATTATATACGCCTGATAATTAATTCCGTATATGGTAACAGCGCCTGCAAAGTCCGATATATTATTAAAATCGTACTTTTCAGGAATAACCATAGAAATTTATAAAGGAGTAGCTGTACACCACGATTTCACCCGTTTTAAATTTATTTGATGAACTCTTAATCTTTGTGCTCACTACTTGCCGTAATTGCCTACAGCTTCCTTTACTGACATTCATAGTTATTACTCCACTCCTTAGGAGTCACACCGTTAAATTATATGTAACCTATGACCTCGCTCAAAAAATAGGCTATAAAATTCCTTAGAGAAGAATGTTCCAAACCTGGCCGATAATTCCAGAGGTTAGAGCGTTCAACCAAGCGGCTGAGTGTCTTAAACTCTCGCCCTCAAGCCCGATGAAGCTGTAAAAGCCGTGTAAAGCTTCAGGACCCTAATGGCTAACAATTTAAGTAGTAAGATAGAAAAAAAACAATCTCTAAAACCTAATCAAATAAAATCTTAAATCAAAAATCTCTTAAGCTCTTAATTATAGATTAACGTAATGAAACTATCTTAGTAGTGGATACTGACAGGATTTAATTACATATAGTGTTTACATTTATTAGCATAAAAAACAGTTGGTAACTACCTATTGTAAAAAAAGATTTTTGGAATAAAGTTTTCAGATTCAGTTGTGTTGTATACCTGTTTTATACAATAATATTTTTTGTGTATATCCGAAACGGTATATGGGGATAAGCAATGACTTAAATGAAATACCTATACGTTAGATTGGACTATGGGAATAATCACTCTGTTCCATGTAATTCAAGTTACGAAATCACACTTTTTTGCTTGTTTTATGCCGATAGAACTAGAGCACATAAATTTTCATTCAAATTATAAATTATATTATACATATACTATACTACAACACTGAACTATACAGTTCTTTCAATTATCTACTTACCTGTTGTAGGTAAGCTTATTTAAACTTAGTATTTAAAGATCAGTACACTATGCCGTAAGGTGTACTAAGCTCATTCAATGGCACTGGTGTTTTTATTCTATGTAAACCCGTGGTGAATCGCGTATTAAAATGAACGAATACTGTCCAGATAGATTTAAATCCTTAGATACTGAAAACGAATAACTAAGCGATGCAGGTGGGGTTTTCATTTCCCTCCTAATCTTGGTTGACTGTCAATTTTTAATAGGAAAGTTTTGTATGAACGGACCGGGTCGTGCACACTATGTGTATGGTGATAAGACTGAAAAGCCTGTCACAGTGATTCGCTTATGTGCGTTGCGTTTCGGAATTAGCCGGTAAATATCCACTTTCTATCTACGTAGGCATGACAGCGGCGATTGGTAATGGATTATTAATTTGATTTTTAACCCCCCGACAGAAAAAGAGGGGTGTTATAAGTTTAACGTGTGTATCTGTGCGTCTGTCTGTGGCATTGTAGCTCAGAAACTGCTCAACCGATTTTAATCTAGTTTTTATTGTTTGAAATTGACTTAATATAAAGTGTTCTTAGCTATAATTCAAAAAAATCTGTTCAACCTTTTGAAGATTATCACCACTTTTCTAGTTGAAAATAGATGTAAGCATCTTCAACAGGTCTGACTGAATCGAGATGTGGTATTCTGCTACTTCAATGACATTAGAAAAACCTTAACCTGACGCTGCAGCGTCATCTGGAATCTGTAGGATACATAACTCCTCACCAAATTACAGCAGAGATGTCGTGTTTGGGTTCATCAATGAATAGGTTACTTGTGTCCAGGGTTTAATAAATTTTCAATTTACCTTGTGTTAAACGTATTCTGAAATTCGCAACCTTTTGACGCCAACTCGCATCAACGCCTTACAATAATTATTATCTATGTTCTCTGTTTTGTGAAGTCATATCGTGAAGATTATAACTACTCTACTTAGTATCAAATAAATCGAATTAACAGTGGATTATCATTTAATTACTCAGATTTTAATGACTTTTTTTAATTGTCTTTTGTTTACCACCAGGCACAGTTTTGTAACTTTGTAGCTTCAATAATTGAAAATTTTAATCTATAATGAAAAACATAAAATAGTTATGACAAAGACATTTCAAGAGAGTCGTTAAAATGAATCTCCTGGAATGTTCCGAGAGATATATACTTACTGTGACGTTAATGACAATGATGTAATTAACGTTTACCATTTGGTATGTGCTCCAACGTTCATTGGTACACTCAAAAAACCAAACATAAAATGTCTATTTTGGACTACAGGAGAATTTAACCAGTGACGTAGGAACCTACATACTTTTATACTTAGTAGCAATAGTGTTTCAATGGCAGCCTGTACAGACACTACAGACATCGCATCGAACGACATGAGTTTGAATCCTTGCAATGAATCTGAGCTTTCTTTGAAGGGAAACATCGTGATGAAACCATAGCATTTTCTAATGCTCGCCCGGCACTAGCTCAAGTTGCAAATCTTTTTTCTTTTCTTTAATTTTAGTATAATTCCTACGACACTAGTCGTAAACTTTATAAAGATTAATCATAAATAGATTGAGATTATTTATAATGCTTCTTAGTTAGGATAACAAATTATTAACATCAAATTAATTAACAATATTAGTATTTACAAGTTAACATTCATAAAATAAATAACCTACAAGTGTGTTCCGGCAGCTGCACTTAAGAGTACCCTGTACTAGGCTTAGCGTGTTATCATTTTGGGCCACGTTGTCGCTTAACATCAAATGAAATTGTGGCCAAATCGCTAAGCCTATAAATAATTTAAAGTGTCGATTTTTGACCATGTATAAAGGCGGGTAATACGAGCAAGATATAAGATGCATTTAATAAAAAATAATAATTAGTACTAGCTGTGCCCCACGGTTTCACTCATGTTAATTTTATCCGACAAACACTGCACCGCCAAGGCAACCGTGTAATCTATCTTAATTGTTCTCGCTTCCTCCAAGTAGATACAAATTATCTTAATTTTTCATTGTCCCCTAAACTATGCATCCAAATAACATGCAATACAGGGCAACGTTTATAATTGTCTTTATAATGAAGTAACTTTTGTTCGTAAGGATTAAAATGTCATTCCTAAAAATAATGCTCATAGATCACTTTTTTATATTCAAAAATTTTTTGTCACAAAATGCCTTATTGTGGTATATTTATAAGAGATAGGCATATGGTATCGCAGACTTTTTTAGATATACATACTAAGGATCAATATTTTTGTATAACATTGTATTTATGTAGCATTAACCATTACGCCAGTGCACGTGGATAAAGCAGTTCGGGAGCGCTTTCTCTTCCGACTTACTTTAAAAAAAATCAATATTTAAGGCTAGCTGAGAGTTTTAGACTAATGTTAGATAGCCTATATTATCCCTCGAGAACCTAGCTATCATGTTCATATCCGACTGGTAGTTCCAGAGGTTATCGTATTTAAAGAAACAAACAATCAAACAAAAATCAAAAAAGTCTTCCGTTTTATCATTATGTATACTAATGTACTAGTAATTATTATGTAGGTAGTAATATAATTTGTACATAACTTAATTGTATTTTATATATAGTACTAGATGGCCCGACAAATGTTGCTCTGCCCTTCCCAATAGCAATAACTCGACCACAGGCGCCATCTATCCCGATTTTTTACTGATAATTTTTCCATGACCATAAACAAAACAAAAAGAATTACGCATATTCATCCTTTTTATTATTATTACTTACGACTAATATTCATCCTTTAAACCTTGAGTCGGTGTTAAACCTGGTGTGGGGGGGGGGAGGTTACAATCCAGCCAGACACAATTGTTGTGCCCTACCATTCAAAATATCGTTATTTATCATACACAAAACGTGTTATATTATACGTTCGTAAGTTTTATTATACGTGTTATTACGTGAAACATTATAGTACTGTAAAAATTTGGTAGAGTCAGCAACAACAGGAATTTTGCAAATTAAACTCTTTTAACTAGGATTTAAAATTAGGAGTAATAAAGGCAACACTCCAATTCGATCTTTTTTATAATATTCTAAAGTACAGATAATGGATTCACACAATATAATTTGACCTAGACTTTAAAGCAAAGGCAGAATATATAAACCTACTTCACCATCTATCATCTCGACAGTCAGAGAGCAGCGACCGTCAAAGGACTTCAATCTCTCGGTGGTCGCTGTTGTGTATGGATTGTACTGTGTTTACAATCAGGGACAGTACTGTCAATATGCCGAGTTACTATAAAAATAAAGAAGACTATGTACATGATCAAAATAAGTAAATTTATATGATCTCATTTGCTTATAAATTACAATCTTCTTTGCATAGAAGTTATAACTTTGTGGCGGTGTCATGTAGGTCACAGCGCCAAAGAACACAGATGTGATAAACCTGTATTTAATCATTTTAAAAAAGCCGTTTGGTCATTTTATCTTTATTGGATAACTAGCCGAGGCCCACGGTTTCATCCGTGTTAAATTTATTCGTCATGCGCAACGCACTTTTGGAGCCTATTGCTGTTCCCTCTTCCCTTGCATGCCTACATCTTCCCAGGTTTGCCAAATGGAGCCGATTGACAATATACCGTGCAATTACAATTTTACTAGTTAAATTTTTATATAACTGATTTGATAATATACTTGTGACATAGATACTACTAACCTTCCGTAAGAAATTCTCTAAATGATAGTGAAACCCTATTAAAAATCCGTTGCATGGTTTAGAAGAAGTAAGCGGACAAACAGACAGACGCAGATAGCGACTTTCTTTTGTACTATAAATAAAATGTAGGTATTCGTCATACAATAATATACTGCCCATTTTAATATACAGAATTAGTTTTTTTTTTTAATAGACGAACAAATTCGTTTATAAAAAAAAATATAAGTAAGAAGATGGCGCCATCGACACTGATTATGTAAAGTTAATAGCATAATCAAAACATTAACAAGTTTAAAATTCAACACTCGATCGCACGTGTTCACTGCGAATCGTATTATTAAGCATAATCAGCAAATTAATTTAAATTGCACGACATAAATAATTCACTACCTGTTCCACAGTAGTATCTACATACATGACGTCAAGATATTCAGACTGACTACTTACTTAGGTATACGTAATATGTATGTACGAATCATTCCAATTACATGTAATATTTTTCTGATTAATAAAATATGAGAACTTACTCTGAATAATCTCTCTACTTTGAAGCCAGGATAACGTATTATAAAAAATATAACCGCTTCGAATTTCGCTAAAATATAAATTAAGTATTCTTACCTATAAACATTTACTAGTATGTTAATTTATGTTATAGAAACAATTACTTACATTTCTTAATTTTTTAATGTTATTTCACCGCATTTGGGCTGCGTAACAATTTATGTAAATTAGTTTTTCTTTTATTAAGGTTATAATTTTTGTCTACAAAATTATCTATTACTCATAAATATGCTTATAGGTACCTAACAAATCAAATGTATCTAGAAATGTAAGCCAAATTGAACATAGAATGGCTGCCAGAACTGCAAACTATACGGAATGCTTCGCAATTGGCACTAAGAAGATTTTGATACTATTCCAATAAATATTTATTTATTGTATAAAATCAAAAGGTGCTATTATTGATCTTCGATATAAGCTGTTTGATATTATATTGTATTTATTTCTCTAAACTTTCACATCATTCAAAGACTGCTCAATATGCTTGAATAACTAAGCTATAAACATTTTCATGTTTTTATTATTCATTATCCACCTTTATATTGTTTCTTACTTATAAAAAGCAAGATGAAAAATAAACATAATAATTGAAATTTTACTAATTTATACTCAAAATTAGCAAAGATATGGACATACTAAATTTGTTTCAAGGCACAGTAATGAGGAATCGAAAATGGAAATGAAAAAGTGACGTTGGTATAGAAGAATTTAATAAAAAATCTATATCAAATCAGCTTTTTATTTATATTGATAATAAGAAATGAGGTTCTTGGTATTTTAGATCAAACCCAGGATCGAAAATGGGCAGTATCAGTGTGTCAAAAAAATTATTTACCTCTAAAAACAATAGCAAAATCTTGAGCCATTACCATAATTCTATAATCGTTACCATTCTCCTAAATGTAATTATATTCTTTTAATTCATTCATATTCATATTCATTATTGGTAATGAGAGGAATGATAATTTTATTATATTTGATTATATTTGTGTAAATAATTAACAATTACCTCAAAATAGTACGACTGGTAATGAGAAAATAAACGTACCAAAGGCTAAAATCCCATCTTTTTTTTGTAAACATCTGCAAGATTTTGCCCCGTTCTCTGTTCGCTGGCCGACTAAGTGAGGATCGTGCGAGTAAGGAAAGGGGTGGGAAGCTCCACTAGGTAAATCTACACGTTAATTCTGTTTTTTTCAAGTTGAATTAACGGTAATGAGTTTTTTTTTTTTTTGCCGACAAAATTATTGCATCACACTGAACGTAAAGTGCATAATACATACATTTAAGATATCAAAACAACAAGAGGTAGGAAAGTATCAAAGTAATTTATTATTAATTTCCAATTCCCAAAATTTGTGTCCCAACCGGTACTGGTAATAATGATTTGTTGTCATATGAATAGGTACGTAGTTTGTTGATTTTTTGGTGAACATGTGATTTGTACGAAACGAGAGAATCACCCTAATTGAAATCGTATTTATTTCATTAAAAAGTTCGTTGATATTCATCAGCTATCATGTCAAATTTCATAACTTTATAACTGTGACGTCAGACATTGTTATGAATAGAATGGTCAGTAGGCTATGCTATGGATGATTTAATGTACGCCAGCGTTTTTGTAGGTATATATATATAATATTACATGAGCACACAAGTAATTTCTTATAAAAGAATTTCTCAATAAGTCTCGTTTAGTGCTCCGAGTTGAGTAGTAGGGTGCTTGAACCCGATAAGATAGAGATTACAGAGTAAGAATCAACGCTAGTCAACCAAGCGTCTATTCTTTCGGTAAAGAGGACACGAGAGTCGAGTAAATATGGAGTAAGAATACTCGATCGTACCGTCTATACACGCAGTAATTGGTTACGAAGTTACATTCTATCCGATTTGACTCAATCATACGTTAATTTACTGAGCCTAGATATAAGGAGAACAATTGATATAGACAATTATTGTACAGTAAATGCATCCAGAAAACAGAGAGCAGATTACAACGGTCAACACAAATTTTGGGTCTGACTTCTTAGGGTAAGATTTTGGTCTCTTTTACGTATCTAATCTTTTGCAGAAACCAAAGCGATATTTCGAATGTTAAGAAAAACAACCAAATTTTCTCATAACTAATGAAGATTTTTATTGTAAACTGAAATGTTCTAACTCGTTATAATATTATATTTTACTGCTGTTTTAATAATGTTAGCAATGTTTATTTGAATTTCTTTTAAAATATGTGACACTTATCAAATATTTTTTATTGCTAATTTTTGACATAAATTGCGACACTAACGCGCTCTAGGATCAGCCCCCCCTGTGTTCAGACATATACACACACAATATTACGACATTTCTCTTTATATCTAGGTTCCATGCGTCAATTGCTCGCTTTAATATACAAAAATGATAATACCTAACTATCGTCTAAGTGATAATTGTATATAAATGTAAACCGTTAACACGTATTACATATTTTAGCGGTAAAAAAAGTCATCGTCCGCGATGCGGATCTTCGAATGAAAATTGAGATTTTCGAGCCTCTCACTGACTGTGATTGAGCAAAATCATTTTGAATACCTACCTACGTGTATAAGAAACGCCAATCAAAAAAAGTGACGTCATCGTACAATATTTATTGTATTTATCTTTTGACAAGTGACTTTAAAATTTTATAGGTGTTGAAAAAATTTCATAAGTTTTAACTGAAATCCTTGTAAACTCAACTTTGCACATAATACCTTTAACCCTAGTGGCATTTATTATATATTTTTGGATATGTTTTTATTACGGATATCTGTTAGTTTCGGTTACTGTTTAAAAAAAGTGCGTGCGTACAAACTAGAAGGTCAGAAGTGAAACTTCATTGGCAAAATAATTTTTAAATCTCGTTTATATCTATACTAATCTAAAGCTTTAGATTTTCGAGACTTTAGAGGGAGGGAAAAGGAAGATATGTTAGGAATTTAATGAATTTAATTATCATTAAAATATTAAGTATATTAAATTCTTAAATGACGAGTGGCAAATTAAAATTCCACATGTTATTTGTAAATATTAAAACTTCCTAACCTTCAAACGAATTAACATAAAAAAATGTATATTAACAAAAAGATAACAAATATATTACTTAGTCTGAACCACTGCTTAGTATATGACGATTTACAAATTTATCACAAAATGTTTATTTATAAATTTAACTCACTGTTTACACATTGTTTCCATGGCTACGTGGTTCTTGCTACGTTCGCCCTTTCTCACTCTCTCTCTCTCTCAATCGGTCTCAATCGCTCTCTCCCTCTCCCTCTTCTCTCCCTCTCCCTCTCAAAACGTTTCACATTTTAGTGACGCACTGCATCCGTAAAAATTTTACCCTCATTCGCGCAAAGAAGTTTCACTTCAAAAATCTATAGACCCCTGGTTTTATCTACATTATTGTTACACGGTCTACAATTGTCAATTGAGATTAAATTAGACCCCGTTGTGAACCGCTAGTAACTAAGTAAGTAATCACTGCCATGCCCGAGATGAATAAATATTGAATACAATATTTATTTAAACGATTTCGTTCTCAGTAATTGTATTTCACACGTTAAATAGTAAGTAATGACACCTTTTGGACTCAAACGGATATCTAAAATAAAAACTCTAAAGTGTTTAAGAAAGTATCTAAATAATGTTATGTCAAAATTTATGTAACTGTCCATCTTAAATCGGGTTTAATGATTTAAATATGGTTTGGTTCAAGGTGCCCTTAGTCTATCTGTGATGAAATTTGCGTGGAAAGTTGTTTTTTTAAGTGAAAACTTCGTTAGCCGTGTTGAGCGATTATTGATAGGGGAAAACTTCTGGGTTCGCGTCACCGATGACCTCGCCATGCTCGTGACGTATTGCGCTTGCACCTGACTAGCGAAGCATGGTATAGCGGCCTGTGTACATGTATACGCATACATACACTAATACATTGTTATACTCGGCTGTATCTAAGCGTGTTTGAATTTTTGGATGGGTGAAATCTTGAGATTTCGCGTCGCCAATATGTAATAGCGGTTTACAAATTATGAAATTTAAATAATTCAGACTATAATTGATTTAAAAGTTCAAAAAAGAACACAGTTATTCCATTGTTTTGAGTGTTCACTTCTGTTGGCAGTCCTTATGACTGCCTCCTTTTTTTTGTAACCGAAGTTACCTATTCCGGGGGATAAAGCTAAACTAAAAAAAGATACACACACTTTAAAAAACGCATACTCTTAAATAATTTTCTAAGCTATAATAGTCGTGGAATTGGCTCAGCTGTGTTATGACCAGACTTCTACGCACTGCGAATTTAATGTAATGAATAAATTTATAATTTGTTTATATTTTTTTATTTTATGGATTTTATCCCTTTAGGTTATGTGGGCCTAGTTGAATCAAGGTATTTTATTTGAAGTAACAATCAATGAAGTTGTTGTATTCCAAAAGGGCATTAGCACTGCTTAATAATAATGAATAACAAAATATTTATTTTCATCCGTACTAATATTATAAATCCTAAAGTAACTCTGTCTGTTACGTTTTCGCGCTTAAACCGCTGAACCAATTTTGATGAATTTTGGTATAGAGATATATTGACCCTTGGAGAAGGACATACGGTACCTTATGGCGTGAAAATAAATCTGGAAGGGGTGAAATAGGGCATGAAAGTTTGTATGAAAACCCCACCATTTATCAATTTAGGGGTATGAAAATTCATATTTATGGTTTTGAAAATAAATAACAGGGTTGGGTTACCTACGTGATTTTGAAAAATTATCCAATAAGGTGGTACAATATCCGTATTTCAATAAATTATTTTTGAAGTTTTAATGGGGCAGTTAATGTGTTACACTCATATTTACATATAGAGTGATAAACCCGTTACTGATTTTATTTAGGTTTGTCACAATAAGGTATCATCCGGTGCATATGCAATAATATAGCGGGTTGGTAGGTATGGGTGGTAAAGTTGACTCAAAAAAAGGTACTGGTGGGTGTTTGGTAGACCAGTGCTGTTGTCACATACTACAGCTTCCTAAGATTTGGCCAGAATATAACGGGTCTGTATTATCAACAATTGCAAACCATGATGGAAAAGCTAGCCGTGAAACAACCGAGACGGGTCAATCTCTCTAGCCCACTGCTGCTTCAAAACAACGTTAGACCCTATAGGGTCTAACTTGAAGTATACTTCACGACAGATGGGCGTTAAATTAGAGGAACTACGGTTTAAATATCTTCGACACCCACCATATTCCGCGAACTTTGCTCCAACAGATTACCACGTTGTTCGGAATTTCGACAATTTCTTGGAATGCAAAAATCAATTACGATGACGCTGTCCAAACCGCCTTCAAAGATTTTATTGAGTCTCGCTTCCACAATTTTTCAGCAATGGCATCAATAAAAAATACCTGTATAATGGCGAAAATGCATAGATAATAATGGTATATACTTCGATTGATTAAATCGAAATTGATCAATGAAATTATTTTCATAACATTTTTTCGTTTTACTTTTTCCGTATAAAACGCTAATTTAATATGTAAGAACCTAATATATCAGCTGTTTAGCTACCACAATTAATAGTTTTGAAATAAATGATTGTTTGACAAGTTGTGTCCCCATATTTATAACTAGCTGTGACCGCAGCTTCGCTCACATGGACTACAGAATGTCATCGATCGGGCACACGTGCAATTCTTGCTCCTCTGCTACCGGTTATTTTAAAGACAAATAATTATTTTTGTGTGTGTTCCTTAGAAGATAAATATATACTCTCGCTGACTTTTTTGTAGGTCTTTTTAATGTCTACAATTATATGATACATTAATTTGTATATATCTCTTATGGTTTACTCACAGTATGCTATTAATAAAACTTGTAGTTGCTTAAATATAACATACCATAACGCCTGTGTCCCCGAAGGGTTAGGGTTAGGGTTAGTACCTACTAATGTACACCCACAGTTCCCCATGTATGTTTTTTAGGTACCATGTAAAAGGAGGCGAGCCTATTACCATTAATCAGGCACAAAGCCAAACTCCGAGCTATTACTGAAAATTTCATAGCAATATCCAATAACACTTTGGTCAACCTAAGAATCAAACCCAGGACCTCAACCATAGCAGTCGCGCTTACGACCACTAGCCTATTGAGGCAGTTTTATTATACGTACTTAGTATTTTTTTATTACATAAAACTAAAATGAATAACTACTCAAAAAATACTACGTTTATAATATATAAGTTTGTTATTGGTAATTATCATGTATATGCCATGCAATTTTTTTTAGACCATCAAAGCATAGAAATCTTCTGATACCCTTTAAAAATGTAAAAAAGATTTGTAACTTTTGTCAATAGGTATAAATTGAAACTAGATGTAAGAGATGAAGTAGGTGTAAGGGGTGTCAAATTACATCTATAAAACTGAGACGCCCAAGCCAACCTCACCTACACTCGGTGCACGCTGCTGCTTATGGAACGAGGAAATGGCGATAGCGGGGTGGTAGGGCTATTTTGCCCGCCTGGGTTGCGACCAGCAAGCATGTGGTGAAAATTCCGTCATAGTGACTCGCTTTTGGGTGTCTCGTTTCGGGATCAGCCTCTACATATCCAGTAAAATAAATGCAGGCCGGAATCACAGCGGCGACCGTCGAAGGATTACCATCTCTCGGTAGTCGCCGTTGTGTTAGGATTGTACCGTGCTTATTATCAGAGACTGACGGCAATTTGCCGTGCCACTATAAAAAAAAAATATAATTAAAAAATTATTAATCTAAAAGTGCTATATAAGAACTACTAGGCAGTGTGCCCAAAATACTAGCAACATTGTCGAGTTGAAATGGCAATATTGATTTTTTGGGAAAGGTAAACCTGCTTTTTGGTCTCGCGTGGACTCGAACAAACGCCCTGCAACGTCTTTATGCAAAATATGCGCTTGGCACTCAATCCATTGTTTCAACCCCAAACGACTCAAACACATACGTATAAATTTAAATTTTATTTTTGTTTCAGAGTAACAAATGTCTAATTAATATATCTTCGCGGGCCAAAAACAAATTTAAACTGACACAAAACTATGGATTGCTTAAAAAATTATATAGAGTAGATCCATATGTACGGAGTCTTCAGAAAAATATATCCATTATTTATTACAACTGATATGCGCAAAAACATTCATATTTTTCTTGTAACAAAAAGATAAGTGCGTTTTGTAAATATAGTTGATACAATAGTAAGCGTATTGGTCTGTTTAATATAGATTTAGTAACATCCTATTTACAGAACTTTAATATTATGTACATTGGGCTCAAACATATTAGTCTTTCACAACGTCCAAAGATAAAGATGTCCCACACTTCCAAGATCTAACATACCTATTATCCTAGAAAATAACTCTTGCGTTGATATAATTATTCATTCTGCTCCCAACTTGCTTTAATGGCGACGTGACTAGAATTTGAACGTACAGATAAAACACCTTCTGGATTAGTAAACCAAGAATCTTTCAACATTGCTTTTAAAATTATATTCGACTGTTCTGTGTTAGTATTCATGTTTTTATTTTAATGTATGTTATAACTGGTTTTGTGAATAATTAAAATTTTGGCTAATTTAGCTAAATTCGTTTATTTAGTTTTTAGGTTTGGGTTTAACCTATAAACTCAAATGTTATTTTTTATTGAAAACCTCACATATTTAGCTTCATATTAGTAAGTATTAGGTCCTTACATATAAAATTAGCGATATATATGGAAAAAGTAAAACGAAAGAAATATTATGAAATTATACATTTAATCAATCGAAGTATATTATATACCATTATTATCAATGAACTTTTGCCATTTTATAGGTAGGTCATTGGTTCCATTACTGAAAAAATTGTGGGAACGAGATCAATAAAATCCTTGAAGGCGGTTTGTACAGCCTCACCGTAATTGAATTTTTCCCTGCAAGAAATAGTCCAAATTCCGAACAAAGTGGTAATCTGTAGGAGCAAGGTCCGAGGAGTATTGTGGGTGTCGAAGATATTCCAACCGCAGTTTTTCTAATTTAGCGCCCGTCTGTCGTGAAGTATGGAGTCTAACGTTGTCCTAAAGCAGCAATGGGCTACAGAGATTGCCCAGTCTCGGTTGTTTAATGGCTAGCGTTTCCATCATGGTTTGCAATTTTTGACACACAGATCTGCCATTATTGTCTGGCCAGATCCTAGGAAGCTGTGTGTATGACACCAGCACTGGTCCACCACCACAACCACCACTTACCACCACCACCACTATCTCACCACTCACCAGTACCTCTTTCTAAGTCAACTTTCGCTTGGGACAGGATTTGACCAGTTCTCCTAGGTTCAACCACTATGATAATGTTTCCGAATGTCGTCACAATTAACAATACGATTCAAAATTCTCCCGTTTTGTGACGATTGAGTAATGTAACGCAGCACTCAATGCGTGTTTGTTGGTGTGCTTCAGTCAATTCTTACGGTACCCATTTCTCGAGCTTTTTCACTTTTCCAATTGGTTTCAAGTGAATTAAAATTGTTTTACCACTCACATTGAAGCCTGCCGCTGACTCTGACGTGGTTTGCGATGGATCCGCTTCCACGATCCCCTTTAATTCTTCATTATCAACTAGGGTCTCCGGCTGTCCATGGGGTTTGTTTGTTCTTCTTCTTGTTTTGGCGCCGCAAAAGCACTTCCCAGGTCAATGTTTTTAAGCCTTCATAACATTTTCCATTAAAAAAGCGAAATTTTCAGTGTCAATGTTTTAAAGCCTTAGTAATATTTTCCCGCGTCAATGTTTTCAAGCTCTCGTAGTAATATATATATATATATATTATATACACAGTGGCGTCCAATAAAATAGTAGCCGCCTTGTTTGAACGATCTAGGGAACCTTTGTGGTATCCCAGAATGCATGCTCTTGGTTTATACTTATGATCCACTTCACTTATGCACATAAACCAAACTATGTCACGCAAAACGTCACCAATATTACATAATGCAGGGGCAAAAACCTAAATAAATGAATTTCTCTCGCAAAGCAACAGTGATCACGTTGCTATGTTCCGACATGAAAGGTATGGTTGACAACAAGTATTGGCACACAAAGCAATTCAACTAAGGCCATAAGAGTAGCCTATTAATGACTGGCTTTAAGTCTCCGGTTTTGATGTGAAACATCTAATGCGGCGGGTCAGACCGGTCGTTGTCGTGACGCTTTGGCCCGAACGTTGGCGGTGTGGAGCAGAGTTCGTTTTTTTTTTTATAGACAGGCTGGATCATTTTAATTTTTCACGTTAAAACATGGACAGACTAAAAGCGGTTGGTAGGGATCACGACCACCATACACATAGTAATAAAATAAACGCCTAAGTACACAGTGACATTTTTTTGGTTTGTCGTGTTTCGGGAGCACTCGGTGTATTTTTTTTTATATATTCACATAGATGTTTCACATCTGCCGGTCGTCACGTGACGGCCAACTTTTTTTCCGAAGTTGGTTATAAATAGTTATAAGCTGCAGTGACCGCTTAACATAAAGTGGATTGCATGCTTGTTTGTTACTTCTTACCACAAAAAATATACATTAACTAATTGGTTAAAATAAAAACATTTTTTTTTTTATTCTTTATAGGTTTTCAGCGTTATAGCCACAATCTTACATCTGATGATGTGGCCCAAGGTGGTAGCACGCTAAACCTAGCGGCGAAACTGGATCTCAAGTGCAACTACCGAAACACACCTATAGGTGCTTGGAGGCAGATTTTCAACCTGAGGGTGGTAGCTAGCTAGCCTGCATTACAACTAAGCTCAACTAATGCTTCGATTCCCGCAAGTGTAACCTTATTTTTTTGATGATCAGCTCTGGTTAATATTTGGAAATTTTGTTTCTTTTATATGTGATAAAAACCAAGAATTATCGTCCTACACATGATATGAGCCTGTAAAGTGAATTTTATCTGCACTCTCCTAGGTAATTATCAGAAAAAGTCACTTCCACATTAGTGGAATTGGAAAACTGAGAAGGAACAAGTATGTAATATGTGTATGCAAGCTTAAAACAAGTTTCATAAAAAAACAGATGGGCTACGTATGTAAATGGGTAAAGAAAATAATCTAAATAAAACATCATCTAATTCTTCCAGAGGCCGCACTTTTTAGTTCATTGGTGTAATTTCTCGTGTGATTTTAGACACGTTTATTTTGAGATATGTATTTTTAACTTTAGTACTTTTGTGTTGTTTATATAAAAGATGTATTGTCATTTAAAACACCTCAGCTCCCTTTGATGACGAATTCACCAGTTTCACGTAAATTTCTGTTATGTAAGGGAGCTAAAGTGTACATATATTCTCATACGCTGTTATGAAATTTTTAAAAGATGACAAAAAATCTGTTTCTTGTTTGGTCAATAAATAGCGCGTGGGTCTCAAATAACGATTGGTTATTATTATTCATAGCGTGACTTATTACTTGTAAATTACACTAATTAATTAATACATAAACGAATCATACTCCCCTATAATTATTGTAGGTCATAATTAACAGGTGACCTACTTTATGGCCATAAGTTTAGCCCGGCTTGTTATATTTATAAGAACTTCAGTATGCCGCCATGGTATCGACGACTGCCGATGAAATCTGTCACCGACGATCGCCGTCGTTTAATGAATCAACCGTATCGTACTTACCATTAGGTACCGTACGGTCATTTTGCAGAGCTATTTTTTTCTAGTTTATGTTCTTCCTAATACTTGCTATCTACGTCATGATTATATGTATTAACTCTGTATTTTATTAATAAATAAAAACATGTACATAGATTGTAAGTTATTTAATACAATCATAAATAAAATTTAGTTAATTTACATGTGTTCTTGTTAGCAATAGTTTTTATATAAACTCCGTAACGTTATACTTAGCAGTAAATATTTCTAACTCAAAGAAAACAAGATTATATTTCACTTCAGAACGCAACTACTATGCCTGTACACTTTTTAAATTATATATAAATAAGAACTGTTTATATTTAAAGATTAATAAAAATCTATGTTTTTTAGAACTACAAATCAAATAAGTGAAAACATTTACCTTTTTTGTATTCTTCCAATGTTTCTAGTTTCCAATTCTAGAATTATTATTCACCTAGATATATCTTAGTTACAAAATTCTAAAAGCAAAAATTTAAATGTTTATGAAACACGTTATTAGATTACAAGATAAAAAGAACTGTTATGCGATTGTCAAATATAATATTTTTCAGTTAGAATACTCTAATAATTTTGATATACTGATAAATGATACATAACGATGGATAAACAGAAATTGTTTATATGGCGCGCGTTGCGGTCGGTTTCGCAGGAGCGGCGCGCGGTATGACGATCTCCACAGCACTGACGGAATTAACGCTCGCTGCTCAATCACTCTCGCGATACAGCCTTTATCGGTCCCTTATCTTCGATTGTTGTCGCAATCGAGGCTTCACTCGTTACAATAAAAGCCTTCTGATAGTATTTCAGGATTATTACAGTCGAATATTACAAACAGGTTACACTGATAACTCTACCCGTTTGAGCCAAATACATTTATAACATACAATTCTAATTGTTGCCAACTTTATTGAGTATATTTATCGTAAACTGAATTATTTACACAGAACCACTGATTCATTATAGTGAAAATTTAAAGAAATGCGAGAGGCGTTCCGTTATATATTATGTACCAGCTGTTCCCGCTACTTCGTCCGCGTGTAATTTCTATTATGAAAAACCGCGATAAAAAAAGATATGTAGGTGTTCTGAAATTAACCATCGGTGATATAACCGTGTTTAATGTTTTGTGAATGAGAGTGAAAGTTGTCGTGAGAGTATTTTGAATAATTTTAAGTAAGCACGCCTTTGGGCAAGGTGGGCATGCGACCACGGCTATCCTCTAAACATCACTATATCCGTGTGTTAAATTTAAATATATAACTTATTTACTTGTAAGATGATCATAATTAAATGGTTAGTATATAAGAATTTCGTAAAATAATATTTTCTTGTTTCTTCTTTTTATTTTAAAAATTTTTTACAGGCTTTTATGCAATTCGCTTAATATGTCAATCTTATCGTAACAATCCTTTTTAGAGAGCGATATTCCGTAGTCGGGTTTTAGTTTTAAACTTATTTTTTTATTTAAAAACAAGCACAATGAAGGAATGTTTATATATAAAATTGTATTTAATAAAAAAAAATGTTTACATAGTTATGAAAATAATTCATGATATAAATTCATAATATAAAAATACCAATAAATTATAAACTTAATCAGTAGATTCAATTATAAAAACATACATTTTATGTTCAAAACTTTATAATTATAAACAAATACAAAAAAAAATTGTTTAAATTTATATTACATATTTATACAAATTACCAAAACTAGAAGAGAGTTTAAATCAAAGTTAAAATGGTGTCAGAATAATCAAGAACCAATAAAAATGAATATAAAAGCTTCCCAGCATACTGTTGCACATTTTGGTAAATCTGCCTCCCTGCCAGCGTTGATGGCTGTAGTGAACCGAAAGTCATAGTTAATATATTTCAAAAACAATTTGTAATCAATCCTTCACCTTTGTCATATACAGAGACCCTATTTAGGTCTAATAGTCATTCGTGTATTAACATCCATCCAGCTGCATACATTACATGTAAGTGTATTTCGTATATCATTAAAAATATGAGCAGAGGTAGATCACCAGGCCATGATAGTCTTAGTATAGAGCACCTGCAGTACGCTGGGTGTCATTTACCGATGGTACTGTCCATGTTGCTTAATTTTTGTATTCGGCATTCTTTTCTGCCTGTTAACCTCATGAAAACACTTGTACCCATC
>CM065318.1:11049848-11384843 GCA_033032175.1 Saturnia japonica | reverse complement strand
TAAATCAGTTTCTAATAAATCTAATTTCGTACCGAACACAAGTTTTCGTAAAAATTATAACAATGATAAAAAATATAAATCTTCCTCATTGACCGTCAATACAAAAGTACCTTATCGTAATATTGATAAGGTTGAAACTTGCGTGTTTTGTTCTTTGTCACATTCTGTGTATAAATGTGCTGCATTTAAAGATTTAGATAATTCATTTAAAAGTAACTTTGTAACAAAGAATAATTTATGCCGAAATTGTTTGCGTAAAAATCATAACGTAGATTCATGTTTTTCTAAGTCGCGATGCGTAGCTTGTGATGGTCGTCACCATACCTTATTGCATTATCCAGCCATTTCTGACAGCACTGGTCCCGGTTCGGGAGTCAACCCTGTTACTGCTGCCGTACCGAGCGTGAACATCGACGGTCTTATCACAAGCACAGTGTGCGCTAGCACACTTGTCGAAAGTAACCGCGCCACGGTACTTTTAGGTATTTGTAGTGTTCGGGTACATCATCCGGAAAATACCGGCTAGGTTTTACTCGTCAGAACGCTTATCGATAGCGGAGCACAGGATTGCTTTTTAAGCGTAAAATGTGCTAAACGTTTAGGCTTACCGTTACGTCGCTGCAATATAGCCGTAGCCGCTCTAGGTCAAAACATTGTACACCAGGTACAGGGTGTTACTTCTTGCACCATTTTACCGCGCTATTCAAAGAGTCCTTCCTTTAATATTAGTCCCATAGTGATGTCTAGCATTACAAATTAGATGCCAAGTGCACAAGTTCCTCCTGCTGTTCAGGAATCTTATAAACATTTTATTTTAGCGGATAGTGATTTCGATAAACCTGCTGACGTCGACTTATTAATCGGCGCGGAATTATTCCATTCAATTTATGATGGTTAGCGATTAGAAGCAGGGCCTGGATTGCCAGTCGCCCTCCATAGTGTATTCGGTTGGGTTATCACTGGGAAGCTCAACAGTGATTATTATCGACCCCCTTCGACGGTTTCTTCCCTCTTGGCTTCCACCTTTGCCTTAGACAAAGTGGTCAAGCGCTTTTGGGAGGTCGAAGAACCACCGTTGATCAGTGTTTCAAATCCAGACGATATCAAGTGTTAACAACTATACTCTAAACTAGTATATCAAAATACGGACGGTAGATACGTCGTTCCTATTTTACTAAAGGAGCCGTATAGTGATCTCGGTGAATCTTATAAGCATTCTTTATCACGTATAACAAATCGGAAAAGGTTGTTTCAATCGCGATGATAAGCTGAAAGAGGACTGTTCCAATTTTATGCGTGAGTACGAATCATTAGGACACATGCAGCCTGTTGAATCGTCATCACCAAGCGGGAATTATTTTATTCCCCATCACTGTATCTTACGTCCCAAAATCACGAATGTAAAATCTCTCAAGGACATAGTTTACACTGGTCCCAAACTTCAAAATGATATCGTAGATATTATAACGAAATTCCGTTTTCACGCTGTTGTGTTTACAGCAGATATCACTAAAATGTATCGTAACATTGAACTTCGACCTGAAGATCGTTGTTGGCAGCACACCTTATGGAGGGAGTCTCCTAACGATCCCGTCACAGAGTTTCAGCTAAACACCGTCACATATGGCGTAAGCAGTTCTCCGTTTCTTGCAATTAGAACTCTTCATCAGGTTGCCCACGATTATGGTAGCGAGCGACCTCATGCTGCTCAAATATTTCTCTATAATACATTTATGGACGACATAACAGCTGGGGCACAAACCGTTAATGCAGCGTTAGAGCTCACAGATGAGCTGGTAGATCTTTTAGCCTGTGCACAGTTTGAACTACGCAAATGACTCAAATTTCTTCTGAGCACTGTAAAATTCCCAAAGAGTTTTGTGCTGATCAAAATAAACGTACTTTTAACGTACTTTTGGTATTAAATGGGATCCAGTTCAAGATATCTTTACTTATTCTTTCTCGCAGCTAAATTCGAACTGCACTAAGCGTGCTATACTTTCAAACGTCGCTCGCATCTACGATCCTCTTGGTTGGTTGACGCCAGTAGTCTTACAAGCCAAACTTATCTTACAAACCTTGTGGCGCTACCAAATCAATTGGGATGAGCCTGTGCCATCTGATATACCTCGAGAGTAGCAAGACTTTGTGAAGGGACTAATTCATCTCAAAGAACTTTGATTTTCACGCCAAATTTCGAGCTCCACGGCCATTTATTACGAGTTGATAGGTTTTTGCGATGGATCCACAATAGCTTACGGTTGTTGTGTCTACATACGAGCGCTTGGTAGTAAAGACTATCCTATTCAGTTACTTATTGCCAAGTCGAAGGTAGCACCTTTAAAACCACTTACCGTCAACCAACTTGAGCTTTGTGGTGCCGTCTTACTGTCACGGGTTTTAAAGCACATGTGGAAACTCCTCCGAGATCATATAGATCTAACTCGTATGATAGCTTTTACTGATAGTAAAACCGTTTTGCCGTGGCTCTATACTGAACCACATAAACTAAAAACATTCGTGGCACATCGTGTTGTAAAAATCACGGACAACGTCAGTGTTGAGAATTGGCATCATGTGTCAACACATGACAATCCGGCTGATCACTGCAGTCGAGGGCTCAGCTGTTCTCAACTCATTGCTTCCCCCTTCTGGTGGTCAGGCTCGAACTGGCTCTCAAAAGAGACATCAACGTGGGCTATAAATCACACGGTCGAACCGTTAGATTCGGTTCCTGAACTAAAACCTATTCACATTTGCCAAGTAATTAGTCTTAGTGACCATACTAGCACTGATGTCGTTTCTCATGTTTTGAATAAATATTCTTCCTTTTCCCGGACCCAGCGTGTATTAGCCTGGTGTGTCCGATTCATTAATAATTTAAAACAGAAACCTGAGTACAAACTCAAATCTGGTCTTACGGGCAGTGAACTCGAGTGTTCTCTGAACACTTTAGTTCGACATGTTCAGACTACCTCATTCTCAAACGAGATCGAAGTTATACAATCAAATCAAAACTGCTCTCGTAACATCCAAAAGTTGAAACCTTTTGTCGATGAAGCAGGGTTGCTTCGAGTGCGGGGACGTCTAAAAAACGCTAACTTACCGCAATCTGCGACACATCCTTTCTTACTTTAAAAGGATTCGCCGCTCTCGAAACTTTACTTTACTTTACTATTATCATATTCTTTATTTACATTGCAGTCCTCGAACTTTACAATCACTTATCCAAAGACGTTTCTGGATATTAGGTATTCGTAACATAATTCGATTTCGTTTATCAAAATGCGTACCGTGTTTCAAAACTAAACCAACTTTACAACAGCCTTTGATGGATGATCTTCCTCCGTCCAGAGTACATACAGCCTTCGCGTTGCTTCCAGAACGTAGGTATAGATTTTACGGCTCCCTTCATTGTTAAAGAAAGCCGCAGACGTAACGCTCAAACTTATAAGGTTTACGTTTATATCTTCGTATGTCTCGCTGTGAAGCAATTCACATCGAGCTTATAACGGAACTATCGACTCCTGCGTTTCTGGTGGCTTTAGATCGGTTCGTTTCACGTTGAGGACTTTGTAAATCTATTTTAACCAATAACAGTACAAATTTTGTAGGCGCCAAGAACTATTTAAACGACCTCTATAATTTTTTACGTAAACAAAACTCTGAAACTGAATCCAACCTTGCCAAGGGTAGCATCATCTGGAAATATAATCCTCCAACTGGTAGCCACTTAGGTGGAATTTCCGAAATTGGAGTTAAATCTCTGAAAACTCATTTCAAATGAGTGGCGGGCACCCAAGTACTTACTTACGAGGAATTGTCCACAATTTTTACTAAAATTGAAGCGGTGCTTAACTCACGACCTCATTGCGTCATTTCTGCTGATCCTCAGGAAGTAGATATACTTACTCCAGGAAATTTTTTAGCAGGATGTCCTCTTGTATCTTTACCTGAACCTGATCTTACTAATGCATAAGTTAGACCCTTGGCACGATGGAATATGCTTACCAAACTAACTCAATGTTTTTGGGGAGCTTGGCAGCGCGATTACCTTCATAAATTACAGCAAAGATCAAAATAGATTGTAAATTCCAATAATATTCAGATTGGCAACGCCGTTCTCATTGTCGATGAGCATCTGCCTTCACTGAAGTGGCGTTATGGGAAAATCGAAAGCGTGCACCCTGGAACCGACGGTGTAGTGCGGGTGGTTACTCTACGCACAGCTAATGGTCTACTTCGTCGACCTGTTACAAAGATTTGTCCTTTGCCTATGCAAAACTAGTACATAAAATTCGTTAGTTTATCTTAATGTTTTTACTTTTATCTTAATTTTAGTTTATTATTTGGATTCTTAAGATTCGACTGATCATGGACGGCTCTTAACTTAAATTCTGGATAATATTTATCAATTTCAGTGTGTTAGCGCCTAGTGCTTTGTCATTGGTAATTAGGTTTATTATTTATTTGGGGTAGATTTATTATTAAGTTTTTCTTTATTATTTTCGCTGCACCGCACACTGTCCGCGCTTAAGGACAGTCTATGATCGACCACCGCCGCCGCGAGGCGTTTTATCTCGAATCGTGTATTATATTATCCAGCTTCTTGGAGTTGTGCATGCTGCACGACATCCAACTGGTCCACTGCTAACCGCTATCGAAGTAGCAAACCTAAAGAATTGGCCGAGATGAAGCGCTGCCAGGCTGAAGATCCAGAAGAACACAAATAAAAGTGATCGTAGAATAAGCGGTGCAGCGGTTTCTATACTTATCCAGTTTTAAGGTAATTTCTCTCATATTCTTGAACCTCCCGGCTCGTAGATTAGCGACCTTCTATATTGTTTAGTTGACGCGTCCACATTCTTTTTGGTCCTTCGAGCCTGATGGGTCTTTCTAAATCTTTCTAACCGCACATTCTTTCTGGGTTACGAGCCACATACCACATTTTTCCGCATTATCCCCGCTTTGTTAACCATTCCATAGCATTTTACGCATTCAATTAGTATTAAAATCCACATATAACCCCGCAAGTTCAACGTTAGTATTATTTTCCTACACATATATATATATATATATATATATATATATCTTTGTTAAATCATCCATATTGGAGGATTAAACTCCTATTTTACTTGCTTTCGTAATACGTATATTAAATCTTTGATATTTGTATTGAAATGTCTATTGTGCAATTATTTCGGATACTTCACTTCCTGAAACCAAAATACTTCATAAAAACATCTTATATATTTCTTTATATCTTGTAAAGGTATTCCTTCTATACTATTTCCATTCCTTTATTTTCTCGAAGACAGTTCTAATTTAATAGTTGGAGTGTTGTGACCAAATAAGTAATGATATCGATCGCATATATTTATTACGATTACGACAGTGACGATTCATCAGATTTTGATTAAAATAAATAAATAAAGATTACCTGTCGTTATAAATATTTAGTTTCATTGTCGAGTACCTACGTACACCTACTTATATTACAGCAGCTTCGAAAACTTTGAAGAAGTTGGCATTACCAATCAAAAATTAATACGTGTAACATCTTGTAATGAAATATAATATTAGTTAATAAATTTGTACAAAAGGATCCGGCAGTACCTAGTTTAGTTTCTTACATTTTGTAAAAAAATATCGGGTCTGTATCGTGTTACGTTTATCGATACAGCTCCATCCCTATCAGTTTCTCCGACTCTGGTATAACCTTGTACGTGTGTAAACGTCATATTTTTATAAAATAATGCATACATAATGTAAAAAGAAGCTCGTTCAAATTTTCACAGGAGCTGTCATCAAGAAAATAATGAAACGGAAATGGTATAACTAATTAACTACGCCACGCATGGCTCAATCGTTCCGTGCGCTCGATGTATTTGTACGCCAGCTGTTGCATTGTATGTTGCAGATATTAGTGAGAATTTGTAACATTGCTAGTAATCATGTAGTCAAAAGGTGACATGGATGACGACTTCAGAAGTTCATTTGATCATAATGAGATTAAATTGAAACAGTTTATTGGTAAACGAGATGCTATTTTCGCTCGTATGCAAACTATTTACGATCACGCCTTGAATGCTTTGAAAGATTAAATCTCGCAACAAATGTTCCTTTACAATATAGCCACTTTAGATAGTTTACGCTCAGAATTTAATAAAATTATGGATAAAGTTAATGAAACGCAATTAATATTAAATCCTACCGTCTCAGTTAATTATCAAAGCTTTTCGGCTTTTGAAGATCTGTATTGCCGCAGCAAACATGTAGCTCAAGAATTAATAGCCGAAACAAACCTATTGTACCTGAAACAAGATGTGGAACGTCGAAAAGGTCAATACGTTTGCCTGAATTGGACTTAGTCGGATTTAATAGTGACCCTATAAAGTGGTCCTTGTTTTACGAATCGTTTAAACGCACTATTCATGAAAATCCAGATATTACGGACAGTGAACACATTCATTATCTCATAGGAAAGCTGTCAGGTAGGGCACTCTCAGTATGTTTAGGTATAACACCAAATGGTGAAAATTAAAATTAAATTATAATTAAATCGTTAAATTTGCAATTGTTACAAACTACGAAAGTTAAATACACCGAAATCAATGAGACACTTGAGCTTGAATTTTGGAAAGTAATCCATCGATATTTAGATTAATTCCACTGATACAAAGACGTAAAGAATTTTCCAAATTATCGTCAGTCACTCTTGTACAATATGTTGATTTATTAACTTTCATCAATGAAAACAACTGTTCGCATTTATAAGTACTGCCAAACGCACAAATCAATCTTTTTGCGAATTTTCTAAGCTGCGGAAAATTGTCTTCTTCTAGGTATTTTTTGTAGAAATCGCACAATTCTACGTCTTCAAATTTGGATTTTAGGAGTGAGTTTTCTTGATGCTCGAATAACTCAATTTGAAAGTGTATTAAAGCATTTTGTACATTACATTTTGTAGGAGTAGTAAATAAACTGAAACAGTCTTCCATGTTTTTGAAGTCGCTAAATCTGTTCGAAAATTGTTCCGACAGTAACTTGAGTTCTTCAGCATATTGAGCATAAGCAATATTTTCATACGCAGAGAGAGTGTTCAAATGGTAACTGTTACCAGACAGCATCTGTGCCTCCTACAAGCGTAGTTTGATCTGAAACGCTTTCAAATGGCTGTACAAATTATTTACTAACTGTCCTTGTTTTTGAAGTTTCATATTTAAATCATTCAAATAGCATGTAAGATCAACTAGAAATTCTAAATCACATATCCATTCTGGGTCACTTAATTCAGATAGCGGTTTATCTTTTATTTTCATAAAGTCTGCTATCTCATTTCTAAACTCGTAAAACTGTTTCAACATTTTTCCTATGCTCAGCCATCTGACTTCACAATAATATATTACGTCGTTATATTCAGCTGATGTTTCATCCAAAAACGCCTTGAACTGACGATGGTTAAGCCTTCGGGATCGAATAAAGTTTATGGTTTTTACTACTACATTCATAACATTCTAGAGTCGAATAGACTTAGAACACAAGTTCTGTTGGTGGATACTGCAATGAAGGACTATCAAATCATCTTTTTGCACATTTAATTCTGTTGCTTTTTCATTCAAAATTTAGGCTTATATAGGCAAAATGAAGGAATAATCTGGAATAAACTAGTTTAGAATAATTGAGAAGCAATAAATCTTTTGATGTGTCGTCCGTGAGGCGGGAAACCTCAAAGTATTAGATCGAGCAAGCCGAGTGGCGGCGAATATCAAAGAGTGATAAGTAGCTAATGTAATATTTTTTAATTGGGGTTTTTTCAAAATGTCTCGCGGGCCGGTTGTTGCCCATATATGGTGTAAATGATATAATCATTGTCACATATACAAATTCCCAGATTTTTATAGTTTATCTATCGAAGATAAATATAACTTCATTAAACAGCATAATGGTTGTACGAACTGTTTAAGTGTTTCTCATAATAATTCCACCTGCAAATCAAATTCTAATTGTAGATATTGCAATTACAAACATCATTCACTATTATGTCGTTGACAAACAGCGCGTGGTACCATAGCGCCCGCGCAGCCGCCGCCATTGGATGGCTCGAGGTCCGCTTCTCGGCCACTTTCAATGTCACCCGCCCGCGTATCCGCGTAACCATCGCAGACGTCGATTCTCGACTCACCTCACTATTCTAGTACTAACACTCGGCAATCTGCTTTAACGCAACAGGTTAACATGTTTTATGCAACATTCGCTCGTGTTCGTATAACAATACAACTTGTTTATTAGGCACGGTTCATGTCTACGCTAAAGATTTAGCCTTATAGACCCGGGCTCACAGAACAATTTTATTACTTTGCAGTTATCTAATAAACTCAATTTAAAATTTAATAAAGTAATTCGCGCCATTGTTAAGGGCTTAGGTTCCGCACCTAATCCAATCAAGGGAGTAACATCTTTAGTTTTATATTCCCAATTAAATAAAAACGTTTCGTTGTCGCTCAATACTTATATTATGGACCACATTATCGATAAATTGCCTGTGGTATATATCAATTCTTTTATCATATCGCACTTAAATAATGTCCCGCTTGCTGATGCCGATTTTGATAAACCTGGAGAAATTGATATTCTCATTGGTGCACCGCACCGCTATTTTCTGAAATTTTACTTTCTAACCATATAAAAGGCTCGCCAGGAACGCCAACTGGTTTTGAAACTATATTTGGCTACATGATAATAGGTAACGCATCTGTGAATAGTGTTTAAAATCAGAATTCTCTCTCTTTGTGTTCGGTTCTAGAACATGAACCGCCTTTAGAACAAACTTTACAGAAATTTTGGCAAATTGAGGAAGTTTCATATAAACTAACTTTAAATCAGGCCGCTCGCGAATGTGAAGAAATATTTATAAATAATATTGATATAAGACAAGCCATTATTGTGTTCGCTTACCCTTTGCTAGCGATCCTGCTGTGTTAGGCAAGTCATATCAAATCGCTAAACGCCGCTTCTTGTCACTCGAACGCAAGTTTTGTTGTCAGCCTCAGTTACAGGTTAAATATCATGCCATAATAACGAAGTATTTAGAAAAAGAGTACATATCTATAGTAAACGATGATAATTATTTGTCTGGTTATTAAATATTGTAAATTCGGGTGCTAACAGAAACACAATATATGCGGAACTGATTTATTGCAAAGAGCGGTATACCTATATATGACATTATTTACAAATACCGTCACTAACATATATCACAATTTTCTCCCCTTAATTAAATTATGTTGAACTTACATATATAGGTACAATTAATAATTAAACATCCAACCCTTTCCCTCGAGGGCAAAGAGAACAAACAATACACATTCATAGCTATTTTTTATTTTGACAACATAAATATTCTTCAATTCTTCAAACTTTTTTTCCTAATCTCCATTGGCATAAATAATGGGATGAAATGTATAAATAATTGGCCTATAAATTTGAAAACAGGCATAGCAAAATATTAATTGAATATAAAACTGATAAATCTCTATGCATAAATTCTCCCACTTTAAAAGTAAAATGTTTTAACTTGGTGTCCCCTGTACAAAATAGAAAAACCGCTGACACCTGTGTACTTGTACTTTTACTAGTAATTGTACGTGTAGGTGTACTTTTACCTATAGTCATACAAGTACGTGCGCAACCGTCCTATGTTTCCGACAGACTTTTGCGTGAACGAGGAACAATAGATGAAAACGGGAGTGGGGGCGGGGAAACGAAGCGCGTGCAATTGCGTGACGTAGGTGCGCAAGGTACAGTACACTGAAGTAAACAGTATTCCGTCTTCATATAACCGGCCGAAACGAAATCTAGGTAAACTGTACACAATAGTTGCGATTACGCAAGTTATAACTAATGAAGAAATACAGAGCTATTGATAATTCGTCGTATGCCCGTAAGGAGGTGACAGAGGTGAGTATTTGCGATAATTTTAATCCCCATAGGCATTATGTAAAAATGAACCCTTAGATATACTTATAAGCTAGACGTTTTAAACATGTTAGAAAAGAAAGAAAAAAAATGTATGTACGTTATCTTCGAGAATAGTCTAGTGGGATAGCGCGGGAAGCGACAGTTCGTAACGAGATTCATTAAGGTTGTTACAAAATTACAATTAAAATTTAAAATAATATAAAATCCACCGAAGAAAAGTAGATAACTCTTATCTGCACGTCGGAGTCGAGTATGACGCGGAGCGTATCCTTCGGCACACGGTTCCCTAGCGCCAGCTGACGACGGGCGGTGGAGCTACCAGCCCTGGACGGCTATACTAATACCAAAAAAACCCCGAATGACCTGGAACGCATCGTGTAATAATCTATTAGAAGCTATTCCCCGGGAAGGTTTGTTTTCACCTAGATTTACCGGAGGTAGTTTTTAGTTTAAGTGAAATGAAAATTAATCTGAGCAATCGGAACCCTAGGTCGACTGAAGGTCTGGTTAGATTCGATAATCGTAAACTAAATAGGTTTAATCAATGTTAAATGGATTGTAAAATAATAACGTAATATAGGATTACAGAAGATAAACGTATACCGATCATGATATTGAGAAAAATGGCAGTATTCATGTAAAAGTGTTGAAGACAAATGAACGATAATATGCTAATTTCTTACCGCAGTTTTATAAACCGGCAGCCTAATTGCTCGAGAGGACGGCAATTAATTCACCTTTGAAAAACGGTGGTCTGCCAGAAGGCAGAAACGGCACGCACGCGACCCTATTCAAGACGCGCTGTAAATGTCATAAACTTGTACTAACTGATGAGGGAATGAAAGCCTTAGCTTGCAAAATAATTAATGTTACTTATCGGGTGTTCTTAAAAAACTTTACATATATAACTTCATGGAGGTACATGGTGTAACAACGTTTTAATAAGTCTAAATATTTTTTTAAATGAATGTCGGAACCGCCGTTTCTCTATATATATTATATTTCCGCTCAAACCCCGTGCGTCTCTTAAGTCTTAAAAGTCAAATTAATGCTACTTTAAACTTTGTACTCCGAGATAAGAGCTTGCGCCTTGTATATTTTAATACACGAAGTCTAACGAACGTAAAGACAATTAATATTGCTGTATGTTTACTACTTTACACGCTATAACCAAGCTTGCATTGAAGAGAAGGTGCCATATGGCAGAGGTTCCATACACGTGTGGGCTGAAATTTCTTTACAAAACTGAACCGAGCAATGGTGATAAAAAATGGCACTTTAACTGGAGAAATGCACTTGAATGATTCCCTGTAAGTTACAGCTTTAGATATGTTAAGATGAAGCAACAGGGTCTAATTGAATTTCAGTTTCCATACAATAAGAATCTACTTAGATGTTTTATTACTTAACTATGCAAATTTTTTTTTAAATACATCAAAAGTCTTTTAATTATGGTCTAAGTCAAAGTACAAAACAGTTTTCGTTATTAGCAATTGCACGAATTATCCCGTTTGTTTATATGTTTTACCTGAGTTTGGTCACCCTAATGGCTTGTTTGTTTGTTATTTTATCTCCTCCTTGTATTTTGTTTATTAAGTAAGACCTCATAAAAGTACATTCCAAAGTAAATTAATACATTTTAAATTGAGTTTAATATACTTGATTCTATACGAAATTCGGGTGTTGTAAAACGAGCAGAGTGACACCTGGGGAAAATATAGTCTATTAATGGGATGAGGTATTACTAGACCTATCAATCCATTTAAGTTTCAGCTCTAGATGTGATAAGTTAATGCAAAAGGGTCTAATTGAACTTCAGCTTTTATAGAACAAGAATATATTAAGCCTTTTTTAACTTAACTATGCATTATTTAAAAATATGATATATATAAAAGTCTTACAATTATGGTCTAAATCATAAACAGTACATAAGCAGTTTTTGTAAAAAAGGAAAAATTATTTAAAAATCCTATTTCCTCTAGCGGCAATTTCTACCCAACTCTGCGGTGTGCTTTAGGCACGGATCGTATCTGGGAATTAGAACTAAACCTCGAGGTCGTCTAATATCCATATTGAGTTTTCGAAATTTCCCAATGGCGGCCAAATATTTCCCCAAAATGATACGATTTCAGCAAGTTTTCCCCAAAAAGGTTAATCCTGCCTATTTCTTTATGTTTTTTGTTTATCTCTAGTATAGGCAGCTTTAAGTGGTGGGTATATGTGTTTAGATTCATAAAAGTATGATAGTACATACTATGCAAAAATTTTACAAATTTTTTTTTAATTTGAAAATAATTCTGACTAGATAAATTAAAAAAAGTGCTCTATGGGAGTCACATTTGCTTTCTTCGTGCGTTACTCTCTGTTCTAATGATTTACTGTGAGATAGTATAGTAACTTTAGAAATACATAACAAAGCTATTAGGCGCCTTAGTACACACGAAAGTATATTTAGTACATACCAAATATAAAATACAAATTTTGTCTGTCATAAAAATTATAGAAAAACATGCAGAGTACATACACACCACACACGCGTAACATTTCTGTTTTTAACCGTCTGCAAAACTGTAGGATTATGTTTTTCGATTGTATTTATGTATATTTCTTTGGCACGCTCTGTAGCCTTAAATGGCTTGATGGGTTTAGCATACGAGATTTCGTTAGATTCGTCTTAATTGTTGGAATAACATAAGCAGAGATTATTATCGTAAATACGGAAACATTATAATTCGCATCGTAATGTTAAGTGTGAGAAACGTAAAAAAATTTCTTTCTTTCACAACTATAGGTGATTACATACAGCTTGCTTATTCGCACGTTGCAGTAACGCCGGCCGAGTATTGCAATTGTTAGCAATAATAATGGATAATCGACAGTAGAATAACAGTGTCTTTAATAATTTGTAATACATTGCGTAGGAATAATGAATTGCATTATTCATTGATGTATTAATTACGATATGTGAACAAGGGACGCTAAAAGAAAGGGGTTTTGAAGAGTGTGAGAGTATGTCGAGGGGTACTATAAAAAAATAATCAGAGAATATTTTCAAAATCGAGAATAACATACCATGAAGCCTGTATTACCCGAAGGGTTAGGCAGAGGTGTACTAATGTACACCCACATTTCGCCGAGTATATTTTTAGGTCCCATGTAATAGGGAGCGAGCCTATTACCATTAATCGGGTACGAAACTAAACTCCGAGCTGCTACTGATAATTTCGAAGGATTAAAAGGGAAAGTATTGATGATTACATAAAGCTTGCTCATTCGCACGTTGCAGTACCGCCGGCCGAGTATTGCCATTGTTAACAATAATAATATATAATCGACAGTACAATAATAGTGTCTTTAATAATTTGTTATACATTGCGTAGGAATAATTAATTGCATTATTCGTTGATGTATTAATTACGATTTCTAAACGAGGGACGCTAAAAGAAAGGGGATTTGAATAGAGTGAGGTATTTCATCAATCCTATACCGTACAGTACTGTCAATTCGTCGAGCTACTATAAAAAATTATCAGAGAATATTTCCAAAAATGAGAATGTGTTGTTTGAATTAAAATATCAGAGATAGCATTAGTAGAAGAAATATTGGTTAGTAGTACGGCTATGCAGATAAAGTACTTCCCCAAAAAAATTCCAAATTTATGCATTAACAGAATATTTTTGATGTGTATCTATATAAATAAATCTGTAGTTTTGTATGTACATGTAACGTTTTTTACAAATTTCCTGATAGACAAACTATATGAATATATGTGCGGATTTAACTCATAAACCACTTAAGCGAATGTCATGAAATTTTGTCAATTGATGGGCTATAAGAATTGTCATTAATAATATTTTAAATGGTAAAAAAATTACAATACAATATTATTAATATTTATTAACTGATTTTCAAGAAATTTTGTGTAATAATTAATAATAGTAACTAGTTTGGATATTTAATTATTTTTATAGGTATTATATTATGCTGTTTTTTTTTTTGTAATGAGTATGTATCTTAATTTAGATTTAATAGTTTATTAATTTGCACGCCACAAATGGCAGAATATGATGCAACTAGTTTTATAAATTTAAGACCTGAATTGACCATTTTCAGATAAATAAAGATACTGTATTGTAGTCATTTGTTAAATATATCACATCAAACATCTACGTCAATTTTATTTAAAAAAAATTAATTTACATGCGTTGAGTGGGGTTTTTATCTTTTTTTATATAACTAAGGTGGTTTTATCTTCCAAATTAGAAGCACTATCATTGCGTGATTGCATATACGTATGTTTGTTGTTCAGATCATTAACATCACAGTTACCTATATATATTTTTAATTAATCTTCACCGTCATATCCAATTGAGGATGTCATCAACTTCTAATTGACTACTGATTATCATCATGTTGAACGTAGAGCTATTGCAGTATATCTTCTTAATGGAATTCATTTGATTATTAGGTATGGAAGATTTACTGTAAAAATCATGAATTTTACAGTATCCAGCTTTACAACAAGAATGAGTTAAGTATATAAATTAACCCTTAAAATAAAGATTCAATACAAGATTTATTACAATAATTAGATTTCATTTTCATAAAAAATAATACCGGGGCTAATAAAAACCTTCTTTTTAAGTCGTTACATCACTCCCCAACAGCTGCTCTATTAAACGTTAAAGTATCTAACTCGCATATTGGCTGACAAACTAAATAGAAATCACGGAAATTTCCAGTGTATAAGCCTCGAACAACCGTTTGGCCTTTTGTACGTATAAATATGTACTACATATGCATACACTATTCTACTACAAGGAAAAATAGTGCTTACACGAATATATTTATATATTTTTATGATACACTTAATTATTTTTGTCAATAGATAGTATTTTACGTAAAAAAGTCAAAATGGTGAAAATTTGTTAGTTTAGCCCATAACCTTTAGGTCATTTGAAATATATCGATAGGTACTACCATTTTATTTCCTTGCTACCTACGTTCAGCCTGACATTCTATGTTTCCTAAAGCCAGAGTAGACCAAATAAAAAACCATAAATCGAATTAGTCAAACGCCGTTGAACATTTATAATTATATTTTTATCGTTATAGGTTTAGTGTTTTAGCCACAATCTCGCCTGATCTTAAGTGACGATGTAGCCCAAGATGGTAGCACCCTAAGTCTAGTGGAAGACTGTCTCTCAAGTTTAGCTGCCGGGACACACCTATTGTTGTTTGGTGATAGATTTTTAACTTGAAGGTGGTAGTTAGCCAGGCACGCATTAGAAAAAGCCCTATTCACCATACTGTGGTTTCATCACGATGTTCTCCTTCACCAAAAGCTCAGGCTTATTGCAGTAATTCGAACTCACGTCGATCGACGCGAAGTCCGTATACGCTACCAACTGAGCCATCATTTTCTTATTACTTTTTAAGTAACTGTTGACAAGCTAAGTGTTATCAATAAAAAAATTGCGATTTTTATTGTATTATAACTACATATAAAAAAGTGTATGTTTTTAAATATACAATGAACATATATAAGATTAGAAAAAAAATGTTAAAAAAATTTAAATTCATATATTATGTTTTCCTGATACTTTTAATAATATTGATTGTGGTCGAATTTCTACCGATTTCGAATACCTACGTACAAAATGACATACGATGTTATTGTTGGGTTATAACTTTTTAATGGTAATACACAGAATACTGAAATCATACACTAATAATGTTTGGTTCTTTTTTTATCGAAAATAATCAACACTTATAGATGAAAGAAATAGAAAACAAGATATTAAATATTTAACTAAGATAACCTGTTCATATTTTTTTATATACGTACCTATACTTATTACTACTTAAAATTGCTCTCTATCGCTTTTTGCAGTAAACTTAGAGCTTCCAGTAAAAATGGCGGAGTTTTAATAGGGTAGGTATAGGGTTCACTCTAAAGCCATACGGAATTACTAATAGGTAAAGATTAGCATTATAATGTCTCTGACATCAAAACTGCTCTCGGCTGCTTCGGCTCTGTGCACCTTTGAGTCAGGACCGGTTCTGGAATTCTATAAATATTTTCAGAATATTAACCAAGCATTACAAATTATACATGTGACCTTCTAAGAGTAATTTCTAATGCGGACGTATCAACTACATGAATCGTATAAGCAACTTTATGCATTAACAGAATATTTTTGATGTGTATCTATATTAATAGATCTGTACTTTTATATTTACATGTAAGGTTTTTTACAAATTTCCTGATAGACATACTATATGAAGGTATGTCCGGATTTAACTCAAAAACGGCCTAGCAAATTCTCATGAAATTTTGTACATGGGAAGCTTATATCATTGGTCAGTAAAAGGTTTTAAAATGGTAAAAAAAAATTACAATACAGTATTTTCATTATTTACTAACAGATTTTCCTGAAATTTTGTACACGGGAAGTATAAGTCATTCAATAATTAATAATAGGCTATACAATAATTAATAGTAAAACTTTTGAAAATCGTAAAAAAATAATAATTCTTAATCGATTTTGATGAAAATTGTACACTGTAATAAAATGTCATTCCTCAATTGATAGACTATATGAATTGTAAATAATATGACGAAAAATAAAATTACTGCGTAATAAAAACACGTGCGGTGTGTGTAGAATATGTATGTGTGTAGGTATGCTGTGCTCGCGTGGACTACAGATTTCTGTCTAACCATTTTGGAGATTACCCGGAACAAACAGACAGACAGATAACATTTTTAAAAATTGGTATTTTGTTATAAGTACTGTATAAACTTATGTCTGTATAATAATAATGAATGAACACATAATTGTAATTCTGCATTAATATTAGGTCGGGGGAAAAAGTCTTTTTGCTTATCGAAGGTATAAACTTGTTAGGGGTCGAGCAGGTGTGGTAAGGTACTTGTATCTCTGATCTCCAAAGGATGGACCCACAGGCGCAAAACAGCACTCTCCCTTAGTGACAACCTTAGCCTGCCACCTCACGACCGTAGTGCGTGGGGTGAAGAGCCACATCCTTCTCGAAGTGACCCTGTCTCGCTGAACATTACGGATCTAGGCTGGAGAGCCGATGAACACTCCTGGGTGTGGCTTGGGGGGGGGGGATACAAACTCAACGACTAACGCTAGAACTCGGACTAATGATTTTGCAGAAGATGTGGTATATGTGGGAACCAGTACTGGTTCTAGGGATGTGTCGCCCATTTGTAGGATGAGATCACCAATCCTTATTTGTGGTGATCGTAGTAAGCGACACTTTCGCCAAGTTAAAGAGTCGGGGCCTGGGTCCTGCTCGGATTCGAGCGACGCCGAGCCAGAACCAAAAGTCCATCAGACGGTGAGACGAGGTAGAGGCCGATCTATGACGAGGCTTTCACCAGTCAGAGGTCGATGCCGAGAGTGAAATTGCGGAGATGGGCCAAACAGGCCTCCGACTCCTGGGTCACACGGTGGTTCTCTGGACTTCCAGGAGAGAAAGCGTCCGTTGACTCCTTGACATCGGAAGCTCTTGAGAGACAAATAAAGAGTTCGGTCTCAACGGTCTTTCGAGTATCGCGTCTCTCCAAGAGACTGAAAGGCACTAGTTCTCGTCTCCTTAAGGATGCAGTTGCCTCTATAACTGAGGCAACGGGTGTCCTCGTATCGAGAAACACCACAGAGGAGACGGCCGCTTTAAGAACGGAGATTGCAGCCCTTAAAAAAGAGCTGGATGAAGTAAAGACGCCACTGAAGCCCACCAAGACTGCTTCCGTATCTTCAGCTGTGAAGAAGTGCCCTTAGCAGGCAGCGAGACAGGAGGCGAGGGAAGTATTTCCTTCCTTGCCAGTGCCAAAATGGCAAGAATTAGGGAAGGAAGTACCTCCAGTATTGGGACTGGATGAGATCATGCATGCCGTTATGCTTCAAGTGGGTAGTATGATGGACGCACGAAATGCCGCACTAGAGGAACGGTTACTTCCGCCACCGCCTCGTCGTCGGTCACCACTTGCAGCGGATCGTAAGGCAGCAGCTGCGAGTCGGGCCGAAACGCCAGCTAAACGGTAAGGCCAGCCCCAAGTCCCTTTCGCCCAACAACCTGTTGCGAAGGAAGAACCCAAGAAAAGGTACGATAAGTTATGGCAAGAAAGTCGGCGCTGTCCCTGCACCCGAGGAGCATCCTCCGATAACCAATCCTCCTGATGGGGAAGGGATTACCGTGGGAAAGAGAGGCAAGCGTAAGCGGACGCGTAAGAAAAAAGATACGCTACCGAAACGGCGAACGCCTACCCTTCGGCTTCCTAAATCGGCTACGGTGGTGCTAAAGCTGAAGCCTGAAGCTTTAAAAAAGAGCCTCACATATACTGAGGTCCATAAACAAGCAAGGGCTAAAGGAAGACCTCGCCAGTCTGGCCAACTCTAGCTTCTACATTAAGATGGCAGCTACTCCGCGTGGTGCATCCCGGGCAACGTCGGCCGCTTTTCGGTCGGTGGCTAATACCTGACGAGGGGTAGGGCTTCGTCTGGCATCCCTCTGAATATCAGAGGGGGCCAATAGACGTAGCGTAGGCGGGCCTGATGTGCACTAGCACTGCCGTCAGACAGGTATTTTACCTCACTTACAACCGCCGTTCTCGTAATCCCATCGGAGTGTCGTGGTCATGTCTCGCGGCTTCGTATGGGACCGAGGGTCTTGGCTTAATCGCCCGGACCGCGAGGAAGAAAACCTCTATAAAAATTACCCCAATCCTAAGCGGCGGCGCACCGCGAGAGGATGCATGGCTGATGGGTTGATCAGTCGTTAGTGCGACCCCCGTCAGAGAACCGGCCGACTCTCTTGACGGGTTATTCTAGGCTTACCCAGGTACAGGGGGCACTGCCTGGGTGGACCGTTTTTCCCCCATACTCGTGGGATTCAAAATGAATAATACAATCTTAAAAACTGTAAACGTTAGGTTAAGTAGGTTAAGTGGGGTAGATAGTGATGGCGGAAGTGGGGGGGGGGGGGTAAGAAGCGGACTGGGGAGCCGCTTGACGTAGAACAAAGCCCAGTTGTGGCTGCGAAGGTGATGACGGCTCAAAGGGGGGCGCGTCGCGGCTCAGTCCGCTCTCAGAGCGCTGGACGCGCAGTAAAAGGAGGAGGAACTACCTCGATTAAACCCTTCGTGAAGGAGCCAGTTTCAGGGGCAGTCGCGGATGTCGATGTCGTGGTGTCTGTGGATGAAGGCACTGATATCGAGAATATGGATGCGGAGACCCTGAGGGCCCTTGCAAATAATAAAGTGGCCAGCATACTTGATGTATGTCGCACTTCAGGTAACCTGAAGGGGACTTATATCAAGGCCCTCAAGGGAGCAGCCAAGTCTCTGAAAGAGGTAGTTGACTCACTCTTGGAGCGAACTATCAGCGAGGAGACTGCACGCCTCGGACGGGAGACGAGGGTCCTCCGAAGACAGGTAGAGGTCGTGAGGCGAGCGAGAGGAAGGCGATGCCTCCACCTCCTCCGCCTCCGGCCTCAGCTCCACCACCGCCGACAGTACCTCCTGCGGCAGAATGGAAACAGGCCTTGGCTGAGGCCGTAGCTGAACTGCGGAATATATGGGGCCAGGTTCTGAATGCCCGTTTCGCCAATATTGAGGATAGGCTCCTCCCGGCGCCGGTAATTCGTCCACCGTTGGCGGCGGACAAGAGGGTAGCAGGTCCTGCAGCGTCAGGACCTAGGAATGCCGGAACTCCCAGGTCTGGGTCACTTCGGACCAGACCTGTCACGCCTGTGCCGGCCCAGAGGGCCCAACAGGTCGGTGAGTCGATGGCGGCATCATCCACAACTGGCTCGCAGCCAATTGGCATGGAGTGGGCACCACTCCCAGCCTCGACCACCACGCAGGCTTCGACTGGGGCTGAGGCAGCGGGGACAACGGTGGTCCGGCGTCGGCCAAAGAAGGCAGTCGCAGCCCAGACGGCAGTTATGAGGATGGGCACCTCTGCGCCGGAGAAAAAGACTGGGTCCAAGCCGAAGGTAAAGCTCCCTTCGCCTCCTAAATCGGCAGCAGTGGTGGTAACATTACAGCCTGAGGCGTTGAGGAGGGGCATGACATATAAGACGGCCCTGGTAAAAGCGAGGGAAAGCATAGATCTCCCGGAGCTAGGGATCTTGAAGCTGACAACCCGAGAATCCGCCACGGGCTCCCGGGTTATCAAAATCCCTGGCATCCTCGCTGGGGAACGGGCGGATGCACTCGCCATCAAATTAAAGAGGGCCCTGGAAGACGTCGCTACGGAAGTGGTTGTGGCTGCAGCGAGAAAGGGTGGGTGCGAGCCAGCCGAGATCAGGGCTGGCGAAATGCGCCCATATGGGAGTGGTGCATATGCACTTCATATGACCCACCCCCATGCCGCGGCTAAGGTGTTAGCTGAGGCCGGCCGCCTACTCGTAGGGTGGAGTAGTGCCCAGGTGCAAGTCATGGGGGACAAGCCCATGCGTTGCTACAAATGTATGGGCTTGGCCCACACACGTGCTTTATGTCCGTTGGACGTGGAGAGAGGTGGGCTCTGCTTCCGGTGTGGGAAAGAGGGGCATATGGCGGTGACTGCAGGGCCAGTGTGCTGCACTGCGCAGTGTGTGCCGATGGGGGGAAGCCTTCGGCGCATCAAATGGGGGAAGGGATTGCAGGCCCCCTCCCGTCAACAGTAGGGTGCAGAGAACGGCTGCACCTAGAGTGGGTGGCCCTGGGCCTGAGGTATCTGCCATGGACTCTTAATGGAGTACACTCATGGCAGCTACCTTCAGGGGAATTTAAACCACTCCGCCACTGCACAGGATCTCTTTGTGCAGTCAGTGGCGGAGTGGAATATTAGTATAGCGGTTGCCGCGGAGCCATACCACGTTCCGGCTCAGAATAAGTGGGCTGGAGACCTGGATGGCTCCGTGGCAGTTTATAGCCCAGAAATACCCCTCTCCGTCAAAGAGAGGGGGTCGGGGTTCGTGGTGGTCGCCTGGGGAGGGTACGCCATTATAGGGGTGTACTTCTCCCCTAACGGGGTCCTAGTGGAATTCGAGGCTTTTCTTGACTCCCTGGGGCTGGCGGTGAGGCGGCTGACGCCGCTCCCCATCATCCTGCTTGGCGATCTGAATGCCAAGTCAGGGGCATGGGGGGCGGTGACCTCGAACCCTTGAGGCACGGCCGTTGAGGAGTGGGCAGTCCAGGTTGGGCTGTCTCTCCTCAACAGGGGCACGACGCATACGTGCGTGCGACATAATGGGGGGTCGGTGGTGGACTTGTCGTTCGCCACTCCGTCTGTCGCACGCCGTGTGCGAGGATGGAGAGTACTGGAGGAGGTGGAGACCTTGTCTGATCATAGATATATTCGATTCGAGGTCTCCACCTCCTCAGGAGAGCTGGCGTCCAGCCCTCGTAGCGGGGCGACATTCCCCCGCTGGGTGCTTGGTTGCCTTGATCGGGAGAGAGTGGAAGAGGCGGCCATTGTCCAGAGCTGGCTGGCGCCAGCTCGGAGGACCGAAGATGTGGACGCGTCTGCAGACCAATTCCGGGAGGCTCTCACGGAGGTCTGCGACGCGTCGATGCCGCGGGGCAATAACCGCCCGCAGAAGCGGGCAGTTTACTGGTGGTCACAGGAGATTGCCGATCTCCGGGTGGCCTGCTCCGCGGCGAGGCGGCTGCTGACCCGTAGTCGCCGGCGGCGAACGCGAGAACAGGGGGAGGAGGCTCGGCTATATGGCGCCTACAGGGAGGCAAGGAGAACCCTGCAGGCGGGCATAAGCCGGGCCAAAGATGTTGCGTGGGGGGAACTCCTGGAGACGCTGGATCGGGATCCCTGGGGGCGTCCGTACAAAGTGGCCCGGAAGAAATTCCGAGGCCAGGCGCCCCCGATCACAGAGACCCTCCAGCCGGACTTTGTAGAAAGGGTCGTGGGGAGTTTATTCCCCGACCCTCAGGAGTTCCTCTCGCCGGCGATGCCTCCCCCGGGAGATGTTGCTGCGGAGGAGCCGGCTATGCCCCATCCTGTAACTGATACGGAGATGGGGCTGGTGACGGAGCGCCTCCGCAGTAAACGGAGGTCCCCTGGCCCGGACGGGGTTCCGGGCCAGGTGTTGTCGGTGGCGTTGGGTCACATGGGTGGGATGCTTCGGGAGCTGTTTGATCGGTGTTTGTCGGTCGGACAGTTCCCGAAGCTTTGGAAGGAGTGACGGCTCTACCTTCTGGCGAAGGAGGGCCGCCCTTCGAATTGCCCGTCGGCGTACTGGCCCTTGGTGTTGCTGGATGATGTGGGGAAGCTTTTTGAGTGGATAGTGGCTTCCCGTGTCATCCAGCATATTGAGGAAGTGGGGCCGACATTGTCTGACGGGCAGTTCGGCTTCCGGAGAGGGCGCTCAACGTTGGACGCCCTCTCCCACCTGAAGAGCCTGTCTGCGGGGGTGACTGGAGGTGGAGGTAGGTTGTTGGCGGTGTCGCTCGACATCGCCAACGCCTTCAACAGCCTGCCGCATGGGGTTATACGAGAGGCGCTCCGATATCACGGAGTGCCCTCGTACCTGCGGCGGCTGTTGGAGGACTACCTCCAGGGTAGGGTGGTCGCCTATGTGGATGGGCGAGGGACTGTCGTCCGACGAGAGGTGAGGTGTGGCGTTCCACAGGGGTCGGTGTTGGGGCCGCTCCTGTGGAACATGGGCTACGACTGGGTGCTCCGCATAGCGCTCCCATCGGGGGTGCGCATAATCTGCTACGCGGATGACACCCTAGTCGTGGCCCAGGGGGTGGGAGTGTCCCTCGTGGTCAGGCGTATAGGATTGTTGGGCCTCAGGGTGGCGGTAGAGAAAACCGAGGCCCTACTGTTCCACGGGCCTTGGTGTGGACCGCCACCTGGGGCCCACATACAAGTTGAGGGGGCGAGGGTCCGGGTTGGGGCCCAGATGAAATATCTGGGCCTCATCCTGGACGGACGTTGGCGGTTCGAGTCCCATTTCAAGGGACTCGAACCGCGTTTGGTGGGAGCGGCGGCGGCTCTTGGTCAGCTCCTCCCGAATTCGGGAGGGCCGGGTGCGAGCTGCCGCCGCTTATTTGCGGGAGTCGTGCGAAGCATGGCCGTCTACGGGGCACCGATCTGGGTGGGTGCTCTCAGCGCCACAAACAGACGTGTGCTGCGTGCAGCACAGCGCGTTGTGGCGCTGAGGGCCATCCGCGGGTACAGATCGGTGTCCGCGGGGGTGGCCTTTGTGCTCGCCGGCTCCCCGCCGTGGGAGTTGGAGGCGAAAATGCTCGCCGCCGTGTATAGGGACATGGCGGCGAGGAGGGAAAGAAGGGAGCCTCCAGCTCCCACAGAGGTAGCCAACATGAGGAGGGCCCTAAAAGAGGGGGTAATTAGGAGATGGGGGGAGGACCTGGCGGACGCGCGTTATGGTAAATATACCATAGACGCCATCCGCCCGGTCCTAAGAGAGTGGTGTAAGAGGGAGCATGGCTCCCTCACGTTTCGACTGGTGCAGGTGCTGTCCGGACATGGTTGTTTCGGATGGTACCTGCACCGGATCGCAAGGAGGGAGGTGACCACCGTGTGTCATGAGTGCGGTGCTGCCAATGACACCGCGCAACACACTCTTTCTGAGTGTGCTGCGTGGGAGAGCCAGCGCCGGGCTCTGACCGCGGTGGTAGGAGGGGACCTCTCGCTCCCGAGTGTGGTTTGCGCCATGCTCGGCAGTGAGAGGTCGTGGGAGGCGGTGGCCTCCTTCTGCGAGGAAGTACTGTCGCAGAAGGAGACTGCGGAGAGGGCAAGCGAAGATGATCCTCTGAGCGGTCCTCTCCGCCAAAGACGAACGGGTGGCAGGAGGAGGCGATTCGTCCGCCAACTCCCGCCGCCCTAGCCGAGCCAGGAAAGACGGGGGGGGGGCCGTCTTTCCATTGCACAGGTTCGGCGGCTGTGGGAGACAGTTAGGGTTGTACCGAATTGTCTCCCTTTGTGGTGGCCCGGCAGTAGTAGCTGGGCCTGCCACCGGGGCGACGTGGTTGAATGCAACCGCGAGCCCATGTCGCCCCACTAAGGCGGCTGAGGTACACCGTGGAGTTTTAGTGACTAAGAGTCTCACATAACCACTCGCCCCCCCCCCCGGGCGGGTGTGTACCCATGACGGGTTTCTCCACGTTAAAAAAAAAAAAGGTACCGGGCACAACAAGTGCGGAGAATGCGGATGCCCTCGCTGTGGCTCTCAATAATAATGGCACTCCATGTTCTCCAGGCGAATCTTAACCACTGCGTCAGAGCTCAAGATCTATTGGTCCAGAGTATGGCACAGTGGGCTATTCATATCGCCGTGGTCTTTGAGCCTTATTACATCCCACCCGGAGATAGCTGGGTGGGAGACCTTAACGGCTCAGTGGCCTTAACATCTAGGGCAGCTGCAGGCTTCCCACCCTTTGTCGTAGTCACAAAGGGTCGTGGAAGTGTAGCTGCTAACTTCGGCGATATTACAGTGGTGGGGGTATACATACTCCCAAGTTGGAGTCTCGCCGACTTCCAGGTATTATTAGCTGAACTGGGAAACGTCGTTACCCGTAGCCACCGTCACCCCGTGCTAATGCTCGAGGACTTCAATACTAAATCTGTAGCTTGGGGTTCCCCGACTACGGATGCGAGAGGCAAGGAGCTAGAAGAGTGGGCCCTAACAACTGGCCTACACGTCCTAAATAGGGGTTCAGTCCACACGTATCATTCGCTAGCCCTGCTATAGCACGCCGTGTGCGGGACTGGAGAGTCCTTGAGGGGGTAGAGACGCTGTCGGACCATCGGTATATTCGGTTCGACGTTTCAGCTCAAACCTCGGACAGTCCTGTCCTAGAAACCCCTAGTGAGGGCTGTCCGCGTTGGTCATTAAAACGCCTCAACGTAGAGGCGTTCAGCGTAGCCGTCATTGGGCGGGCCTGGGATCTCGATAGGACTCCCAACAGGCCTGCCCATGTGGAGCAGGAGGCTGAACGGCTTCGCAGGGTTGAAACGTGTGCCTGTGATGTAGCTATGCCTCTGAGGCGTATACCCGCCAGAAGCCAGGTGTACTGGTGGAGTGCCGAGATAGCGCAGTTGCGCGATACTTGTGTCTCGGCGAGACGCCAGTATACCAAGCATAGGCGGAAGCGAAGCCAAACACAGGACACGACTGCTCTGGAGGCGGAGCTATACGGAGGGTACAGAGCTGCCATAAAAGCGCTCAAGGAGGCTAAAACCAGGACAAAAGCGTTGGCTCGAGAACAACTACTGGAGACGCTCAGTCGGCATCCGTGGGGGCGCCCCTATCGCTTAGTGCGGGGAAAATTTCGCCCAGCGGCCCTGTTAAGTCTTATAGTTCATTTATGAACTAACCATCATAATGTTTACTTTTTTTAATAGGGTATGCACATTTTTATGATACTTTGTGGTCGATTAAGCGAGTTCAGTTGACGTTGGTATTTTATTTATTCAAAGTTTAACTTAGTACAATTAGTTCAACACCTCAAAAGGTTCAAAATAGTTAAAACTTCACCATTTATCACGACTTTAACAGGCCTCCCGGTAATCCAGACTCTCCAGCCTATGTTTCTCGAGCAAGTTCTGAAAAATCTATTCCCATTGGGGACATAGCATACCCCTCAATCCATGGCTCCGCCTTTGGCGACCAACGCGGACGAGGATGGTGACGTACCCGAAGTGACCCGGGAAGAGCTGAGCCGAGCGGTGCGACGGCTTCAGTCGAAGCACACCGCTCCAGGACCTGACAGCAAACCAGGCTGTGCACGGGTCCTGGCTCACGAGATCCTCGAGTCCCGCCTGATGGTACTCTTCACAGTGTATTTTGAGTAGGGCCGATTTCCGCTGTGTTGAAAATCCGGCCAGCTGGTCCTGCTTAAAAAGGAGGGGCGCCCAACGGATACTCCGTCCGCATTCCGCTCCATCGTGTTGCTGGACGAGGTGGGCAAACTCATGGAGCATCTACTACTTGACGGAAGTGGGGCTGGACGTGGCCGAAAACCAGTTTGGTTTTCGCCGAGGGCGCTCCATCATACACGCGATCACGCACGTGAAGAGTCTGGCGGAGGATGCGATCTCCCAGGGCGAAGTGGTGCTGGCGGTGTCCTTAGACATCGCAACGGGTTCAACACCCTGCCCTGGAGCAGCATACGAGAGGCGCTCCAGTACCATGGAGTGCATCCTTACTTCCGTCGCATCGTTGGAAATTATTTAAGACAGAGGACCATCACCTTCACGGGATCGGAAGGATGGAGTCGGCGAGACATATCTAGCGGTGTTCTACAGGGGTCAGTGCTTGGCCCCATTTTGTGGAACATCGGCTATGACTGAGCGATACGCGGTGCGACTCTCAGCGGAGATTGCGGCGTACAGGTCAGAGCTTCACCAAAATCCTATGGTGGAAGTGTGGGATTTGCTACTTAGCCATCCTAACTCAGGCGTAGCGACCGTGCAAGCCATCAGGCCAATTTTGGCTAGATGGTTCCTGTTGTATCGGGACGTGTGAAATCAAAGACAGTCATAAGCGAACTCACGTTTAATGAATGACGCTTTCTTTACATAGCTATAGTCATACATAACATCTTCCCCCTTTATTAAAGCACATGTACATATACCACACTCATCATTTTTACAATTAACATATTAGTAACTAAATATACAACATTGAATAAAATTGTTTATAATCGACCCTAGGCAGCGGACGTAACCTGGAACCATCATCTCTAGAGTACTTTTCTGAACGAGCTGTTGAAGTCTCCACCGCGGCCGTCGCGTGGACTTGCTCATTAGAATGCAATGTTGGTTCGCGGTCCGACTCGGAATTATTAGAGCCTTCGACATGTTCTACATGTACCTGAGGGGTAGCAGAAACTGACGAAGCCTGTGATTCAATTGGTGTATGAATATTACATGAAGAGCCACTTTTAGTAAAGTCTTATAGATTTTCCCTTCGCTGTTGTCAAATCCCTTATACAAAGCTATTTGATTTTTATGTTTTTTATGTATAACATTACTTTCAATGTCTTTAATTAAATAAATAACCTTGCCAAGTTTTTTTATAATAATACCTATGCCCCAATTGTCTCTTTTGTTCATACTGTATTTTTTATATATGTATTACTTTCTGGCCTAATTGTAAATCTTGTTTCTTTTTACCACCGTATGTTTTACTCTGTGAACACTGTTTTTGATGAACATGGTTAGCGAGAGTACTCGACGAAGACTTAGATGGTGACTCATTCAATATATCAAGGCGTGAACGAAGTTTCCGGCCGAAAACCAACTCAGCCGGTGATGAACCTATTGTACTATATACTGAGTTTCTATAGTCAAATAGGTATTTCAATAAAGTTACTTCACTTTGCCTAGTATTTTCACCATTAATTAAGCTGGATTTAATACCTTTTTTAATGATTTTAACAAAACTCTCCGCCTGCTCATTGCTCGACGGGTGATAAGCAGGTGACGTCTTGTGATCGATACCGTTGACTCGACAAAAAGTTTTAAATTCTTGTGACGTAAAAGCCGTGCCGTTATCACTCACTATGGTGTGCGGTAAACCGAATCTCGCTATAAACTCTTGTAGTTTAAATATGACTAACGAAGATGAAACTGAAGACATTTTATAAGATTCCACCCATTTTGAATACGCATCTACTATTATAAGATAAGTACAACCGTTTATTGGGCCTAAAAAATCTATGTGTATTCTATAGAAAGCCTGTGGAGGGTATGGCCATACTGCAAGCGGGGCCCAGCCTGGCGAGCTTCGTAATTGCATACGCACATTACAAATAGCAATTTTTTTTTCCATTGCTGTATCTAGTCTAGGAAACCAAAATCTTCCTCTTGCCTCTGCTTTTGTTTTAACTATGCCTAAATGAGATTTATGTAATTCAGATAAAATTGTTTCCCTTAGACTTTTGGGAATAACAATTTTATGTCCGCGCATCACACAACCACTTTCGTATGATAATTCTTAACGACAGAGAAAATATGGTTTTAAATCGGCATTTGATATTTTTGGTGGCCACTCATTTAAGATATAGAATATGATCTTTTGCAATAATACGTCTTTTTATGTTTCATCGCGAAGTTTGACGCGAGTGACTGGCATACTATTATCAATGACAAAATTAACATACGATGCCCGATCGTCCATCAGGTCGTTCTCTGCGTGCCCTTCCGAGAGCACGGTCCGCTCGCACCTCGGCCCTGGCCGCGGCCGTCCAAGGCGACTGAGTCCTAATGACTGCGCGTGCGCCGACGATGCGACCGATCGAACAGACGGCGACGGTGCTGCCAGCTTACGTTCCGTTGCGTCCGCGTTAGCCCGAGATAGATAATCAGCACTATTATCGGCATTACGTACATATTCTATCGTGTAATTATATGCACTTAAAAACATCGCGTCTCTTTGTAGTCGATTTGCCGATACTTCCAGAATGCCACGATGTGGCCCAAATATTGACAATAGGGGTTTATGATCGGTGCAAAGTATAAAAGGTATTGACCTACCATATAAATACTGATGAAATCGTCTAATACCGAATATAATCGCCGTGGCTTCTTTTTGTATCTGAGCGTATCGTTTCTCGGCTTTGTTCAAAGTGCGAGAAGCAAACGATACTGGTCGCTAAATTACACTTCCATCTATTTGAGATAAAATAGCACTTAGTCCGGTAGGGGACGCATCTACAGCCAGAATAACCGTGGCACTTGGGTTGAAGTGCGCTAAGGTTTGTTCCGAAGTTAAATATCCTTTAATAGTTTCAAAAGCAGCCATATGTTCATCAGTCCATTTCCATTTATTACTTTTTTGTAATAAATTATATAATGGGCTGAGGACACTAGATGCTCTTGGGACAAAACTTCTGTAATAATTAACTAACCCTAGAAAAGATTGTAACGTACCGATATTAGTAGGAACTGGAGCATAAGCGATTGCCTCAATTTTCTTCGCAGATTTTTTAAATCCGTGTTGTTATATTATTTATCTGGAAGATAATCTTATTTACCTTACAATTTTCAGATAATATGGGGTTTACAAATTATTAGTACACAATTTTAATGTCCATAACCGAGACGTTCTTCTTGCTCCGACAGCTCAGCGTAGAGATCCTTGCCTAGGATCTAGAATAGAAGTCAGCACGGTGTAGGCCGTATCAGGATACACTGCTCAAGCAGACGACGCAGCACCAAATATCTTATCTATTGAGATTTCCTCATATGTAATAGGAAAATTTATTATTTGTATTATAAATACAAAATCCAGGTGATACTTTCCCGGTAGTGTTCTTTCAATGTTCAGTAGGTATTTGTCGTTTTGACAAAGGGTGTTTCACCCATATTAATATTAAAATTATAAATTATAACAATTAAAATAACTTTTCTATTTAAATATGTTATAAAATAAACTATCTTTTCGACTCCCAGGTCTGTTGTACAATGAATCCCATGATCAGATCCATCCTGAAAAATCTGTCATCCTCTCTGTTCTAATTTTCTATTTTCGTTTGAATTCAAAATTTCATCTTACTAGACTTTTATTTTAAAAATTCAAAATAAATCTAATCATAGATTTATTTTGCTAAACTAGAACCTGGATAGAATATTTGTCTATACCTGAGAAACTCCTAACTGCGCATGCTCTATTACTATAAAAGAATTATCAATGACAGAGATTGTCATAATATTGCAATGTAAACAATACGAACCTAAAATATTAACAAAGCTGTTATTAAACCAAAATTATCAAGTTATAAATTATCTAAACGCATCAATACATAAACCTATCATTAATTGGTATCCTGGAAATAAAAGAATAGGTACACAAAAACAATAATAAGGTAAATCGAATGAACTTATGATGAATAATATAAAGTAGATATTAAATAAGATAAATAAGATTATCTTCCAGATAAATAATATAACAGTGTCTATCAATAGTAAAGCCTAAATATTCCACCTCATTTAAAAAAAATCACACTTCTTTTTCTGTAGCGTTAATCCAACTCCTTGCAATCTCTTTAATACCGCATTCAGTCCGGCTAGATGCTGGGAAGTATTTACTCCAGTAACCAGGATATCATCTAACATGCACAAAACTCCATCCATACCCGACAATACACATTCCATTGCCCTTTGGAAAATAGCTGGTGCGCTCGCGAGGCCGAATACCAGACGGGTATACATGAAAGGCCACGATGAGTATTTATACAAGTGTAAAGTTGTGACGCCTCATCTAGCTCAAACTGAACGTAAGCTTGTGAGAGATCTAATTTACTAAACTGTTTGCCACCATGCAACTTAGTAAATAATTCTTGTGCCGTTGGTAAAGGATATTTGTCGACTTTTAGATGTTTGTTTACCGTAACCGAGTAATCTGCACAAAGTCTAATATCTCGATTGCGTTTTAATACTGGTACTATTGGTGAGGCATATTCCGACAACTCGACGGGCACAAGAATACCCTCGGCTAACAAACGGTCGATCTTATCTTTTAACGCGTAGGCTATCGGTCTCGCTTTACAAAAAACTGGTTTCGCGTCTTCTTTTAAATGTAATTTTACCTTATAACGATTAAATTTCCCTAACTTATCGGAAAATACTGCGGGATAACGAGCTTGTAAATTTTCTGATAATTTATTTTGGCTATTACAATAATTTAATGATAGTAATTGCAACTGAAACGTCGATATAAAGTCGCGTCCCAAAAGAGGTGGACCCCCATTGTGAACTACACATACATCTAACGGACAAGTACGGCCCTTGTACGTAAATTGCAGTTCCACTGTTCCTGCACAATTGATTCTATCTCCGGTGTATGTAAATAAGCGTTTCATAGTTGACGATAACGACACATCAGAAAAATAATTTTTGTACTTTTGAAATGAAATAACTGTTACAGCTGACCCGCTATCGATTTGAAACCTCATTCGGACGCCTTGAACTAATACTAGTTCCGCCATCGGTTCACCACTAATAGAGCGAATATTGAATAACTTACCGTCATCGTCGGTACCCTCGTTATGTATATAATTTATTTTAGTACACATACGGCGCAAATGACCCTTTTGTTGGCACTTTTTACATTTATATTTGGTATATCTACATTCTGCCGCGATATGATTCCTTAACCAAAACACCGTGCACTGCACTTTGCTATCGCTAACACTTTTAGACTATTTACGATCTTGTACATCTGCTCGTTTTGCGCCAGCCCTTGAGCTGACGCGGCCGCTGTCAACGAGCGTGCGTTGCTTATGTTCACCGCTAGTTCCATTGCTTTTGCTTTTGGCCTTCCTGGTCATGCGCGAAAAGTTTTTCCTGCTCGGATCCGGGTAACATGCCCATTAAGAAACGGTCACGTAACGCCTCCTCGATGTCCTGGAACTGACATTTTTTTGTCAGACCGCATAGCCTCGCTGCCCACTGTGTATATGATTCATTCAAATTCTGCGTAGCGGCGTAGAAAGTATATCGATCGCCAAATCCTTTTTTTGTGGGTGTAAAATGATCGTCTAGCAGCTTTAGGATATCTTCATACGGTAGGTACCACTTGTACATCTTTGGGTAAAGCTAAATCCGATGCCAATTTATATGTACCGTCACTGAGTGAACTTAACAATATGGCCCTCTTCAAGACTTCATTGTTCCCAATGTTGTTTGCAATAAACCATTGCGATAATCTATTTTTGTATGTTACCCATGACTGGCTAGCATGGTCAAAACTTGATAAAACACCGAAATGATACATTTAACTTTTTAATAAAAAAAATCTACCAATTCTAACTACTAATTCTACCAAACTCGTCACCACTGTTGTATCGGGACGTGTGAAATCAAAGACAGTCATAAGCACACTCACGTTTAATGAATGACGCTTTCCTTACATAGCTATAGTCATACATAACAGTTCCGGAGACGGCATGACACTCTCATCTTCCGGCTGACGAAGGTACTCGCGGGAAATAGCTGTTTCGGGAGTTACCTGTGTCGCATAGGCTGGGAGATCGCTTCTGGGTGCCATCATTGTTGCTGTGCAGCACACACTAGCCGTCTGTCCCGCATGGGACTCGCTGCGCCATGACGTTGTCCCGACAATCGGCACCGATCTCTCGCTCCTGGCCGCGGTTCTGTCTATGGTTGAGAACGAGAGCGGGTGGAACTCCTTCTCCTCGTTTCGCGAGTAAGTCATGCTTGCGAAAGAGGAGGCGGAGAGGGAGTGTAACACCTTGCTCCTCTCCCGCAGTCAACGAGCCGGGCGCCGGAGACCGCGTGATGATTTCCGGCTGCCTTAAGTGGTCTGCAGGTAGCGGACCTGGGCATGTCCGTCACCGCGTAAATACAGGCCCGAGATGGAGGAGGCACACTGGTGTTCGTGTGCCCTCCGAGACTCGTTGGAGGTGCCGATTACCTCCAACCGCGACGGAGCCCCGTGGTAGGGCCACACCTGCCGGGTCGAGCGGATGACATGTGCAAGCAGTTCCCGTGCACCACACACCGTGGGGTTTTAGTCGGTAAGAGTCCGACATACCCCTCCCTTGAACGGCCCGACTCGAGAGGCGGATCCAATGCAGGATTTCCCCACGTTAAAAAAAAAATATAACCTTGTTATAAAATTTATTTGTCCTTACTATTTGTATCTGGCTGATTTTGGTAACACTAAAAAGGTTAAATTAAAAAAAAAAAAAAAAAAAATTAAAAAAAAATCCAATCATTTGTTTTTCTTTCTGTAAAAATGAGTGAATCTAATGAAGAAATTCGATACATTATAAAATATTTTTACAAAAAAGGCAAAAATGCAATTCAAGCAGCGAAAAAAATTTGTGATGTTTATGGACCTAATGCAGTGTCAGTAAGAGTAGCACAAAGTTGGTTGAAAAGTTTCAGTCAGGAAATTTTGATATTAAAGATTCCCCTCGCTCTGGTCGCCCTGTTATGAATAAAATGGACGCCATTTTTGAAAAAGTGAAGCAAGATCGGCATATCATTAGTTCCGATGTAACTGAAGGACTGGACAGGCGTTGCCAAGCTCGGATTTGAAGCGGTTGAACCCACGTACATACAATTCACTCCACATACACACACACTTCACAATTGGCCGTCCAGTTATCAGGGATATCGCCCGCGCCTGACGAGGTGAGTCTTCTTTTGTTTGTAATCAATTACTACGTATCGTAGCAATAGATTCGAGAGGGATCGTGATTCGCGAAGATCGATTCTAGGGCTCAGCGTACGTCACGCGAATAGTACGTCGCGAACCTTTTCGTACACTAGCTATTCCAAAGAGCTCGATATTTGAGTGCCACACGAGCTCAATGAAAGAAACATAATAAATCGTGTACTCATTTGCGATTCATTTCTGAGACGTAATTTACCCGAGCAGTTTTTGAAGAGATTGATAACTGGCGATGAAAAGTGGATCACGTACGACAAGAACGTGAAAAAAGGTCAAGGTCCAAGGTCGGCCTGTTCTGATCACAGTCGTCTAGGCCCTCTATGTGGGTGGTAACAACCTCCCCCAGAGACAGCCAGATCGACCGCTCCATCTCCACAAAGTGTTTCTCCAAATAGCTGACTAGAGCTTTCGGCAGGACGCCAAGTACCCGGCCAGAATGCTCTGGTTGTGATTCCAGCTCCAGTGCTGGCTGCACCTCCGATACTGGCGATGGAAGTAGCTCCGTCGTTGAGCTTCGCAGGGCGACAAGTTCTGCCCTGAGTCTATTGACCTCTTGGCGGGGCTTACGTGTCTTCTTGCAAAGGATGAGAGTTTCGCTCGCCACAGTCCGCGTCAGGGCAGTAGAAGTGACCTCCTGCAAGGTCCAGGTCACCTCCTTCAGAGACTTGATATACGTACCCTTAAGGTTGCTAGATTTCTTTCCTTGCAGGGTCGAGGAATTCAATGGCCTCGAGTACCTCCACGTCCGCCTCGTCATGTGCCTCTGCACTTTAGGACGGTTCGGTAGGGGGACAATCCGTTGACCCACCTGCCTCCCCAACAGCTGTCGCACGAGTGATCCTCCCAAATGACTCTGGGTCGTGCGTCTTTCCCCTCCGAGCTGTATTGAACTTGAAAGGAGGAGTTTTCATTAAATTCCCTCCAGTGACATCAACCGGATTCAACCGCTTTCTGTGTCGACCACCAAAGGCGTTGAGCTAACAGGCCTATCAGCACAGTGCTGAACTGCAAAATAGTCAAGCTTCCGATCACTCTCCAGAACCACAGATGAAAAATTAGTTGTCCGTGTTAAGGTTGCCAGTGTCGTCGTTTGTGCTATCGTATCCGTCGTTGTGCTCGCCATGGTCGTCGTTATCTTACTAGAACTACGAAAAACTCTGTCCCCCCCCCCCCCCCCAAAAAAAAACGCGGGGCAGCCCGAGCTACGCTTGGGGAGGGAAACTCCCTTACGGGTACCCTCCTGGGGTAATTCCTTTTTAAACCTTGCACTTTCCATCTTAACTTTTATCTTCGTCGAGTTCGCAGTACGCCTGCCGGGATCGGTATGAAACAACCGATCCCGCCAACTGCTACCCGGAACTGGGCCCTTGGGGCTCAAAACTGAGCCCTTATCAGCCCCAGCCCGGTACTGGGTGCGCTGCTCACACGTCACAAACAGGAGCTTTTAACGGCCCTCCAGACGTCACCCCTGCAAGGTCCCCTCTGATAAGTAGAGGGATACCAGGAGGAGCGCGGCAGGTATCAGCCACCTTCCAAAGTGGCTAACGATGCCCGGGGAGGTTCCTGACATCGCACTCCCTGTGGCTAAACCATTTTTTTTTACGTGGAGAAACCCGTCATGGGTACACACCCGCCCGGGGGGAACGTGTGGTTATGTGAGACTCCTACTCACTAAAACTCCACGGTGTACCATCGGCCACCATAGTGGGAAGCCGCAGGGACTGCGGTTGCATTCTGCCGCGTCGCCCCGGCGCTAAAGAGAGACAGTCTGGTACAACCCCGACTGTGTCTCAGCCGGCTGAACCAGTGCAATGGGAAGATGGGCCGCTCGACCCATCTCCTCTTGGTCCAGCTAGGGTGGAGGAAGAAGGCGAAAGCGCTCCCTCCTACCACCCAACGTCTACGCAACCTCCCCCTAAGGAGGTCTCGGTGCTGGTGTCGGTCTTCCCTTTTTAAGGGGTGGCCTGCACTTTGCACCGCGCCACTGCCCGTGCCATGGACGTTAATATGGCCAGCTCTGATAAGGGCCGGCTCACACCCCCCCTTTGCCGCTGCGACCGCAACGACTTCTTCCACCGACACGGAGTCATCTAAGCCTACAATGCGAATGTTAGCCCGCTTAACAGGCCGTGACACCGTAGCCACGCCCGTTAACTCCTCCTACAGGTGCTCAGCCAACATATCCGCTTGCCCCGAGCTTTGGTCACCGCGGATCTCCAGGATTCTAGATCCAGCGGCAGAGTGACGCAGCGAGAAATCCGTTATGCCGAGTTCCACCAAATTGACCCGGTCCCGCGCTTCCAGTGGAGCATCCTTGTAGCTCACTCCCTCCGCCACAGCTCCCGGCTGCAGCGTAATCACTATCGCAGCCCAGCGCGGTGTCGAAGGGAGCTTCGCCTTGGGCATAGGCTTGGATCTAGGCCCGCCTCCTGATGGGACTGTAGCCACCTCCGTCGGAGCCTTAGGAGGCTTTTTATGTCGACGACGTCGACGAGCCACGGTGGTCCATCCCTCTTTATTTGGCGCCGCTAGGTCTGAAGCAGGAACTGCAAGCACATGCGCTGCGATCGTCGACTTAGGTTTCTGGACTTTGGAAACCACCGGAACAGGAGCCAACTCCTTGTCAGCGGCGAGAGGAGGGCGAACCACCTTGGCAGGGAGGAGACGGTCATCCAGAGCCTCAATGCGGGCGGTGATATCCTCCCACATCGAAACCCAGAGTGACCACTCCATCCTGTCCATGTGGACCCCCACGCGTAGACTGACAATTGCACCAGGGAACCCTGGTTGTTTTCCAGCAACACCTGACACGATGGTGGCACAGGAGAAACCTCCACCCGACTGCGCAATGAGAATAGCTCCACCTTCAGGTCATAGGTCTCCCGACGGAGCCTCCCCGTCTCGCGCCGGAGGACGAGGTCTCTTCCGCCACCGTTCGCGTAAGAGCGGTGGCAGTCACCTCTTGGAGGATCAAGGCCGCCTCCTTCAGTTGTTTGACATAAGTACCCTTAAGGTTGCCAGAGTTTTTGGCAACCTTAAGGATCTCATCCGTCTGCTCATTGTCGAGAGCTCTCAAACTGTCCGGGTCGAGAAGCTCGATCCCGTCGAGAACCCTTACATCCGTGACAGAGACCGCTTCATCGGTGCAGGCCGGTTCAAAAGCAGGATAATTGGCCCCGCCTGCCTCACCTACTACTGCCGTGCGTGGCACCCCAGCAGAGGAGCCCAGGTAACGGGCTTTAGTCCTCTGGGCAGTCGTTACCTTGTTAGGGGCCCCCCGTCCTTGCCAGCTTTGTCGCCATGCGACCGTTTCTTGCCTATCACCGCAGACACCATCGGAGAACTACTAGATCTGTCGCCCCAATGCTGGACCAAGAATAGGTCAAGCATAGGATCGCGCTCCAAGATTACAATAGTTCTATCAGTCGTCCGTTTATCCATAGCCGATGTCATCGTATGTGCAGAATCAGTTGTCCTACCACTAGCCAAAGTCGTTTTTATATTATGCCGATCGCGCAAAATTTATTTTTAAAATAAGGTGATACTGTGTGTATGGTGGGACTAGAAGGACATGGTTCATTATGAGCTTTTACCGCCCGCACAGCAAAACCATCGATTCGGATCTCTACTGCCAACAACTGATGAGATTAAAGGAAGCAGTCGAGAGAAAGCGGCCGGAATTGGTCAACAGGAAGAGTGTGGTCCTTCATCACGATAACGCTAGACAACACACATCTTTAGCAACTCGGCAAAAATTAAGATAGTTTGGCTGGGAGGTGTTGGTGCTCCACCATATAGCCCTGACCTTGCACCTTCAGATTTTCACCTGTTTCGGTCTCTTCAGAATTCTTTAAGATCTGTAAGGTTAACATCAAGAGAGGACTGCCAAAACTATTTGTAGCGTTTTTTTGGTCAGAAGTCCCAAAGTTTCTACAGCTACAGGATCATGTCTCTACCTACAAAATGGCAGAAAGTCATCGAACAAAACGGCACATATATACTGTAAATAAATGTAAATAAACTAAAGTAAAGTAGAGTCACATATAACCAATGAGGAATTAAAAACTACTTTTAAAGCATTGTACAAAAACGTTTTTTTTTTGGTTTTCTGCCTATTTAAGCAATTTTGCCAGACAAATCCACGTTATAGAATTTAGTTGCCAAATGTTCGGTGTACTGTAGAATAACCTGTGAAAATAACCCATAAAGTACAGAAATGATGTATACAATAAAGGTTTTAATTTTACAATATTTCAATGCTAATGTCAAGCGGGTGAAGCCGCGGGTACAAGTTAGTTCCCAATAAAACTGTTTCACGGTCCGTTACATCTTTTAAATATTAATGTTGGTTTTAAATTGTTTCATAATTAATTTTATTATATTTGATTTTTTTTGTCATACAAGAAAATATATATATATAATGTGAAATCTGTTGCATTTCAAACACAATTCTACAAGAACTGCCTGCGAACAACATGAATTTTGTAAGTAGATATATATTATGTATTTAAATTGTTTATATAATATACGCTGGGTGTTTTCCAGAAAAAAATACTTATCTAAGTAAAGTTTGAAAGTATTTTTTTTGTTTAGATTATCAATTACCTCATAATTTATTAAGAATATAATATAATATTATTTAATTAGAGATTATTCTAATTTAAAATTTTGACAAGTATTGTTTTAGTACCATTTATACATTCAGGTGTCTTGAACGATCTCTGGGAATATTTACCCCGAAATTAATATTCGGCAAAATTATAAAAATGTATTAAAAAAATAATGTATTAATTCTCAATTGCTTTTGCCTATATATAAGATTATAATAATTTTACACAATTTAATATACAAAATAAATTTAAAAAATGATGGGAACTGAATACAAACTGTATTAATTAAATATAATAGTGCAGGTAAAATAATCCCCTGGGGATTTATTGTTACATAATAATAAATATTTAGTGAATTGATGATGTACATAATTTATTGACTCTCTAGAATTTAAACTCTACACCAGCGTTTAACCACAAACTCACCTAATGTCAAGTGTCGTTGTAATCAAAGATCCGGAATTGCATCTATCTTTCGAGTGTAGGTGCCGGTATACATCGCTAGATGCTTAGCGACAAATAATCAACGTCAGGGTAGTACCTAGCTAGTTAACATTTGAAGCACTATAGGGTGTGACAGACTGTTGTCAGAAAATACCTACAAATGGGGCGGCTTTCTCGGCATCATTAGCCAGAATTGGCGTTCCTCAGGGCTCGATTCTGGGACCGTTTTTTTTCTTTGTGTATATAAATGATCTACCGTTAGTGATTGAGAACAGTGCTGACATGATTATTTTTGCAGATGGTATTTCATTCATATTTAAACTGAAAATCATAGATTCAGAAGTAAGGTAATAATTTAGTGCTAAAAGCAAATACAAGGTGTCCAGAAAGGGTATCGGGTATTTGTTTTCGCGCCATATTCGAAACGGGGCGTCTAAAGGGTGCGGGGAGGGGTTCGTGGCGTCCGCCATTTTGTGGAGTTTTAGTCACGATGGAACAGTACTCGGGGACGCATCGCGCATTTTGTGTACGAGCGTATTATCGTAATGGTGATTCAATAGTGACTGCTCAACGTCTCTATCGTGCGGAATATCGTACACGCCACGCGCCAAGTGACGATAGCATTAGGAAATGGATCAGGATGTTCGAGAATACAGGTGCGACAGTTAAAATTCAAAACTCTGGTCGTCCTCGTTCAGTTCGCGATGAAGAAACAATTGAAGAAGTTGAGACGTCGGTTCGTCAAAATCCGTCTTTATCCATCCGAAAGCGAAGCCAAGCGTTGAACATCAAAAAATCGTCTTTACATTCGATTTTAAAGAAAGACTTACATCTAAAAGCCTATAAAATTCAATTGGTTCAAGAATTGAAGGATACGGACTATGCTAATCGACTGAATTTTGCGAACGAAATGCTGCAGCGATTTAACAACTTTAACAACATACTGTTCCGTGACGAAGCAAATTTTCACCTGAATGGTCATGTTAATAAGCAGAATTGTCGGTACTGGGCAGTGGAGAATCCGAGACGAAAGCATGAACGACCCCTGCATAGCCCAAAGGTCGTTGTTTGGGCCGCTATGTCTGCTAAAGGCTTATTTGGTCCTTATTTTCATGAAGATCAACGAGGCCGAGCAATTAATGTGAATAGTGACCGTTATTGCGATATGTTGCGAAATTTTTTGGTCCCAGAGTTGCAGGAGTTTGCAGGTTTCAACTCAGGAACGTGGTTCCAGCAAGATGGGGCCACTTGCCATACCTCAAATGACTCAATGGAAGTTGTTAACGAATTATTCCCTAATAAAGTCATTTCGCGAAGGGGTAACATCAACTGGCCTCCCAGAAGCCCCGACCTTAGCCCGCTTGACTATTTTTCATGGGGATACCTTAAAAGTAAGGTTTATCAAAACAATCCGATGAATCTAACCCAGTTAAAGCTAAACATCAGGTCAGAAATGGCAGCAATATCGATAGCTATGGGTCAACGTGTTATCGCCAATCTTCGTTTCCGTTTAGAAGAGTGCCAGCAACGTAACGGTCATCATTTGGATAACATCATCTTTTCCAAATAATTCTCCAATTCATATGCTAATAATAAACAATAAACTTTTTTATTGCATACAAATAATTTTTGTTTCATTGAACTTACAAATACCCGATACCCTTTCTGGACACCTTGTACAACCAAATGTATGAAATTTACCTTGCCGTGTATCAGGATCCGTATGCCGTCTATGGTTCAGGATAGTAGTATCAAGATAGCAAAGGCAGTTTAGATGGCTTAGATGATAATACTGTATTCTTGGGTATTATGCTTGATTCTAAATTACAATTGGGGTATTTTGCTTTGAGGTTCAGCAACTGAAATAGATACTTTAGTCTTATTACAAAAGCGGGTTATCCAAACAATATGCAATATGAGACCTCACGTATCAATAAAGAACAAGTTCCTAAAATAAAATATCTTCTTAACTTTGATCTCCCAATACAATTTTGTTAATTTAATGTATATTCGTAAAAACTTTCTCAAGCTAGATTTTGTCAAAGACCAGCACAGCATTATTACTAGAAACATATAAATTAGTAGTACCGTGTTGTGGAGCTAGTAAGAGTAATAAAAGCCAGATAATGAGTTTGATGAGTGGGAAGTCTTCCAAACCGTTAGTAGTGTTTTAAGTTCATAAGTGCTTTCTTGGTGCCTAAGTAAAAGTATTTTGTGCTATGTGGTCATTAGATTAATTCTTACAATCTATTATCCTTTCATCACAATGTTTTCCTTCACGAACACTTAAACTCTCGTCGTCTCTGAGACATCATACCTGTGAAACTATATTTTTGTGTTTTTTTTCTATTTCAGTTAAAGTACGTAGTGATGATAGTGGGGGCCCTGCTGGCCTTTGCTTCAACAACGGCCGATGCCAACATAATACGCGTGCCTGATCGTGGAAGACGTTCTCTAGCTTAGTTCTAAGCAATTAGCTAGCTTAACTGCTTAGTTACACGATGTACACGTAATACAATTGTTTTAAAGTTTTACATTAATTATATTTCAATAGTAAATTTTGTAATGTATAATATGTTTTACATTTATCCTTTATTGAAATATTTATATCCGGCTTTCAAAAATTCAATCATATGTTTTAATAATAAATAACAATAAGTCATTTATATTTTATGGGTTTTTAATATAATATTAGGTCCTTACATATGAAATTGGCCTTTTGTACGGGATGAATATAAAGTCAATTTTTTGACGTGACAACGTCTTATAAATTGGTTTGCCGGGTGACACTTCAAGAAACTGCGTTACGCTCCGCTCACGTTATGCGCTCACAATGAGAGCGAGTGAGAGGCACGCGTCCCTTCCACTCGGGCATGGTTAGCCCGCCTAAGAGCGAGAGAGACAGACATAAAGTCGTTGTCACGTAAAACTTTCGCCCGTATACCGACTTTACAGGCAACCAATTTTTTTTTCTAAAATATATTTAATTAATCAAATTATGCACCGTTGTTATCTATACACTTTTGTCATCTCTTATGTAGTTCATTGATCCCTTTACTAAAAAGACCACTGGGGCGAGAATCAATAAACTCTTTGAAGGCGGTTTGGACTACCGCATCGGAGTTGAATTTTTTTCCTTCTAAAAAGTTGTCCAAATTCCGGGAAAAATGTTAATCTGTTGGATCCAGGTCCGGGGAGTACGGTGGATATCGCAAACATTCCAATTGTAGCTCATCTAACATAGTGGTTGTTTGTTGTGCATTGTGTGGTTTTGCGTTGTCGTGAAGCAGCAGTGGCCTAGAGCGATTGACCAATCTCGGTTGTTTAGCAGCTAGTTCTTCCTTCATGGCTTGCAGTTGCTGACAATAGATATCTGTGGTAATCGGTTGGCCAGATTTTAGAAAGCTGTAGTGAACGATTCCGGCGCTAGTCCAGCAAACACCCACAAGTAACTTTTTCTGAGTCAATTTTCGTTTAGGGCAGGATTTGGCTGGGTCTCCAGGGTTCAGCTATTGCGACGAGCGCTTCCGATTATCGTACAGTATCCACTTTTCATCACAAGTAATGATTCGATTTAAAATCCCAACATTATTGTGTCGGTTGAGCAAAGTAAGAGAGCAGTCGACGCGTGTTTGCAAGTTCGATTCACTCAATTCATGAGGTATCCATCGTTCAAGTATTTTTACTTTCCCGATTTGCTTCAAGTGGATTAATAAAGTTTTATCACTTACCCCGCAGCCTGTAGCTATCTCTGAAGTGCTTTGTGATGGATCCGCTTCCACAATAGCCTTTAATTTTTCATTTTCAACTAGGGTGTCCGGCCGTCTACGGGGTTTGTTTCCTAGGTCAAAATTTCCAGAAAGAAAACGTTGAAACCAAAAACGTACTGTGCTTTCTTTTGCGACACCAGCGCCGTATACATCATTAATCCTTCGAGCTGTTTCTGCAGCACTTGTGCCACGGTAGAACTCGTACTCGTAAATATACCGATATTTCATATTTTCCATTATGCGGTAATAAGCGACACCAAAGAATAAAATAATGAGGGAAAAACAAATGAATGACTGTTTTCAAAATTCCAATTGTACCATCTAAATGAATTTATAAATTTGAATTTGGAATTCTTAACCAAAGAGGAGATATTTCAGGTCAAAATGGTCAGTACGACAAAACGCTAATTTTATAATATTTAGGGACCTAATATTTTGTGGTATTATATTTGACATGCAGACAGTTCTGTGGAACACCTTTTAATCTCCTAAAAGTAAGTACTCTTATAAATCGCGGAAATTTTTAATTACTTATAAATTTTACGAAGTCGAAAGTACCCTTTTGAAACATTTTTATTAATTGGTTAGATAGTTACACGCCTTCTTACGGGGTTACCTAAATCATCCATGAATAAATTATTTTGAGCTACCTCTGCGGCGTATGGATATTCCTGTCTCTCCTGCTTTGCTAGGCTCTGCTCTTTAGAATTAGTGAACCTAAAGAATATTCATTTTTGTATGTTTCTGCAAGCTTATATAAACTCGAGGAATTAGAAGCCTTTTGACCATATGTCACTGTATCTAACTGTATACATTTTAGTGATTCAGATGGATCACTTCTCCAAAGTATATTTTGTAGAGAAGTATGTGTAGGGTTAAGCCTGATACAACGAAACATCCGCCTGATATAAGTAATAAATGTGTGAGTGAACCTATGCGAAATAAAAGCATTATATCAAAGAAGTCTTATTGTGATATAGTTCTATTAAGCAAGAGATCATTAAGAGATATTTTTATCCGTTTGCATCGAAGCATTACCTTGTACTCTTACTGCGTAAATTAGTGACAACATGATGTGGCATGAAATAAATGGAATTATTACTTGAACTCAATGACTTAAAGTTGACATAATGCACATGTCCTAGCTGTACAAATTCTTCAATAAAAATTTTTATAGTCAGAAAGCAAACTAATATTCTTATACAAGGTGTCCAGAAAGGGTATCGGGTATTTGTAAGTTCAATGAAACAAAAATTATTTGTATGCAATAAAAAAGTTTATTGTTTATTATTAGCATATGAATTGGAGAATTATTTGGAAAAGATGATGTTATCCAAATGATGACTGTTACGTTGCTGGCACTCTTCTAAACGGAAACGAAGATTGGCGATAACACGTTGACACATAGCTATCGATATTGCTGCCATTTCTGACCTGATGTTTTGCTTTAACTGGGTTAGATTCGTCGGATTGTTTTGATAAACCTTACTTTTAAGGTATCCCCATGCAAAATAGTCAAGCGGGCTAAGGTCGGGGCTTCTGGGAGGCCAGTTGATGTTACCCCTTCGCGAAATGACTTTATTAGGGAATAATTCGTTAACAACTTCCATTGAGTCATTTGAGGTATGGCAAGTGGCCCCATCTTGCTGGAACCACGTTCTTGAGTTGAAACCTGCAAACTCCTGCAACTCTGGGACCAAAAAATTTCGCAACATATCGCAATAACGGTCACTATTCACATTAATTGCTCGGCCTCGTTGATCTTCATGAAAATAAGGACCAATTATGCCTTTAGCAGACATAGCGGCCCAAACAACGACCTTTGGGCTATGCAGGGGTCGTTCATGCTTTCGTCTCGGATTCTCCACCGCCCAGTACCGACAATTCTGCTTATTAACATGACCATTCAGGTGAAAATTTGCTTCGTCACTGAACAGTATGTTGTTAAAGTTGTTAAATCGCTGCAGCAATTCGTTCGCAAAATTGAGTCGATTAGCATAGTCCGTATCCTTCAATTCTTGAACCAATTGAATTTTATAGGCTTTTAGATGTAAGTCTTTCTTTAAAATCGAATGTAAAAACGATTTTTTGATGTTCAACGCTTGGCTTCGCTTTCGGATGGATAAAGACGGATTTTGACGAACCGACGTCTCAACTTCTTCAATTGTTTCTTCATCGCGAACTGAACGAGGACGACCAGAGTTTTGAATTTTAACTGTCGCACCTGTATTCTTGAACATCCTGATCCATTTCCTAATGCTATCGTCACTTGGCGCGTGGCGTGTACGATATTCCGCACGATAGAGACGTTGAGCAGTCACTATTGAATCACCATTACGATAATACGCTCGTACGCAAAATGCGCGATGCGTCCCCGAGTACTGTTCCATCGTGACTAAAACTTCACAAAATGGCGGACGCCACGAACCCCTCCCCGCACCCTTTAGACGCCCCGTTTCGAATATGGCATGAAAACAAATACCCGATACCCTTTCTGGACACCTTGTATAATCGTTTCTCTAAACCAGTGATTGAGACTCGATAGGGGTGTAAGTTGGCGTGACAAAGAAATGGGGGTGCACAATTAGTACGCGGGGGTCTATGAAAATTGGTCTATTTCAACCGGTTCTAAGGTTTAAATCCTCCTCGGGGGGATCTCCACTGGGATGCAGCGGATAATTACGCGAAGGACACGGGCCTCCCCGAGCGTGTAATTACACTAGTTTTAGCTTAGTCAGGAGTGCGGTGAGTTCGCGGTGAGCGTCCGATGTGCTCGGAGTAACTTGTATGTCCGTGTCGATACTACGGGCTTTTGTGTACTGGATTTTGGCGGGTTTAATTTGTTTTTCTTGATTTGTGCAGGCGGATTTGTCCTGGACAATAACAGGTGGGGGGCGGTCTTTCTTACCGGAGGTACCGATTGCGATCGCAAGGCGAGTGAAAGACACGGGAGCAGGGGTGAGCGTGGGAAACGCAGGAACGGGGGTGCACGTGTCGAGATCGATTCTCGACGCTTTCGATGCTCTATTGTCGTCGGAGTTCGCGGTGCGTTTGTGTTTCCGGCTTTGTACCGGGGTAAAGCCGTCGTCGGCGGAGGGCGGTATGCCGGAGATTGCTTGATCCATTGCGTGTGGATCGGAGGACTCGATGCATTCTACTGGTAGAGACGCAAAGGAGTTAGATGTGGGTAGCGCAATTTTTGCAGGCGTGTCGGAACGCTTACTGTGTGTATGCGGAGTCTTTGAGTTAGCGCGGGAGGGGCGTTCTCTGTGGCCCTTGAACAGAATGTCCTCGGGCGTGGGTACGGTGAGGTTTAGATACGCGACAGCGGTGGCGGGTGAGTATGCAACGGCGGTAGAGGACCCGGCTTCGCACGGATTGGTTGCGATGGGATGGCGCGCGCCTATGACTTGCGATCTGCTTACATATTCGTCGTGAAGCGTCGGCATATAGAGCAGCATGAAATTTTTCTTTCCTTGGAGCTCGAGCTACGCTTTAAACGCGACATGAGATCCGAATTTGTTATTGTTTTGGCCATCGCGGTGGCGGATCGGAGGGTGGGGATTTATTCAAAACTGAATTTTTAATTTATAAGCCTCCCTGCAGGGTGGTGCGCCAAGTGGTTAAACAGACTATCCGAATCTGGAAAGGAGACCTGAGGTCGAAGTGCAATGACTCGCTGTAGTAAGAACTCAACGTGGCCCTACGAGGAGTCCCTAACTGTCTCGAGACAGAGGACGCAGGCCGGTAAACCGGGCTCCACCCAAACAGCACTCGAGGATAGGATGATAGCATAGAATTATGAACTCGGCGTGTTGGAGTATAGAACCAGAACAACGGTCTCGCCTGTCTTACAACTTATACATGAATTTTTCATGTATGGCTTCCCCGATGCCTGTACCTACGCTCAGTCTGTTCACGCGTTTCGTCCAGTGCTTATCTCTGACAAAATAATACTTTTACGAATCAAAATGTCTAATTGTGCAGTGAAAACTTGTAAAAACCATTATAGAAAGAAAAACCTGAAATCCAGTGGTATCTCTTTTCATGTGTAAGTACTGATGGACTATTATTTTACGTCAAATTAATTATTAATTACATGACACGCCGCCATGACAGTTGAGTTTACTCAAGACGCTGTAGTGTTGTGCCTACTCTTGATAGTATCGAGTGACTATTACCGCATTTTATAAATATAGACTAGGTCCTACTTTATTTAATGAATATTGTTTCTTTTAACTATGATTTTAAATATAATTTCTTTCTAAATATTCATTAATAAAGAATATTAATTTGTCCTATCCCAATATTTACTACCTAATATAATGTTTTCGATATTGTAATGATAATGTATGATATTTAAGTTATTTGAATTAGTATGAATATAATTTATTTACTTATATATTTTTAGAAATTTACTCAGTGAGAATTTTGTGATCTTACAGCTTTCCTAAAGACCCAAAGACAAAAGAGAAATGGATAGATGTAGTTCGTAAAGATGGATGGTTTCCAGGGCCTCGAATTACAATATGTTCTCAGCATTTTGAGGAATCATGTTTTGATTTAAGCAAGAAAAGGCGATATTTATTACCAAATGCAGTACCTACGTTAAAACTTGATGTGAGAAATTTTATAAAAATATTCTATAATTTATATTGTCATTAATTGTTCATGGTTAGAGTCACTATAAAGTTATACTTACTTTAATTTTCATTGTATTTATTTTAGACTGAGGAAACTGTACAAGAAAATGAAAATGAAATGGACGTTGAAGTCACTGCTAGTTTTGTACCGGATATGCTTATTGATTCTCCTCGCAAAAAAAAACTAAAATCACGTATAAAATGTCTGGAACGTATATCGCATCAACGTTTATTAAAAATAAAACACCTACAGTGCCATCAAAGGCGTTTGAAGCGTAAATTATTTCGCATGGAGGATTTACTTCAAGACTTGAAAAAGAAAGATTTAATAAACAAAACCGATGTCGATGTATTAAGCGGAATCAATATCACAAGTGCTGAAATAATGAAGAGACAGTTTATTAAAAGTAAAAATTAAAAGTAAGTAAAGTAAAAAAGCCGTCATTGAAATATATTTAAATATAAGATTATATTATATTGTTAAAAGTAGGAAAAATAAAGTAAATTCAAAGAGACAGATTTACAATAACTTAATTTTATTTGAAGGTTCTTGAAAAAATTTTCAACTTTTTGTTATTATATATATTATGTATTTAGTGGTTAAGATAATTATGTTATCATTATTATAATAAACAAGTAAAATAAACATTTGTCGAAGTTATTTTTAACACCAACGAATATATCGATTCAATGTCCGTACCGGCGGACAACGCACATCACTTTAGAGATAAGGGACAAACCACGCTCTACCCCGTGCCCTTCCTTACACCCGCGTAAATGAATCGCATTGTTTCGATACTTATAACAAGTTTTGCACTCTCTAGGTACAGTGAGCGGACTTTATTACTCTATGGATGATAGGGATTAGTGTAAGGTGGGAGAGAGACATCTGGGGCTTAACTATGCAAAAAAGGCAAAGGCTAAGATTCTCAGACCCGTCCAAGTTACCGTTTACCTCTGAAGGAGGAAACCGGTGAGCGCTCGGGGCACGCTCCGCTTTTCTTCATTAGCACCGTTAGATATCCAACAAGCGACCACTAAGCGTGGATTTGTGTGTCTAGAAACAGAACAATCGCACTGACAAGTGTGCTTTTGTTTGAATTTAAGTGCAGGTGCACTAAAAAAGCAAAAGAGAAAGTGCGCCGAGTACCGAGATACTCGCCATACAACAATAGAGGTGCAGCTGCGCGATAAAACAATAGAACCGTGTCGCTGCGCGAAGGCTGTAAAACAACTTTATGGCTGTGTGCTTAGAACCGGGTCGGTGGATCTAAGAACAGAGCGCGAATAATTCTGAGATCAATCGAGAGCGCCAGCAGACACGCCCGCTCACATTGACGATCGAAATCGGAATCCATCACTGATAGATAGCTGATGACATAGGAGTAACTTAAGCTACTTTTATCTTAGAAAAATAATTAGGGTTCCGCACAAACAGAAAAAAACTGGCCATGGTGAATCAATTCGGGCGCATAAATGGCTTATGCTGAGTAAACCATAAGAGATATAGCTAATTATACTACCACATAATTATAGGCATTGACAAGATCTACAAAAAAATCCCGGAGAGTATATATCTATCTTCTGAGGAACACCCACAATAAGCATTTTTGTCTTTAAAATAGCTGGGAGCGGGGAGCAAGATTCGCGCGGGCATTCTGTAGTCTACGTGAGCGAAGCCACAGGCACAGCTAGTCTTCAATATTCTTTAACTATAGATGAGATTTCCACATTATTCTCAGATACTGTTTTAGTTCTGTTATATTCCATGGGTGTTTTCATTTTATATTTCTCTATTCTTACTTCTATTTCGATTATAAAATCTGTGGTTTTCTTATTATAGTGCTACAATTTGTTAGTGTTCGTAATATCGTGTCTTTTTTCGTTGCTCATCCATTATATTATGCGACGTTGGATCGCGTGATTGGATACCACTTTTTCCTAACAGGGCAAAATATTTAAGCGTGAAACGGAGCTCACGCCGCAGTCTTCATCTCTTGTAGTAGATTGATATTTCCATGATCTGACCTTAACTTTTCCTGAACGAGACATGGTGGCTACCTATGTCATTGACAATTTTATTATTTGTCATTATCATAATTAATCTCTGCCTATTAATCAGTACAAAATATTCCTTTAAAAAATGAAATATTCATTTGAAACCTATATTATTTTTGTTTTTAACATGATTTATGCAGGCTGGCATGAAGTTGAAGACTGGTGATTGACTGTTGACGTCACGGTGGTCGCCGTTTTTCTAAACTGTACCGTGCTTACCATTAGGTACAGTACCGCTACTTTACGGATCTTCCTTAATAAAAACGATATAAAGTTCGTTTTCGCCCAAAAACCTCACGAATAGCGATTTTGAAATATCTCTGTCTCTGTCAATGCGAAATTTTAACTATTACCTAAATTGCTAAATAATAGCTTAATTAACATTAGGTTCATTAGCTAAATTGCAATGACTATGATATAAACATAAACACTGAAATTAAAATATTGTGATAAGTATTTGGTAACAGCAAATAGGCCAAATAATTTTCAGTCTAATACATTAACATACTTCATTTTTAGTTTAGAACCAAAAGGGTGAAAGTTAGAAGTCGTTTGTACTGACTTGCGCTTTTGTACCTATTAAGTTGTGATTTTTATTACTCAATTGTTTTAAGAAGTGGTATTAATATGTCGTTGGAATGATTGATATTTTTTACCTTTAAAATATTAATCTAAGTATCTCGCCCAAAACAATGCTATAGATTAAAAAAAAAAGTATATCAGTAAAAAAAAACAAATTTAAAAGTATGATATATTGAAAAAATAACAATTATTTTTATTGGATGTACATTACAAGAATATTTTTCAAGAATAAACTCATAAAACAATTAAATGAACATTTTTTATCATTACCAGGCTTAACCTAGAATACGGTCCCATGCGCCCTGAGGTGCAGTGTCTAGATTTTCCATGGCTTCTGGTTCTGTGTTAGCATTGACCGTTGCTGATGCAAAGGCCAACAGAGCCCACACTGTCATCATTGCGTACTTTACCTGAAATGGAAATATCGTAGGTATATTGTAATTTGTAAATCTTTTTTATACGAGTACGATATATATACACTTTTTTATTGTATGAAATAGCAAACAGGCTCGCAGTCTACCGAATTTTAAGTAGACACAGCGGATTATGGCTATTTATATCCAATTTCAGAAAGACCGGAATCCTGAATGAAGTCAGTCACTCATGGGTCTCTATTTCAGAGGACTTGTTAGAAAGGCTCGTGTCCCAATGCGTACGTGTTGCTAATCACACCATTTAAACCGGGGCACAGCAGCGCGAGCACTATAACTGCTTGGCGGTAGAAATAAATAGGTAATACTTTTGTGTATACGCAAACGAACCATGCAAAGCTATACTACTATTGCTAATCACTCAAATTAGGACACAAAATAGTACTTTTACGAAGGCTTGGAAGAAACCCTGTAAAAATTATTTTATACGCGCATTTAGATAACTTTTTTATTGATTTATTTATAGTTTTAAAATTGCTACTCTGACACTAAACTTGATATAAATCAGGTTACCAGGAAGGGACTTCCAGCAAGCAGTTCACTATTTGAGGTGTATATCATATTATGCCTCACCAAGCAGAATACGTTCACATTATTTAAACTTCTGTCACTGAAATCAGTTATAGTGGCAGAGGTTTTATTACAAAAACAAACATAATTTCCTAAACAATATTCAATGGGTTTTCTTTACTCAAACGAGAATCAAAAACTTTGTGATTAATTTTTGCATTATGATCATAGCTAGGTACATAAATATGTTATACTTACTCAATAATATGTGCACTTGCCAATAAAATGATTTTAACAGTACATAGTAAAAATAGGCATTGAAAGGCAAGCAGTTAAAATTGGCAATTTATGTTAGAAAATATAAGCTATGTTCATGGTAAATATTTGTTATTCTCAAAACTTATTTTATTTATTTGCTTTAATATTATTTCACAAAAAGCAAAAGAATGAACGTTAGCAAATAATTGAGTTAAAGATGATTTGAGTAGTGAATGTACATATTTTTTCCTCCTGACCGGGATTTCTCTTTAATATATCCTTTATGGTCAAAGATCATGCTATAGAATGGTCAAACCAGCTATATATTTGGCGACAAATTTTCAGTTAGACTTTGCCACCAAGATAATTAGCCAGGGCCACACTTCAGACAAATTAGAAATAAGTAAAATTACAAAATGAAAACTTAAATAAAAGTTATAATTTATACTTACATAGTTCATGTTTACAGTTCTGGTGGAATAGTATGTGTTATGTTAAGCATCAAATTCGTGGGTATTTAAATGGTTTCTTGACGGAAACGAAAAAAAAAATTTGAATTACCAGGCAATTAAAATATACAAATTAAAGAAACGAGCGACGAACCATGCAATTGTTTTGAATTCTATTTTATTAGAAACTAACTTGTTCTAGCGGTTTCAGCTGCTTGTTGTAATAACTATCGGTGCTTTTTTATTATGTATTTTCTAATTGTATTTCTTTTCGATTAAATAATTTTCATTTCTCTTTATTTTAGGCTTTGTCGATTGGGCGACTATGTTACCTGTAAGTGTACAAGAAAATTTCCAAACAATATAAAAACTACTATTAACAATTACTTAACTTAATTTTAAATAGCTCCCTTGCAAAAGAAGACGAAGGGTCGGCCAAAATAGAATTATATATACCAATGTGGAACGAACCAGAAGCATTAAGTTTAGACCTAGTAGATTCACTCCGAACACACTCCACCAGAATGTGGTGCACATCATCAATGAGTCCGCAAGTCGGACACATTGGAGATGACGCTTTATACATAATAAATACGATTTTTTTCGATGGGATCTGTCCCGAGCGTAATTTCATTCCTGTTATGGCTTCTTGCCAATTAATTGTGATATTTTCTATCGAAGGAGACTTTAGGGTATGTGGTTCTATCATTTTGTACCATATTCCTTTGGATCTAGAGCGTTCGTCGAAGTATTCTTTCCAGTGAAAATAGCAGTCATTTTTGAATATGTAACATAAATCAAAATGCGTTGGTAATAATTTAATTGGAATACCACCGGAAGGTCCTTCCTAGCTAAGAGGTCAGCTCTTTCATTCCCAGCTATGTTTATATGAGATGGTATACACTGTATAACAATTACTCTATTATTCATCTTCAAATCAAGTAATTGTTTTAAAATAGTGTAGGCTAACGGTGTTCCTTGGAAAATCGAGGTTCATCTAGCTACATGTTGAAGAGCACTTTTCGAGTCAGTTAGTTTAACAACTTCTATAGAGTTAGTTGATTGAACAAACGCTAGAGCTTTCGAAATAGCTACTAACTCAGCATGCATAATTGAAACACATTTTCATTAATTTTGAATTTCATAGAAGTTTCGAAATTTGACTCAAAAAATGCGGCACCTATGTAATTCCCATATTTATATTCGTCTGTGTATATTTTTGTAAACTTTTGATATTGGCGATTAATATACTAGTCACAAATAATTTTTATTTGGAGGGAATTATATTGACGTTTTGGTTTCGCGATACCATCTATATTTAGCCTAATTGTTAAGTCTATGCTGTCAACCCACTTATATAAGGAAAATATTTCAAGATTTACGCTAGAGTGCATTGATATATTTTTAAAACTAATATACGAATAAGCCAACAATGGTTTTTTTTATTACGCCAATAACGAGTTCGAAAAGAAATGGATAATTCATCTATTAGCTTAACGAGATTGTTTTTCACAAATGATTTAGATTTAAATAAAAAATTTCCAGCTAAATATTTCCTCCTAAGGTGTAATGGATATATGCTCAGTTCACTTTCCATTATGTAGATAGGATTACTTTTAACAAAATTTCCAATAATTCTCATAGCCTGATTTTGGATTTTATCAAGTTTGTATAGATTAGACTGAGCACTATTATCATAAAGAAAGCTCCCAAAATCAATTCGACTCCGAATGATGTTGATGTATTATTAAATGTTTTGGGTGGACGTCCCAATTAGAACCAGCTAAAACTTTAAAAACATTAAGAAATTTTGAGCTACATTTTGAAAATCCATTAATATGCTTACTCCATTTTAGAGATCGATCCAACCACATCCCCAAATATTTTACTGCGTCAGTTATTTAAATTGAAATACCTTTCATTTTGATGTCTATGTTGTTTCTATTTACACCCTTTATAAAGAGATAGATATTACTTTCTTTTGGTGAAATTTCCAAACCTAGGTCACTTAACATAGATTGAGTTTCATTAAAAGCTACTTGTAAATGAGTGCTTGCTTCGGAAATATTTTTAAAGACTTTGTATAACATATTGAGATATATAAATATTTGATACCTGCTTGCATATGTTCACGGTAGCTATATTAAAAAGCAAAGGCGATATAGGGTCTCCTTGGACAAGAATTCGACTTGTACTTCTCATAAGAATATGTCCATCTGATTCTATTGTAAGAGTTCTTTCTATAAGAAAAGACCACAGATATTTAAATTATTTAACAGAACCGGCATATCTATGTTATTGTATGCATTATCAATGTCTATTAAGCAGTCAAAAGTTACCAAATCTTTTGAAAAGCCGTTTTGTATTCGATGAACTAATGTACTGAGATTATTAAAGCATGACCCACCTTTCCTAAACTCCGTCATATTTTCATCGAAAAAGTTTTTGCTTTCTAAAAAACATTCAATCCGTTTACCAAGGATTTTGTTCAAAATTTTGCATAAGCAGGATATAAGCGCTATTGGACGTATTGACGAAGAACTAACATGTATACGCCCTGGTTTAGGAATAGGTATAACATGAATAAATCGCCACTGATTTGGTACATATCCATTTTGTAAAACATTATTGTATATGCTTAAAAGAACGTGTTTTAAATTATCAGGTAAGTTTTTAACCATAAAATATGAAATGTTGTCAGAACCTGGAACAGTATCTTTAGATTTTTTAGATTTTTGAAGTTCCTGTGTAGAAGTTTTTGATTCTAATATGGTGTTATATGAGTCAAAAAGAGGTTCATTATGGTTTACATAATCAGATGTTAAGTCGTGTAAGAGATTTTTAATTAATAAGGGATTAATTTGAGATCGTGCTATTTTTCCACCTTTTAGCCATTTCATTTGAAGCCATATCTCAGTAGATGATGTCATTTTATCTACGGATGAACAGAATTGGTACCATGCTTTGTTTTTAGCATTTCTAATAAATTTTTGAGTGATCCTGATTTTTTCTTTCAAAAGGTCAAAGTTTCTCGGAGTAGGACTTTTCTTAAATGTGGGTAAAGCTAACCTTCGCTGTGCCACAGCTTTAGACAAGAATTGATTCGAATAAGGTTTCGTTATAAATTTGCTACTTGTGCTAATTTTACTTTTGTAAAAAGGTATATAAATGTTTGCTGCGCTGTTAATAATATTTATAAATAAAATGTATATTTCTTGTATATCATTAGAAATATTCAAATTAGGGCACAGTGATTCAATATACTGATTGTAGGAAATCCAGTCAGCCTTTTTAAAATTTCTTCTATTTTTAATATTCGGTAAACGATCAATAGAAGTTGATAATTTAATAATAAAGTGGTCACTGCCTACAGTTGTTACAGTCCATGCAAATTTACATGCTATGTCAGTAGATGCGAGAATATCTGGAGATGATTCTTGTAGAGCACCTTTGACTAGCTTTACTCGTTTAGGATTGCCATCATTTAAAGAAACCAAATCGTTATTGATAGTGGAATCAAAGATAATGTAACCAAAATTCATCAACTCCAAAACCAGATTCATCCTATTGGACGAACATGGATGATCTCCATTTAGATCACCTAAATAAAACTACTTTCTTGAAGCTAAAGAGAAAATATAGTCCCAGTCTCTATTTGTACTTTGTACCACTGGTAGGCAATATATTGAAATAATAAGTTCTAAATAAGTACAACTAGACACTATGACACCAACAATTTCTATTCCAGGGTTTATGTTTTGTATTTGTACTAGTCGAGCCTAGATTGATTTATGTGTTATAATAGCTACGCCTCCATATGAATCGCGTCTATTAACTATAAATACATTATAGTTACTTAACTTAAACGTACTTTCGGGGCTTAACCAAGTTTCGCTAACAGTAGCGATGTGAATTTTTTTTAAATGAGTAGTTGTAAAAAGGAATCTGTTTTTGGCTTATTGCTCTGGGCGTTCCACTGCAATAAATTAATGCTAATGAATTTATCCATTATAAAAATATTGAAATAAAGACCCTTCACATATATTGTCAATAATCTATTTCGTTACCCATTCGATACTAACTGACATAACTTCTTTAATTTTTTCCATTACGGAATTCTGTTTATCTAAGATAATGATATTCATTTTAAGTATTGTCAAGTAAAACTCATATTAAACTTTATTTAGATTCAGATTGTATGCAAATACTATCGTCACTAATAAATTATTATTATTATTATACATTCAAAATCTGGTAGCCTATACATATAAAGGACACTGATCACGAATATACTCTTAAAACTTTTTGTCTATCTGTCTGTTTGATTTCCTCATATAACTAAAAACGGCATGAAATTATGTATACGGGAAACTCATATCATTGATCAATTGATAGGCTACAAAAATTGTCAATAAATATTTTTAGAACTACTTTTACTTTTTTGATTATATTTGTACACGGGAATTACATGCCATTTCTCATTGATAGGCAGATAGGCTATATGAATTATCAATAATTTGAATAAAAATATAATTACGGGATGAAAATAATTACTACGTAATAAGCGCGTTTGGATCCACGGACCACAGCAAGTATATACATAAGTCTAAAGCTTCTATAATAATAAACAAGTATCTTCGTAAGTAGTAAGTAAGAGGCGACTAAGGGAAAAAAGCTAGGGGATGGGCAACAGCATCCCCCACTTAAACAACAAAAAGCTATATCTGCGCTCGCCAACCCGCATGCCCAGCGTGGCGAGTATGGGAATCTCCCCCTATGAACATGACAAGAACGACCAGGCCCCCAGTCCCCGGCGGCCCCGCTATTCCTAGTTTCGGTAGCGGCTATGGTAACGGCGGGACAGAGAGTGCTAAGAATCCCCGGAAGAGTTCCAGCTACCGACCCCCACGACAACTGGCCCTGGCAACATATAATAATCGCACTTTGAGGACTGACGAGAATATTGTCGAGCTGGAAGAGGAAATAGACAAGTTACACTGGGATCTTATAGGATTATCAGAAGTCCGAAGAGAGGGTGAGGACAAGATAATCATGAAATCCGGAAACTTGTTCTATTACAGGGAGGGCGACCAACAGTGTGGTGTCGGGTTTATCGTCCGGAAGTCTCTCATTAGCAGCATCGTGACCATCGACAGTGTGACGAGCAGGGTAGCGTACCTGATACTCAGAATATCCAAAAGATATTCGTTGAAGGTCATACAGGTTTACGCACCGACCTCGGCACACCCTGATGATGAAGTGGAGGTTTTGTATGAGGACATTAGTAGGGCCATACATACCTCGAAAATCCACTTCACTGTTGTAATGGGAGACTTTAACGCAAAGCTGGGCAAAAGAGATGGTGATGAGTTGGGAGTGAGGCAATTTGGTTATGGGCAACGGAACCCTAGGGGCCAGAGGTTGGCCGATTTTATGGAGAAAGAGGGATTCTTTATGATGAACTCTTTCTTCCAGAAGCCACCTTATAGGAAATGGACCTGGATGAGCCCCGATGGTTCCACAAAAATGAGATAGACTTCATCATGACCACGAAGAGACAAATATTCAATGATGTCACTGTGATCCACAGGGTGAAAACCGGCAGTGATCACCGAATGGTTAGAAGCACATTGAATATCAACCTAAAAATAGAAAGGTCTCGCCTGATGAAGTCTACGCTCCGACCCTCTAATGCTCAACTCCAAAACCCCGAGAGCTTTCAACTCGAATTGAAAAACCAATTCGATTGCCTAGATAGTTGCGTCTCCGTAGATGATATTAGTAATAGGCTGGTAGAAACTGTCCATGCGGTTGGGTCCAAGTACTTTAAAACTCACCGTAGCAATAGGCCTCAAAAGATATCAGATCAAACCCGAAAACTCATGGTGGATCAGCGTGGTATGGCGCTGCAGTCTTCCGATGACGCGAAGTCCTATAGGCAGCTCAATAGATCTATTCATAAATGCTTGCGACACGATGTCCGATCTTACAATACCAAAAGTATTAAAGAGACGATAGAGCGGAATAAAGGCTCTAAAGTGTTCGCGAGGAATGCATCTATTGGGCAGAGCCAGTTGACAAAGCTAAAAATGGATGATGGTAGCGTAGCGTCCACCAAGCCAGAGTTATTAAGGGAGATCTAAAGGTTCTATGGGCAGTTATATACCTCATCAACTAAACCTGTTACCAGCCCTGCTAAAGATCCGAGAGCCGGGCTGACCTGACACTATACCAAAGATATCCCCGACATCAGCCTGTACGAGATTAGGATGGCCCTTAAGCAGCTTAAGAACAACAAGGCACCGGGTAATGACGGAATTACATCAGAGCTTCTGAAAGCGGGTGGAACACCGGTACTTAAGGTCCTGCAGAAGCTCTTTAATTCCGTTATACTCGAGGGTAAAACACCGGAAACGTGGAGCGACAGCGTGGTGGTCCTGTTCTTCAAGAAAGGTGATAAAACCTTATTGAAGAACTATCGGCCTATCTCGTTGCTGAGTCATGTTTATAAGCTGTTTTCGAGGGTCATCACGAATCGTCTCGAGCACAAGTTTGATGACTTCCAGCCTCCCGAACAAGCCGGTTTCCGAAAAGGCTTTAGCACCGTAGACCACATCTATACGCTGCGGCAGATTATACAGAAGACTGAGGAGTATAATCTGCCTTTATGCTTAGCGTTCGTAGACTACGAAAAACCCTTTGATTCGGTTGTAACCTGGGCAGTGTTGCGGTCTCTCCAGCGGTGCCGTATTGACTATCGATATATCGAAGTGTTGAAGAGCTTGTACAACAACGCCACCATGTCGGTCCGAGTACAGGAGCAGTGCACGAAGGCAATTCCTTTGAGGAGAGGCGTTAGACAGGGAGACGTAATATCTCCGAAACTGTTTACCGCCGCCCTAGAGGACGCCTTCAAGCTCCTGGAATGGCAAAACTCGGCATTAATGTCAATGGCGAGTACATCACTCACCTTCGATTTGCTGACGACATCCTAGTCATGGCAGAATCGCTGGAAGATCTTGGCACAATGCTCGATGGCCTCGACAAAGTTTCTCAACAGGTGGGCCTTAAAATGAACATAGACAAGACGAAAATCATGTCGAATGTCCATGTGGTGCCCACCTCAGTATCAGTTGGGAACTCTTGTCTAGAAGTTTTTGACGAATATGTCTACCTGGGAAAAACAGTCCAGTTAGGAAGGTCCAACTTTGAAAAAGAGGTCAGTCGACGAATCCAACTCGGCTGGGCAGCGTTCGGGAAACTGCGCGACGTCTTCTCGTCCAAAATACCTCAGTGCCTCAAGACGAAAGTCTTTGACCAATGTGTGTTGCCAGTGATGACATACGGCACAGAGACGTGGTCGCTCACTGTGGGCCTCATAAGAAAGCTCAAAGTCGCTTAGCAAGCTATGGAGAGGGCTATGCTTGGTGTTAACTAAGGTAAACAGGTAAACTGGTAAACAGGTAAACTGTAAACTAAGGTCACCGACATAGCCAAAAGGATTAGCAAGTTTAAGTGGCAGTGGGCGGGGCACATAGTTCGGAGAACTGACGGCCGTTGGGGCAGAAAGGTTCTCGAGTGGTGACCACGCACCGGAAAGCGCAGTGTAGGACGGCCCCCCACTAGATGGAAAGACGACCTAATAAAGGTCGCTGGTAGCCGTTGGGTGCAGGCCGCACAAGATCGGTCGCTCTGGAGATCTATGGGGGAGGCCTATCTTCAGCAGTGGACGTCCTGCGGCTGAAATGATGAAGTATCTGCAGTCCACAGATCCTGATCTGTGTTGTAGTCATTGTCGGTTTCAGGGCTCATTTTAAATCAATGCCCAGTACAGAACAAGAACGCTTTAGGGCAAAAAATGCAATTTTTTAATATACTTCTATTGCCAAATATGGATCATGTAAATCACAGTAAGTAATTAAATTCGTGGTAATCGTACTTGACTGTTTAACAGATTTAACAGTTGAAAATGAGATAATGAATTATAATCTGAATAATACATGCAATATGGCCATACAAAATGATATCAATATCAAATCAAAATGATCATAGATTAGTACTATTGACACTAATGAACATTTTTAGAAACTCGAATTAATTTGACAACGTTTTTAAGTTGACAGTTGTGTTAGTTGAACAATACTTTGATCAGCCTTTCAGAAACCGAGTGTTACACTAGGTACTAAAATCTTTTTATTTATTTGTTTTGTTTTTTATTAGTTATTTTTTTTTTCATTTTCTAATATGATATTTGATTAAAAAAGTTTTCTTTGCAAAGTACACATTTTATAAGATCACGGTGTACTTCTTTTCATAAAGTTTATTTAGGACAACCATAGCAAAGTAACCAAAATCGTAAATAAAACTCTTTTCCAACACACAAGAACTTGATTTGGCTGTTCTACAGGGCGGCCACGTGGCCCATTCGCATAACATTTTTGTATGATATCAGCGCTCGGTGGCCTGTAAACTAGTTTTGAATCGATGTCTTGCCAAGTCTCACTGGTGACCCCCGTGGCTCCAACAGCGCAGTAGGATTTGGTCCACCGATGACCTTCATGGCTTCCTTGAAACAACGTCCTTGTTTGCGAAGCGTTCAGCGTGTTAAAGAAAAAATGGGTGCGAGTACATGTACGCGCGTGAGAAGTTATACTTCTTTGGCATCATTAAAAAATAGTTTTTAATTGCATGCAAATAATTAATTACAATAAAATAATAGAAGGATTGGAAAAGGATAATCAACAAAGTTCATTTTAAATTTGAAAAATTAAATAAATGAATATTTATTTTCTTACATTAAGTCTAACATAAATTGTCTTATTATTCGAATTGTATTTTTAATTAAATGATGTCCACTTCCATAGTATCTTCCGGTAATGTCTGAATCGGAACTTATATAATTATATTAACTGAAAACCAAAACCAAAACCAAATTTAGAGAATAATAAATATATAAGACATAATTTGTACTAAATATTATAAGATTCTTAATTTCAAATGTTTATTATTGATTATTTAATATTTTAAAAATAAATTTAATAATATATGCAAAAATTGAATTTAAGGTTGGTCATTTTTTTTTAATATTTTTATTGATTTCTTAATTTAATATTCACTTTTCATTGTTATCAAAAAATTTTCATTAAATTTATTTAGTTATTTTTATAAATATTTATTATTTATTCAATTTAATAGCAAATATTAAAAATTAATATTATAATTTGATGTTCAATTTTAATTTTTATCACAAACTTTTTATTAAATGTTTTATTAAATTTATTTCTTTATTTTGTAAATATTAAATAACCAATAATAAGTATTTAACATTAATAATTTAATAATATTTAGTGTTAATTATATTAAATAAAAGTATTTTAATTTATATCAATAAATAATACATACGGATACTAACCTCAATTATATTGGAGCACTTGAAAAAGTATATAAGCAAAATTTTTTTCACTAATATTCACAAATAGTAAGTAATATCAATCAAAATATTCAATTTAAATCACTACTAAATATAATTTATTAGCACATATATAATTCGCACTTGTATGAAACTAAAACACGTGTTGGGAATGTATAAACTAGAAACATGTTGATAAATATTATAAATATGAAAACAGTGATCAGAGGTGACGAGCGTACCAACATGCGCGACTAATATCGAGGTTCAATTTCTATTTTGTTGGTAGCTTTTTTTTCGAGACTTAATGAGCGGTTAAGCAGACAACTTCATATTGTTAATTTTGTGTCACAGATGCGCGCGCATCTTAAAATTTCACTCTCATCATTTTTTCATAACGCGCCTAAAGAAGTATAACTTCAAAAAACTGATAGTAATAATAATCAAATTATTGCATGGTTCGTCGCGTGTTTTTAATGTCTATTTTAATGGACAATTAATTCATAAATATATTTTTTCTTTTCCGCTAAGAAACCGTATATATTATTATATAATCAAGAATTTGACGCCTAACATAACAAATACTATTCTCCTAGAATTATAAACATGAACTTTGTAAGTAGAAATTTTATTTTGTATTTAATTTTGCTTGTTAAGGTATTTTTAGTGTGCCTCTGATTTTCGCTGTATTGGTATCTATCGGTATAATATAAAGGAATCACGGTCACGAGGAAAAAATATGTTAAAGTTGTACTCAATACATCTTCATTTGGTAAAAGCAACCTATCTTACCTTTTCTAAAATAACTTGCTACATATAACTGATCCTATGAATAGTCCCTTACAATGCTTAGTCTATAGTACATTATGGTACAAGTGTGTAATGTTGGTGATTACCGCTGAGTTGAGACCCGAGCCGTTTTAGGTGAGGGTCTTAAGAGAGCCGAGGACGGTAATCACCAATACACACGTGTATCATACGATGTATTTCAACACACTTGTGAAGAAAATAATAATAAAAAATCATTTCTTTTCGCTATGGCGGGAAAAATTAATCAGTTTGCGCGCGTATCTAACAATGGCGATCGGCCATAGACTAAAGGAATGAGGTTTCTTTTTTTTTGGCTTTCCGCAGATAGCGTTTTAGCCACGTATAAAATGGGGAATTTAAAGTTTTTCTTTATTACAGAGAAAACATATTTGAGTGAAAGTTTTATTTATTAAACACGTACAAGTTGAAATTATCTATTTAAATACGAAGTTGTATGAAATGAGCAAGCAATAGGTACATTAATTTATTTGTTCTATTGATCATTATCTTTTTTGTATCGAAACTTTTTTAAGAACAAAGCAACTCGACCAATAAAATAAAAAAAAACTCTATAACTCACTTGTGAATAATAGCAATGAAAAAGCCACAGTTTGATTACAGGTGTCATTAAGTGCCTAATTGCGGTAATATTAGATCCACTTTATGAGCAAGTGTGTTGAAAAATATATTACTGTTAACAGCATTTTATTGACCTGTATTTATATGTATGTAAAGAATCATAATGAATTGTGTTGTTTTTTGTAATAAAATATCCGTCACTATGATTGGTCTCAGTGGCAAAGGTTTAAAATAATGTAATCGTATTCTGCTTGGTGGCAGTTACTACTGGCCTAATTGATATCAAATATAATCACAATGTCAATTTATAACTATAAATCAATGTAAAAGTAATAAAACCCATTATTTTTAAAGCTTCTTAGCTTTCATAAACATATTTTTGTGTCTTAACACGTTAAACGCCGATAGAAAAAAATTAAAAATCGTAAAAATACTTTTGGTCGTAATTTGTTTATTATATTACGATACGTATAGAAAATAAGTTTTATTCAATTCTGTACATGGGTTACATAGTTACAGTCAAATACATAGCTGAGGTCACTGGTGCACCCCATGGTGCACAAATACAGAAAATATATTTTCCGGTACCAGGCGCCGCGCCGCCCACCCCGCCGGCCACCCGCTACACCAGTAGTGCGCTCGCGCTTACGGTGATAGAACGTGTGTTACTAGTTCAATTACGTTTCTACTATCTTAGCTGTCATCATTTTATTATTGAATAGTTAATGTGCGAGTCGTTAGATATGGATTTAGCTATGGAGGACTTCGAATTTACGCAGGATGAATGGAAGCAAATCAACGCGTTAGAAATTTCTTTTTGGAACGCTTCTATAAACAATGACTCTCTCCTAGAATCGGATAGTGAACCCATGCAATTACCGAAAAAGAAAAGACGTTTGGTTATCGCGAGTGAAAGTGACAGTGAGTCGGCTGAAAATTTTGTTGCCGCCAATATATCACAAAATTACCGTATTTCCTCAAAATGGTCGAGGCCAAAAAGACGACAGCAATCAGTGATTCCTTTCACCGAGTTTGAGGGTATGAAACCCCCATATTCTAATTTGCTGATTGAAGCTGGCCCTGACCAGTATTATGATCTATTGGTGCCTGAAGAAATTCTTGAAATGATTGCTGAGCAGACAAATTTGTTCGCAAGTCAAAACATCACAGCCAGGCAAACAAAGCCTGGATCAAGGTCTCATTCATGAAAGCCAACAAACAAGAAAGAAATAAAACAGTTTCTTGGGCTGGTCTTGTTTATGGGCGTAGTAAAGCTGCCGAAATTAGCTTATTATTGGAGTAAAGACAAGATACTTGGACAAACTTTTCCAGCCACCGTTATGAGTAGGAACCGCTTCGAGTTACTACTGCAATACCTACACTTTAGCGACAATTTATCTGCCGACAGAAACGATCGTATTGCCAAAATAAGACCTTTAATCGATGCTCTCAATGCTACTTTCCAGAAATATTATTCGCCTAAAGAAGATGTTTGTGTGGATGAAAGCCAAGTACCTTTCAAAGGTCGAATAATATTCAGGCAATACAATAAAAGTAAGCGACACAAGTATGGCATGAAGCTATTTAAGTTATGTACTGTCCCGGATATACTTGCAAACTTAATTTGTATAGTGGGAAAAACATTGACGCAATAAATACTACGCCAAAAAATGTGGTGATGGCGCTATGTGAAAATATATTTGACAAAGGTCACACGCTAGCAACTGATAATTGGTACACTAGCTTGGAACTGGCTTATCGGTTATTGGAGAAGCAAACCCATTTAATTGGCACATTGCTAAAAAACAGAAGAGGATTGCCTAAGGCTGTTGTTGATTCGAAACAGCAAAAAGGTGAAACAATGACTATGGAGAATGAAGATGGAGTAACAGTGCTTAAATGGAAAGATAAGAGGGACGTGCTTATGCTGTCGACAAAGCATTCCGACAAAATTGCTGTGGTGGTGAAAAAAGGCAAACAGATTCGTAAACCAAAAGTTATTTTGGATTATAATAAATCGAAAGGGTCTGTAGACATGAGTGACCAGATGGGTGCCTATTCTTCGCCATTGCCGAAAACCGTAAAATGGTATAGAAAATTGGCAATAGAACTACTTCTAAATACGGCAGTTGTAAATGCTTGGGTCATGTACAATGAAAATAAGCAGAGCAAATCTTCAATTGTTGACTTTAGGAGGGCTCTCATAGATTATTTGATATTTAATAATTATCAATGAAAGACCTAAAAGACTCAAGCATGTTCTAAAATTAAAGGAAGGAAAAGTAAGAGACACGCGTCGTTTTTGCGTGCAATGTTATAAAGATTCAGTACAAGAATTTGGTCGTAAAGTAGCTAAAAATAAAGCTAAGAAAGTGAGTACGTACTGTGTGCAATGTAAGGGGGAGCCTTACTTTTGTTTAAAATGTTTCAATTATGTCCATCGCTAATATGTTGATGCTATAAAAGGTTTCTTATCTCATCTTTTACAGCATGTTTTGTCAAATATTATGGCTAATTATTTATATTTCTAATGGTTGTTTGTAATTATGGTCACTAATGAGAACTTTATTTTATTTATTTTATTTTTCAGTAAAACTGATTGTATAGTTTGTGTTTCGTTAAAAAATAAAGACTGCTAATTTTCGTTTAAATAATAAAGACTGATTTGAATTATATATCCTGAATTTTTATTTTGGTTACTTTTTTCGCTATCTTTCAATTTTTTCAATTCCTTACAAGGTATGTTTGTCCCACAGCGCAGTATAGTTCTACAGCGCCGTGCCGGTCACGGAGTACGAATAAAGTAACAGTCAGTATGGCCGGCGGCGAGAAAAAGTAGTTTGAATATGACTATATGTTGAGGTCACCGATGACCCCCATGGCGCTATGATAGAGGAAGGGTGAGGTCACCGGTGACCCCCTGGCGTGTGACGTGTTAATTTGAGCGAATAACAGAAGTGTTTATAGAAATGCTCGCTCTCTTGTGTTCTGGTCTAAACGGTGTGGTCAGTAACACTCACTTACTCACGAACTGATCCCACTGAGTCCTCTAAAATAGAAACCTAAGTACGACTGGTCTCAGTTTGGACTACGGTCTTTCTGAAATTTGTTATAAATAGTAGCCATAGGGTGCAGTGGTAACTTAAGTTCTAGTGGACTGCATGCATAACTATTTGCTACCACATACAATAAAAAAAAGTAAACATGTAATGTTCGCTTAAAGATTTCCTATTTCAATTTATGTTATAATATTCAATAAACATATATATTATACAAACTTGTACCCGCGACTTCATCTGCATAAAATAATTATTCTGAGTAGCTTATTTCTTTCTGTAAGGTTTCATCTATCTCCATACTATACCAATTTTTATCAAAATCTGTTCTTTAGTCGAATTTGTTGCAGCGCAAAATTTCAATACTCTTTTAATTGTGACAACATCATCTGCCTCCACGTGTCACATTCGAGTAGGCATAGTTAATGATCTACATTTCTCCCAACGCGCTGCACCGTACCGCACCGCCAAATTCGCTTCAGTTTAATCTATACTAATTTTATAAAGCAGAAGAGTTTGTTTTTTTTGTTCAACAATTGTTATTTGTCTCTGCCTACGTCCCACTCTCTCTATCTTATGTGATGCAGACGAAGTTGCGTGGGTCAGCTAATAATATATAATATTGTGTGTGATGCATGGCGAACAGTTTTCCACGTACCTCGCACTCGCGACGCAAAAACGTTTAGGCAGGATATATTTTATGATTTCACGTGGTCGCGATTCTTACACCCCTTTTGATTAATGGATATACACCGGATGATCCCATAACGCGACAAATAAAAAAAACAGTGATGGGTTTATCACTAGGTATGTGTATTGGTGGTCGCAATCTCTACCAAACCGCTTTAATAGTGCATTATAAATACACTAATTTATCCTGGATCGCGACAAACAAGAATAAAGTCAGTGATAGGCTTATCACTATTGTGTATGATATTGTAATCATATGCCAATATGAATCCAACATAATAACCGCTACAATAAAACTTTAGAAAAAAATGAAGTCATCCCTTATTGTACCACCTTGAGGGATGATTTTTCAAAAACGCGAAACACTCCTATTTCTTACCAAAAGTACAAATATTAATTTTCATATTTCTATTATGACAAATGATGGGTTCTTTATAAAACTTTCATCTCGTATTTCACACCCCTTTATGTTTTATTTTCGAGACAAAGCGTAACCAAACTTAGCCATCTCACAATGGAGAACCAACGTTCCACCTATCTCTTTACTAAAATTCATCAAAATTGATTCAGCGGCTACGTCATGAAAACGTAAGAAACAGACATACAGGCAGAAAAAGAGTCAGAATTACTTTCACATTTGTAATATTAGTTTAGATTTATATGAATTAAGTATCTATAATAAGAACCACATTAATTTATAGTGCTTTCCATTTCAGATAAAGTACGTAACGATGACAGTGTGGGCTCTGCTGGCCTTTGCTTCAGCAACGGCTACTGCTAACCCAGTACCAGAAGATAAAGAAATTCCATATTATGACGGTTCATGGGTTTTCGGATAATAATAGTTGGGCCATATAATACAATTTTTTAATGATTTGGTTTCGATTTTACATTAACTTCAATAAATATAATAATTTAAAATGTGTTTTAATGATACCTTGTTACCATTGTTCACTTTTCTCTTTAGCATTGTTTGAAGTGACGTTCTGAGCTTAGGACTAAAATGACAGCTTTGATCGACCTTTTTTTTAATATGCTGAAGCGTGGAGCCTAGATTTGTAGTATAGCTATTCCTAAATGATTCATCAAGCATTCCTTGTGACATGACTTTTCGATTTCATTTCATTTATAGGTGTAAGTAAATTTTTAATAAATATACTGTGCTGCAAAGAAAGCGGGTCGGTAACAAAATTTCAATAACTTCCAAATTATTGGAGCTAGCTTTATGAAATAAAGACTGTATTATAGTGATTAAATGTAACTTATAACAGTTCAAGATAACGAAGTTTATTTTGAATAAAAGTTAAGTAAAAATACAATTTTTCAGTAAGATTCGAAAAATGTGGTACTGTATCAAATATGAAAATTTTACACATTTTAATATTTTGTATTACCACCTCGAGCTCTTAATATAGCGGTCATATGGTTTGGTATGTTTTCCACCAGATTTCTGAGCCGATGCTGAGGAATATTCTCCCATTCCTTTATCACTGCTTCTTCCAGTTCACGAAACGTGATTGGAGAGGAATCTCGTTGGCTTACATATCGTATCAGTTTGTCTCCTGGTATGCTCGATGGAGTTCAAGTCTGGGCTGCATTATGGCCACTCCATGCGTGTAATAGCGTCATCTTTAAAGTAGTCAAACACTACCCTAACTGTATGGGGACGAGCGTTATATTGCACAAAAATGACGTTCTCGCCCATATTCACTAAAAATGGGCCAACATACTTATTTAAGATTTCATTCTTATATTTCTCCAATTAAAGTACCATTTTCTATGACCATTAGCTCGGTGCAACAAAAAAGAAATAAAAATGTGTTACTTCTTTATATATTTGCAATGAAATAAACTTTAATTTAGTTTTTATTTTAAATAGATTGCTGAGAATTAAAGTTTATCACATTTTTTATAACCGACCCGCTTTATTTGCGGCCCAGTGTATAAATGTTATACGTTAATTATAACAATAAGTATTAATGTTCAAAATACATAAACTGTTCTTGTAATAAATAAGAAATCAACAATAAAATCAATGCGATCGATAGGATTTAGTCTGATATAAATGAGTAGAAATTACATTAGGGCTCTAGTTTCTTTATAAATGTAAATTTTTACCTGTGAAATACATGAATATGGAAACTATCTTGTATGATTATATATTATTATATTCCGTTTTTACTCTTTTTGTTAGTAGATATGTGTACGAGTTCTGTTGCATGTGTAAAGAGTTACTGTCATTATTATGGGAACACTTATAGGCATTCGCCATTTTGTGCATCATAAGAATCGCAATCATCGCTTCATTCATATATCATCATGTTCTAGTATGCCTGTGATCTCCCTTCTTCGCTCGTGTTTGCTTGTACGAATATTCCTTTCTCTTTTAAAGCCAGTTCTTGTTGTTAATTATTTACAGTTAAGTTTTGGTGTATCTGTTTTTGTTATATTGTTTTGTTTGAGTGTTGTTATCCTGTTTTCTTTGTTGTTTTTTTTTTTGTAAAAAGACACGGAACATGCTCTATTAAGCTCCTCGTGTGCAGTAATTTATCCTAACAGAGAACACAATGGTGCAAAAAATATTTAAATACGTATTCAACAAAGAGGAAAAAAAATAATTGGAGACATTATAAAATTTTTAAAATGACCGAAATTATAGAATGGTTTTAGTGATGAACTAAAGTTGGTGACACCGCAACGGTGGTCGAGTTGTATCTATCATGATAAAAAATAAGAGTACAAAATGATGCAACTCCACCACTTAATTGATAACGTGACGGAAAGATTCATAATAAGTGTGATAGACTCCGATTCTGAAAGTGATTATTCAGAAATAATTAGTGATTAAAAAAGTTCGGATTTTATATATTTTTTCAATTTACTCTTTCGATTAAAATTATGAAGATAAATAGACAAATAGGCACGTACGGTGGGAATACTGTTGAAGTATCCATTTTCGTCTATTAGTTCGATCTCAAATGCGCATTCTTTGTGATAGACGAATGAAATGAGTTAGGATGATCGAGAATGCGTTGTTCAGCATATTACCCACTGCACGGGTAGTTTGAATTTATTGTAATTACTGCTTACTAACTTAGGTGCTATACTACTTTGGGTATCACTGGTATAGATTAATAGAGATATATCTTTGTAACTATTTTCTGTGTATTTATTTATGTGCCCTTTTATTTTTTAAATAATACTTATTGCCACGTAACGTAAGTAGTATTTATTAAATTCTATATTGTTATTATATTACGTACACCTGTTTTACGGTTTTCGTTATTATGATCTGACACACTGGATTTACTATAAATTTCCAGTTGAAAATCATCTCTAAGTGCACCATGGCACTTGAGCACATGCTGGGCAGGACCTTTTCATAATGTCGAGACGCACTGTTGCATCATGTTTGTTATTATGCTCTATGTGTGTATATTATGTATGTATATATCACAATGCTTGTACTTTTATTTGGACTGTATTATACAGAATTCTGAAATCAATTAAATTAAAATTTTAAAATTCATTTACTTTAAGAAGTAAAAAATAAGGCAGAATGAAATAAAATAAAGGTAATTTAAAGAAAAAAACCAATAGCCAAAACTAATAACAAGCAGGAAATTTCAAGGTTCGTGACGCGTTTAATTTATTAATATAAATTATATCTATTTTAATTGTCGATTAATTCATAAGTATATTTTTTGATTTTCCGCCAAGAACATGTTCTAAATTTGCTCGCGACTTCACCCGCATGGTATATTTCGTGTAACCTAATTATTTTCTATCCTCATTAATTTCGGTGAATGGACTGTACGTACCCTTCTCGACCGTGATAATAACTCATGTCCTTAGCGAAAAACAGCTGTAGTGGCAAGAGAGCTTAGCCGCTACAACATTGACATAGCTTCACTCAGCGAAACGCATCTAGCTGACGAAGGAGAGCTTGTGGAGCACGGTGGCGGATACACTTTTTTCTGGAAAGGCACCGCCAAACATGAACCGAGATGCTCGGGAGTTGGGTTTGTAGTAAAAACAGAAATTGCTAAACGACTAGAGGAATGTCCTGTTTACACCTCGGATCGTATCATATCGCTTCGCCTTCATCTAGAGCACAAAAACTTGTTAAATATTATAAGTGTGTATGCACCCACACTGGATAAATATGACGACGTAAAAGATAAATTATATGAAGAACTTACGTGAACTCTATCAAAAATCCCATCACGTGAGCAGATCTTAATTCTTGATGACTTTAATGCGAGAGTGGGGCGTGACTTTGAAGCTTGGCCGAACGTTTTCGGTAGACATGGTCTGGGAAACATGAACAGTAATGGGCAATTACTACTTAGCTTATGTGCACAATTTTATATATCTATTAATAACACCTTTTCCCGCCTTCCTATAATCTAATCATTGGTTCGCGTAATGCCAGGTGCCAACTGCTGAACTGACCATCGTCTTGTACTTTTTATGCTGAGGTTGCGTCTTTGCCATCCTCGGAGTAGAAATTATATAAAACCCGTACGAATCAACGTTAACAGCCTGCAGTGCATACCAAGAAGAGAGGCATATGTTCAAGCTTCAAGCTCTAGATACTGTAATATTGTACCTGGAAGATGAGAATGATGATCTTAAATCCACTTAGCGGACGTTGTCATCGCAACTCCTCAATATAAGCAATCAGGTTATAGACTCGAGAATCTATCAGCGAGAAGACTGGTTCGATGACAACGACCAATTATTTGCTGTGGCATTTAGAAAACACCGAAAGCTTCTCAAAGAGCAGAACAATGCTATGTGCCAGAGCAGCGTTCTGGAGCGTATCAGGCAAAGCAATGATCAGATAAGGATGCTTACTAGAGAAGCTAAGGACAGTTGGTGGAAGGAGAAATCTCAACATCTGCAGTGGCTGTCGGATACTAACCAGCTGGGCATTTTCTATGATGAAATTAAAAAGCTTACACGATCTGCAAACCGCAGCTTTGTACTTTGTAAGGTGACGATATGACTCGTTGGGTACAACATTTAAATCATTTACTCAACGTCGATCGTTCAGCTGATCTTGAATTCATACGATCACTTTCAGAACTGCCGTTGGAAATCGAACTCGGAAACTCTCCAATGCTGGAAGAAGTGGTAGCCGCAATCAAACAACAGCAGAACAAGATAGCAGTGAGCGTAGATAACATCTGTGGAGAGTTCTATATACGCATATGTGGAATGAGGAACTAGTACTAGAATTTTACAAAATATCTCGTATTTGCACGATAAAAATAAAGGTGATCGCTATGACTGTAATCCTTATCGTGGCATATCTCTTCTATCGACGCCGGGAAAAGTATTTGCGAGAATTCTTCTAAACCGCCTACTGCCTATATCGAAAGCAATATTACCCAAACCTCAGTTTGGGTTTCGACCAGAAAGAGGGACGGATGAAGCCATCTTTTCAGTTCGCCAACTGATTGAGAAGAGCCGAGAACAAGGTCTGCCACTGTTCCTGTGTTTTGTTGACCTTGAAAAAGCATTTGATAGTGTCCCTCGTGAAGCGCTGTGGGTTGTTTTGTCTAAAATTGGCTACCCTGATAAATTTGAAAAATACTCTATTACGACTTCAACATGATGACATGGCGTGTTGCATATTTAGTAATAGTGAGCAGTCAGAGTTATTTCTGTCTCCTGTAGTGTCAAACAGGGCTGCGTCCTTACACCGACTCTTTTTGCATTATACTTCGCTTCTGTAATTTGAATAACCTCAGAAAGACCATCAGAGGGAATACGAATTCGTTTCCGTATGGATGGTGGACTTTGCATATTGAATATTGCAAGATTGAAATCCCTCACTAAGGATTTTAGCGGAAGCGAGGAACAGAGAGTAAAGTCCCTCATACGCCATAGAAAAGGTAGGATCCTCCGACCAGACGGCTGTTATGTCTGGCGGGCAGCTGCCCAACGGTTGTTGTCGGGTTCTTGTATATATACTTAATAGTTCAGTTAATTTCTATATAGCGATGTAGGATATCAGTTGAGGCGGAGATGTCGCTATGTGTAGAATGCGTCAGTTGTGGCGAGAGATGTCGCTACAGTTTCTTATACCACTATTACAGATATTATGTATGCGGATGATTTGTGCTTTGTTGAAGATACGTTGGAAGGTTTGCAAAGCCTTATCTCAGGTCTTGACGAAATATGTGTTAAGTTTGGCCTGAAGATAAACGTCAATAAGGCGGAAGTAATGACAGTGAATGACTATAGAAGCGTAGTCCCAGATATAACAATTGGTGAGGAAATTCTGAAATTAGTGGAGAAATTTAAATACCTAGGTAGCACAATAACATCTAAGTGTTACTTAGACAACGAAATAAACAGTAGGATAGGAGCTGCCTCTAGAACTTTAGGTAAATTTCGGTCAACAGTATTCCGTTCGCATGACCTCAAACTATCCACTAAGATCAGTGTGTATATGACCACTATTTTACCAAATCTTCTCTACTCCTCTGAGACGTGGATTTTGTACCGGAAGCACATTCGAATATTTGACAGATTTAAAGCGGTGCGGTTACTATTCCAAAATGATGCACAGTATTTATGAGTCTATCGCTACCCTTTTCATTTTCACGGACAAATAGCAAGCGCACTCTCATTCATTCATTTGACGAACTACACACAGCTGCAATGCTGTGTCCTCCTCTATCGCATGGGATGGTTAGCTGGGACCTCTCTGTCGCAAGTATTCACTCGCAGCAATATGCCACTTTTTAAAACTCGACAACTGAAATTCAGGACTGATTTTTCGCAGATAACACTATACCACCGTGTTCGTAATGAAATAATCTTTATTTTAACTTAACTTTAGTTCATTAACCAGACCAGTGTAAGTTACTAGTATCGACTTACCTGTTTATACCTGCCTACCCAAGAGTTGTGACGGGGAAAAAATAGTCAACCTAACGTTTGCATATTCTATAATCTTCATACTTTCGATTGGTATGGAATTTGTTCATTAACCAAACCAGTAAAATGTTTTAATTTTTTTTTTAAATTGTTAATTAATGATATTCAGGACTGAAATTTTTTAGTCAACCCATTTGCGATGTATTTATTGACATATTTAATTTGATATAAAATACTTTTCATTCATTAACCAGTTCGGTGAAGGTCGTTCTATGCCGGGATCCTATACTATCTGTTGTGGTAGCGAATGGGTTAATAGAAGATGTGTGTTTTGTCATATGGTTTTTTGCGATGTACCTTTATTTGTGTGTCTTTGTTATTTAGAGGTGAATATAATCTTATGAATTGTTGGATAATATTGTATATGTATATATGGGTGTGTATATTTTGTGCTTCTTTATTTTTTTGTACTTGAATTTTAGATGATTCTTTACATCTATGTTTTGTTTTGTGTCTGTTTTTTGTATGGGTAAATTATTATTATGATTTTTAACATTATTATAATAAATTATTATTACAATGAAGTATATTTATTATTATCTTAATCGGATATTATTCTTTATGACGGGTGTGTGTGTTAGTGTTCCTTATCTTTTTATTAAGTAGTGTTGTATTTGTTGAATACATAAGTGGATATAATATTATCGATGGTTAGATATTAATGTGTATGTCTGTAAGGATATGTGTGTGTACATTGTGTGTTTTGGTTTGTACCTAGTCATATGTAGGTAGGAGTAGTATTATTGTTACGATAATATTAATAACTAAATAGTATTATAGTCTCTTTTTCTTTTATTTTTAGCTAAGTTTTTTGATATTGTTTGTTCCTATGTACAACTATAGTATTCTGATGTATTATATTGTGCGTTACAACTACATCAATATAATATTTAATTAACAATCTCTCATTTTTTACCTACAGATCTTAATCAATTATACCTAACTATATCTATACAATTAATAAAATTAAAGTGTCTGTTTGTAATGTCAAAATAACAGCTTTTTACTAAATGCATATGAAAGTATATACGGTACCTATAACTTATATACCCTTTTTAAAAATTTTGGCTTATGCCAAGTAAACCATAAGATATATAGCAAATTAATGTACTACATTATTATAGGCATTAAAAAGACACAAAAAAGTTCGGGAAAGTATACATCTATCTTCTAAGAAAACCCACAATTAGCATTTTTGTCTATAGAAAAGCCGGGAGCGGGGAGCAAGATTCGCGCGGGCATTAACTATAACTTGAAGCATTTTTTAACTATAGATGAGATTTCCACAATATTCTCAGATACTGTTTTAGTTCTGTTATATTCCATGGATGTTTTAATTTTATATTTCTCTATTCTTACTTCTATTTCGATTATAAAATCTGTTGTTTTCTTATTATAGTGCTACAATTTGTTAGTGTTCGTAATATCGTGTCTTTTTTCGTTGCTCATCTATTATATTATGCGACATTGAATCGGGTGATTGGATACCACTTTTATCTAACAGAGTAAAATATTTAAGCGTGAAATGGAACGCAGGCCGCAGCTTTTATCTCTTGTAGTAGATTGATATTTCCATAATCAGTTCTTAACTTTTTCTGAACGAGACTTGGTGGCTACCTATGTCATTGACAATTTGATTATTTGTCATTAACATCATTATTCCCTGCCTATATTAATCAGTACAAAATATTGCTTTAAAAAATTAAATATTCATTTGAAACCTATATTATTTTTGTTTTTAACATTTTTTATGCAGGCTGGCATGAAGTTGAAGACTGGTGATTGACTGTTGATGTCACGGTGGTCGCCGTTTTTCTAAACTGTACCGTGCTTACCATTAGGTACAGTACCGCTACTTTACGGATCTTCCTTAATAAAAAACGATATAATGTTCGATTTCGCCCAAAAACTTCGCGAATAGCGATTTTGAAATATGTCTATGCTCTGTCAATGCGACATTTTAACTATTACCTAAATTGCTAAATAATAGCTTGTTACTAAATAAACTTGGACTGATTATTATTCCTTCAAGTATTCGCTACGTAGGTTTTACTTGGAGCAATTGAATACTTCTTAATAATATATAATCTTAATAATCGTTATAAACTTTTTTTTTACTTAACATTATGCACACCTTGCATATACCTTTTTCTTGCTCCCTTGGAAGACTGGCAGAGAATGCTTTTTAGCATTAAGTCCTCCATTTGTACTTTTTTTTTTGTGCAATAAAGAATATAATAATATTACAACTAACAAGAAGAGAACACTGGAAGACACGTAATGGCCGTATTATAGGTTTGCAAGCAGAGAGCGCTGTTGAGACAGTGTTGCAAGGTCATAATTTATATTTTTCCAACACTCCCTCCAAATTTTAGCCTTGATTACAATAAAAAACATCCTACTAGTGGCGCGTTATTTTCTCATAATTTTAGTTACACAGTTATACATAAAAAATTTGTTTTAGTCTGAGGCAACATTACTTTGAATTTTCAATTACACCAAGTTTATCCCTAAAATATTTAAATTTCACTTTACACAAAGCTTTTGTAAATATATCTGCTATCTGATTTTCAGTACTGACATACTTGAGATCTATTAATTTTTCTATATATTTTTCTTTCACAAAATTATATTTGACTTCTATATGTTTACCATCTCTTATGATAGCTTGAATTTTTAATTAAACAAATAGCACTTTGATTATCGATATTAATATTGATACTATCTTGTTGATATTCTGATATATCAAGCATTAACTGTCTAATCCAGAGAGCTTCTTTGGTAGCACCACAGGAAGCCATGAATTCGGCCTCTGTAGTTGAGAGTGCGACGGTCGGTTGTCGTTGACTGCTCCATGTCACTGCGGCTCCATTCTTCATAACGACATATCCTGTTGTTGACCTTCTTGTATCTGGGTCATTGGCGTAGTCTGCATCAGAGTAACATTCGATAATTTTACTTTCATTTGATCTGTAACAAAGTCCAAAATGTTTAGTTTCTTTTAAATACTTGAATATTCGTTTGACAGCGTTCCAGTGTGTTTGGTCATAGCTGTTGAGAAATCTGCTTGATGTGCTTACTGCATACATAATATCTGGTCTGCTCACTATGGCAGCAAACATGAGAGACCCCACTGCTTCTCTGTATGGCAGCTCCTTCCCATTCCTATGTGCAATACTTTTCTGTAATGTGACGTGTGGGTCAGCTGGTATGCTGTTTGGGTTGGCATCACACATATTAAATTTTGTTAGCATGTCTTCAATATATTTTTTCTGATGAACAAAAATATAATCATTATGTTGTTCAATTTGCATACCTATGAAGTTTAATGAGTTACTAATTTTAATATTAAATTCGTTCTTCAGGTCTGTTAACACCTTATTAATTAAATCTGAATTTGAAGATAGCAATAGTCCATCATCGACATAAAGCAATAAATAAATTTTAATTTGATTGGCAAAGCTCACATAAACACATCTATCAGCATGACTGTTCACAAAGCCCTATTTCTTCAAAACAAAGTCAAACTTAGTATTCCAGCATCTAGGTGCCTGCTTCAAGCCATATAGCGATTTATTAAGTTTGCATACTATGTTTTGTTGAACAGTAAGGCCCTCAGGTGGCGTCATGTATATGTTTTCTTCTAATTCACCATATAAGAAAGCAGTCCTTATGTCAAATTGTTTTATGACCATGCTTCTTTCAGCTGCAATAGATAGTAATAAGCGTATAGAGTCATATCTGACAGTTGGTGAGAATGTCTCAGTATAGTCAATGCCACTTTTCTGTGCAAAACCCTTAGCACAAAGCCTTGATTTGTACCTTGTTCCTGTTGTTTCATCCTTCACTCGAAAAACCCATTTACAGCCTATAACCCTGGCGTCAGCTGGCTTCTCTATTAATTGCCAAGTGCCATTGTCATCATGTGCTTTCAGCTCATCTTTGATAGACTCCATCCACATTTGAGAGTCTTTAGACGACAGTGCTTCAGCATACGTCTGAGGAACATTGTAAGGTGACACATGATTGGTACATAGGTAAGAATTGAGTTCATTTTTAGTGTTCTGTTTACGAGGACGAAGTGTGATATTTGATGTAAGAGGACACTCAAGCGACTCCTCGGGTTCATAGTTTGAGTCATTGTCAGAGTATGAAGTATCACTGAGCTCAATTGCTGACTGTGTGGACATATTTAAAGTATTGTCAACATTATCAGATAAATTATCATTACATACTTGTTGATTTGATAAAGGAATTGTTACCAGATTTCTTTGTATAGAGTTTTCTAAAAATATAACATCCCTGCTCTTTGTTATAGTTCTAGTTTTAAGATCAAACAATCTATAACCTTTGGTGTTTTCACAATAACCTAGAAAAATCATTTTAATTGATTTAGAGTCCCACTTTTTGGTTTTCTCTTTAGGTATGTGCACCATCGCCTCACAACCAAAGATTCGCATGTGACTTATGTTTGGTTTACAGCCACTCCACTTCTCTTCAGGTGTCTTGTAGTCTAAGGATCGTGTCGGTGAACGATTTACTATGTAGGCTGCAGTCATTATTGCCTCAGCTCACAGATTTTTCTGTAAGTTAGCATTTATTAACATACATTTAGCTTTTTCAACCAAAGTTCTGTTCATACGTTCAGATAGACCGTTTTGTTGAGGTGTGTATGGGGTTGATGTTTGATGTTTTATACCAGATAACTTTAAATATTCAGGAAATTTTTGTTTATATATTCAGTACCATTATCAGTTCTTAGTATTTTAATTTTCCTGTCAATTTGATTTTCTACAAGGCATTTATACTCTTTAAATTTGTCTAGACATTCTGATTTTGACTTTAATATAAATACATATACTTTTCTAGAATAATCGTCTATAAATGTTAGAAAATACCTTGCATCTCCTAATGACTTCACCTCCATAGGCCCGCATACATCGGAGTGAACAAGTTCTAGCAAGTGAGTTGCCCTGGAACCTTCACTTGTAAATGGTAGCCTTGCCTGTTTCCTTTCAATGCATGAGATGCAGGTCATCATGTTGCTCGGAGATATTTTCACACCATTAGTATGGTCTTCCAGCTTCTTTAGGTCGCAGAAGTTGAGGTGACCCATCCGTTGATGCCATAAATCAAAATTATTATTAGTACTTTCAGATATAAAAGCTTGAACAGAAGATATATCTAACCTGTACATATTATTAATAAGTTTCGCTGTTGCTACTTGCTCCTTGTTTTTATTGAATATCCTGCAACCATATATGTCAAATTTCACTGAACAACCGTTATTTATTATTTGACTTACAGAAATAAGATTGGTTGCTATCTCAGGGACATAAAGTACATTTTGTATATTAATTGTGTCTATTTTTCTATTTTTATTGACTACATTTATATTTACCTTTCCACAAGATTTTACCTTGAGTCCTTTGATCATAGAGCCAGTCATTGTGCGCTGTCATGTGCATTGATGCTCCAGAGTCAATGTACCAGCTGTTATTTGATACATCACCATTATTCGTTGTGGCGGAGAATACGGCTGCATATCTAGAGTTTTCTTGCTTTTTATTTCTACAATGTTTACTAATATGACCATATTTGTTGCATGTAAAACATCTAGGCCCCTTGCCTCGGTATTCAGCTTTACTAATACTGTTGTTCTTCATATTTTTCAATTTTGTATAAAAAGCAGATGAATCCGATACTTTGACCTCTTGTAATATTTTTGTTTTGACATAATCTGTACTGATAGACACACCAGAGCTTTCCATAGCCATAATCATTGGCTTGTAAGTGTCCGGAAGGCCGGCAAGCAATAATGTGCCCAGCCACTCATCACCTACATCAAAATTTATATTTCTTAGCTTATGTGCCGTTGAGATTACCTTGTTTACATATTCTTCAACATTAGTGCAACTGTCCATACTTGTATTAATCAAGTCTCAAAGTAGACCAACTTTTCTTGTTAAGACAGAGTCATCAAAAACACTTCGTAGGTTTTTCCATACCTCCTTTGCGGTTTTGGCATCTTGAACGTGTACATAATTTAAAGGATCGATGAAAAGAATAATTTTTGACCTTGCTTTGACATCTTTAATTTTGTCCACGTCGCTATCTGTTGAACTTTCAATGCAATCCCACAAATCCTCGTGTTGTAGTAACGTTTTCATAGCAAAACTCCATGTTGTATAATTATCTCTGCCGATCAGTCTCTCAATTGTAATTCCGTTAATACCAGACATCGTGTGCTACAAAAGGTTGACGGGCACGACGACACGTTTTAAGTTTGAGGTTATTCTGTATTGTTTATCGGTTATCAATTATTAAACTCGCGGATTATATAATATAAACATGCCTGGGCCCATAACCTGTTACTAAATAAACTTGGACTGATTATATAATGAGTTTATTGATAATATTACAATTAACAAGAAGAGAACACTGGAAGACACGTAATGGCCGTATTATAGGTTTGCAAGCAGAGAGCCATAGATTAATATGAATGCAGAGAGCGCTGTTGAGACAGTGTTGCAAGGTCATAATTTATATTTTTCCAACATAGCTTAATTAGCATTAGGTTCATTAGCTAAATTGCAATGACTATGATATAAACATAAACACTGAAATTAAAATATTGTGATAAGTATTTGGTAACAGCAAATAGGCCAAATAATTTTCAGTCTAATATTAACATACTTCATTTTTAGTTTAGAACCAAAAGGGTGAAAGTTAGAAGTCGTTTGTACTGACTTGCGCCTTTGTACTTATTAAGTTGTGATTTTTATTACTCAATTGTTTTAAGAAGTGGTAATAATATGTCGTTGGAATGATGGATATTTTTTACCTTTAAAATATTAATCTAAGTATCTTGCCCAACACAAAGCAATAGATAAAAAAAAAAATATCACTAAAAAAAAAAACAAATAGAGAAGTATTATATATTGAAAATATAACAATTATTTTTATTGGATGTACATTACAAGATTATTTTTCAAGAATAAACCCATAAAACAATTAAATGAACATTTTTTATCATTGCCAGGCTTAACCTAGAATACGGTCCCATGCGCCCTGAGGTGCAGTGTCTAGATTTTCCATGGCTTCTGGTTCTGTGTTAGCATTGACCGTTGCTGATGCAAAGGCCAACAGAGCCCACACTGTCATCATTGCGTACTTTACCTGAAATGGAAATATCGTAGGTATATTATTATTATTATTATATTCTTTATTGCACAAAAAAAAAGTACAAATGGAGGACTTAATGCTAAAAAGCATTCTCTGCCAGTCTTCCAAGGGAGCAAGGGAAAGGTATATGCAAGGTGTGCATAATGTTAAGTAAAAAAAAAGTTTATAACGATTATTAAGATTATATATTATTAAGAAGTATTCAATTGCTCCAAGTAAAACCTACGTAGCGAATACTTGAAGGAATTTCGAGAGTTGGCCAGTTGGATATTGATAGGAAGCAAATTCCACAGTCGTGCTGCTGTAACGGCGAAGTATTGGTCGCGGAAATTAGTATGATGACTTGGTATACTGAGAATTAAAGAATCAGAAGACCTTAGCTGTCTATTATGCGTATCCGCGAGAGATTGAAAAAGTGTTTTTAATTATTTAGGGGATTTGGAATTATTAAGTACGGAGAAAAGAAGACAAAGTATTCTTATATTCCTACGTTGCCGAATAGGTAGCCATTTCAACCTGGCTCGGTATTCAGAAACATGATCAAACTTCCGAAGACGGAAGATGAAACGGATACAGTTATTGAGTAGACGATCAAATTTATTTAAGAGATCTTCTGAGAGGTCTAAGTAAGCAACGTCTGCATAATCCAGAAGTGGTAGAAGAAGAGTATTCACTAGGGAAATCTTAGTATTAACAGGAAGAAAGTTTTTCAAACGCATGAGAGAATGAAGAGAAGCATAAAATTTTCTACTAACTTCCTTGACCTGGTCTGCCCAGCATAATTTAGTATCGAAGATGATACCAAGATTTTAGATTGTAATTTGTAAATCTTTTTTACACGATATCGTAATATATATACACTTTTTTATTGTATGAAATAACAAACAGGCTTGCAGTCTACCGAATTTTAAGTAGACACAGCGGATTGTGGCTATTTATATCCAATTTCAGAAAGACTGGAGTCCTGAATGAGGTCAGTCACTCATGGGTCTCTATTTCAGAGGATTTGATAGAAAGGCTCGTGTCCCAATGCGTACGTGTTGCTAATTACACCATTTAAACCGGGCCACAGCAGCGCGAGCACTATAACTGCTAGGCGGTAGAAATAAATAGGTAATACTTTTGTGTTTACGCAAACGAACCATGCAAAGCTATATCACTAATGCTATTCACTCAAATTAGGACACAAAATAGTACTTTTACGAAGGCTTGGAAGAAACCCTGTAAAAATTATTTTATACGCGCATTTAGATAACTTTTTCATTGATTTATTTATATTTTTAAAATTGCTACTCTGACACTAAACTTGATATATAACTTGATATTGGTTAGCAGGAAGGAACTTCCAGCAAGCAGTTCACTCTTTGAGGTGTATATCATATTATACCTCACCAAGCAGAATAAGTTCACATTATTTAAACTTCTGTCACTGAAATCAGTCATAGTGGCAGAGGTTTTATTACAAAAAAAAAACATAATTTCCTAAACAATATTCAATGGTTTTTCTTTACTCAACCCAGTATCAAAAACTTTGTGTTTAATTTTTGCATTATGATCATAGCTAGGTACATAAATATGTTATACTTTTACTCAATAATATGTGCACTTGACAATAAAATGATTTTAACAGTACATAGTTAAACTAGGCATTGGAAGGCAAGCAGTTAAAATTGGTAACTTATGTTAGAAAGTATAAGCTATGTTCATGGTAAATATTTGCTATTCCCAAAACTTATTTATTTATTTGCTTTAATATTATTTTAAAAAAAGCAAAAGAATGAACGTTAGCAACTAATTAATTTAAAAACTTTTTTGATAAAAATGAAGATGAATGGAGTAGTGCATCTATATATTTTTTCTTCCTGACCGGAATTTCTCTTTAATATATGCTTATGGTCAAAGGTCATGCATGCTATAGAATGGTCAAACCAGCTACATATTTGGCGACAGATTTTCAGTTAGACCTTGCCACCAAGATAATTAGCCAGGGCCACACTTCAAATAAATTAGAAATAAGTAAAATTACAAAATGAAAACTTAAATAAAAGTTATAATTTATACTTACAAAGTTCATGTTTACAGTTCTGGTGGAATATTATGTGTTATGTTAAGCATTAACTTCGTGAGTATATATATGTTTTCTTGACGGAAACGAAAAAAAATAAATTGAATTAGCAGGCAATCAAAATATACAAATTAAAGAAACGAGCGACGAACCATGCAATTGTTTTGAATTTTATTTTATTAGAAACTAACTTGTTCTAGCGGTTTCAGCTGCTTGTTGTAATTTTTATCAACTATGGATGCTTTTTTATATGTATTTTCTAATTGTATTTCTTTTCGATTAAATAATTTTCTTTTCTTTTTATTTTAGGCTTAGTCGATTGGACGACTATGTTACCTGTGTAAGTGTACAAGAAAATTTCCAAACAACATAAAAACTACTATGTATTAAAAATTACTTAACTTAATTTTAAATAGCTCCCTTGCAAAAGAAGACGAAGTGTCGGCCAAAATAGAATTATATATACCAATGTGGAACGAACCAGAAGCATTAAGTTTAGACCTAGTAGATTCACTCCGAACACACTCCACCAGAATGTGGTGCACATCATCAATGAGCCCGCAAGTCGGACACATTGGAGATGGCGCTTTATACATCATAAATGCGAATTTTTGATGGGATGTGTCCCGAGCGTAATTTCATTCCTGTTATGGCTTCTTGCTGATTAATTGTGATATTTTCTATCCAAGGAGACTTTAAAGTATGTGGTTGTATCGTTTTGTACCATATTCCTTTGGATCTAGAGCGTTCGTCGAAGTATTCTTTCCAGTGAAAATAGCAGTCATTTTTTAATATGTAACATAAATCAAAATGCGTTGGTAATAATTTAATTGGAATACCACCGGAAGATCCTTGCCTAGCTAAGAGGTCAGCTCTTTCATTCCCAGCTATGTTTATATGAGATGGTATCCACTGTATAACAATTACTCTATTATTCATCTTCAAATCAAGTAATTGTTTTAAAATAGTGTAGGCTAACGGTGTTCCTTGAAAAATCGAGGTTCATCTAGCTACATGTTGAAGAGCACTTTTCGAGTCAGTTAGTTTAACAACTTCTATAGAGTTAGTTGATTGAACAAACGCTAGAGCTTTCGAAATAGCTACTAACTCAGCATGCATAATTGAAACATTTTCATTAATTTTGAATTTCATAGAAGTTTCGATATTTAACTCAAAAAATGCGGCACCTATGTAATTCCCATATTTATATTCGTCTGTGTATATTTTTGTAATAAAGGACACTGATCACGAATATACGCTTAAAACTTTTTGTCTATCTGTCTGTTTGCCTCATATAACTTAAAACGGCATGAAATTATGTATACGGGAAACTCATATCATAGATCAATTGATAGGCTACAAAAATTGCCAATGCATATTTTTAGAATTACTTTTACTTTTTTGATTATGTTTGTACACGGGAATTACATGTCATTTCTCACTGATAGGCAGATAGACAGATAGGCTATATGAATTATCAATAATTTGAATTAAAATATAATTACGGGATGAAAATAATTACTACGTAATAAGAGCGTTTGGAGCCACGGACCACAGCAAGTATATACATAAGTCTAAAGCTTCTATAATAATAAACAAGTATCTGCAGTCCACAGATCCTTATCTGTGTTGTAGTCATTGTCGGTCTCAAGCCTCAGTTTAAATCAATGCCCAGAACAGAACAAGATCGTTTAAGAGCAAAAAATGCAATTTTTCAATATACTTCTATTGCTAAATATGAATCATGTAAATCACAGCACCTAATTATATTCGTGGTAATCGTACTTGACAGTATAACAGATTTAACAGTTGAAAATGATATAATAAATTATAATCTGAACAATACATGCAATATGGCCATACAAAATCATATCAATGTCAAATCAAAATGATCATAGATTAGTACTATTGACACTAATGAACGTTTTTAGAAACTCGAATTAATTTGACAACGATTTTAAGTTGACAGTTGTGTTAGTTGAACAATACTTTGATCAGCCTTTCAGAAACCGAGTGTTACACTAGGTACTAAAATCTTTTTATTTATTTGTTTCGTTTTTTATTAGTAATTTTTTTTTCATTTTCTAATATGATATTTGATTAAAGAAGTTTTCTTTGCAAAGTACACATTTTATAAGATCACGGTGTACTTCTTTTCATAAAGTTTATTTAGGACAACCATAGCAAAGTGACCAATATCGTAAATAAAACTCTTTTCCAACACACAAGAACTTGATTTGGTTGTTCTACAGGGCGGCCACGTGGCCCATTCGCATAACATTTTTGTATGATATCAGCGCTCGGTGGCCTGTAAACTAGTTTTGAATCGATGTCTTGCCAAGTCTCACTGGTGACCCCCGTGGCTCCAACAGCTCAGTAGGATTTGGTTCTCCGATGACCTCCATGGCTTCCATGAAACAACGTCCTTTTTTGCGAAGCATTCAGCGTGTTAAAGAAAAAACTGATAGTAATAATAATCAAATTATTGCATGGTTCGTCGCGTGTTTTTAATGTCGATTTTAATGGACAATTAATTCATAAATATATTTTTTTCTTTTCCGCTAAGAAAACCGTATATATTATATAATCAAGAATTTGACACCTAACATAACAAATATTATTTTCCTAGAAATATAAACATGAACGTTGTAAGTAGAAATTTTATTTAATATTTAATTTTGGTTATTAAGGTATTTTTAGTGTGTCCCTGATTTTCGCTGTATTGGTATCTATCGGTATAATATAAAGGAATCACGGTCACGAGGAAAAAATATGTTAAAGTTGTACTTAATACATCTTCATTTGGTAAAAGCAAATTATTACCATGAACCTATCTTACCTTTTCTAAAATAACTTGCTACATATAACTGATCCTATGAATAGTCCCTTCCAATGCTTAGTCTAAATATATTACTGTTAACAGCATTTTATTGACCTGTATATATATGTATGTTACCTACTGTCCTACCTACCTAACGTACTCTACTACCTAGAACCAGGTAACGCGGACTCAAATTACAGTGCAAGTTCCCACGTGCATTAACGGAAATCGCTGACCATGTGAAATGAACACTTCGTGGGACAATGAAACGATGACAAAAGGACAATCTCGCTCTATCGCTTGAGCTTGGAGGTTCACACCTTAGTTTATGTTATATATTGTAATCAATTAATTTTATTATAAGTTTTTGTAAAGGACTAAAAATTGCCGTTCTTTTAAAAACCTCCTACGGACGGTCAACTACGTAATTTGTATGTAAAGAATCATAATGAATTGTGTTGTTTTTTGCAATAAAATATCCGTCACTATGATTGGTCTCAGTGGCAAAGGTTTTTAAAATAATGTAATCGTATTCTGCTTGGTGGCAGGTACTACTGGCCTAATTGATATCAAATATAATCACAATGACAATTTTAAAACTATAAATCAATGTAAAAGTAATAATACCCATTATTTTTAAAGCTTCTTAGCTTTCATAAACATATTTTTGTGTCTTAATTTGAGTGAATAACAGAAGTGTTTATAGTAATGCTCGATCTGTTGTGTTCTGGTCTAAACGGTGTGGTCAGTAACACTCACTTACACACGAACTGATCCCACTGAGTCCTCAAAAATGAAACCTAAGTACGACTAGTCTCAGTTTGGACTACGATCTTTCTGAAATTCGTTATAAATAGTAGCCCTAGGGTGCAGTGGCCACTTAAAATCAAGTGGACTGCATGCATACCTGCTTGCTACCACATACAATAAAAAAAGTAAACATGTCAAGTTCCCTTAAAGATTTCTTATTTAAATTTATGATATAATATGCAATATACACATATATATATAATACTAGCTTGTACCCGCGACTTCGTCTGCGTAAAATAATTATTCTGAGTGATTTCTTTCTGTAAGGTTTCATCTATCTCCATACTATACCAATTTTCATCAAAATCTGTTCTCTAGTCGAATTTGTTGCAGCACAAAATTTCAATACTCGTTTAATTGTAACAACATCATCTGCCTTCACGTGTCACATTCGAGTAGGCATAGTTAATTATCTACACTTCTCCCAAAACGCTATACCGCGCCGCACCGCCAAAGTCGCTTCAGTTTAATCTTTACTAATATTATAAAGCTGAAGAGTTTGTTTGTTTGTTCAACAATTGTTATTTGTCTCTGCCTACGTCCCACTATCTCTAATCCTCTCTCTGTCTTATGTGACGAAGACGAAGTTGCGTGGATCAGCTAATAATATATAATATTGTGTGTGATGCATGGCGAACGGTTCGCCACGTACCTCGCGCTCGCAACATAAAAACGTTTAAGCAGGATATATTTTATGATTTAGCGTGGTCGCGATTCCTACACCCCTTTTGATTAATGGATATACACCAGCTGATCCCGTAACGCGACAAAAAAAAACAGTTATGATGTTATTACTATGTGTATGATGGTCGCGACCACTGCCACCCCGCTATATTAGTGAAGATATACCGACTGATACTGGAATGCAACAAACCAAAAGCAAACCAGTGATGGGTTTATCACTAGGTATATGTGTATTGGTGGTCGCAATCCCTACCAACCGCTTTTATATTGCATTATAAATACACTGACTGATCCTGGAACGCGACAAACAAGAATAAAGCCAGTGATGGATTTATCACTATTGTGTATGATATTGTAAGCATATGCAAATATGAATCCAACACAATAATCTCTCCAATAAAACTTAAACAAAAAAAATGAAGTCATCCCTTATTGTACCACCTTGAGGGTTAGTTTTTCAAAAACGCGAAGCACTCCTATTTCTTACCAAAAGCATAAATATTAATTTTCATATCTCTAATATGACAAATGATGGGTTCTTCATAAAACTTTCATTCCGTATTTCACCCCTTCAAGTTTTATTTTCGCGACAAAACATAGTCTTTACCGCAATGGAGAACCAACGTCCCATCTATCTCTTTACTAAAGTTTATCAAAATTGGTTCGTCGGCTTCGTCGTGAATACGTAACAAACAGACTTACAGACAGAAACACAGGCAGAATTACTTTCACATTTATATATTAGTTTAGATTTATAAGAATTTAGTATCTACGATAAGAATTAAGTTAATTTATAGTTCTTTTCATTTCAGTTAAAGTACGTAACGATGACAATGTGGGCTCTGCTGGCCTTTGCTTCAGCAACGGCAACTGCTGACCCAGTACCAGAAGATAAAGAAATTCCATATTATGACGGTTCATGGGTTTTCGGATAATAGTTGGGCTACATAATACAATTTTTTAAAGATTTGGTTTCGATTTTATATTAATTTCAAAAAATATAATAATTTAAAATGTGTTTTAATGATACCTTGTTACCATTGTTCACTTTTCTCTTTAGCATTGTTTGAAGTGACATTCTGAGCTTAGGACTAAAATTACAGCTTCGATCGACCTTTTTTTTAATGTGCTGAAGCGTGGAGCATATTGTTGTAGTATAGCTATTCCTAAATGATTCATCTAGCATTCCTTGTGACACGACTTCTCGATTTAATTTCATTTCATTGGTGTAAATAAATGTTTAATAAATAAACTGGACCGCAAAGAAAGCGGGTCATTAACAATAATCTCAAAAACTTCCAAATTATTGGAGCTAGCTTTATGAAATAAAGACTGTATTATAGAAAATGTTATAGTGATAAAATGAAACTTATAATAGTTAAATATAACGAAGTTTATTTTGAATAATAGTAAGTTAAGTAAAAATACAATTTTTCAGTAGATTTCGAAAAATGTGGTACTGTATCAAATATGAAAATTTTACACATTTTAATATATTGTATTGCCCCCTCGAGCTCTTAATACAGCTGTCATATGGTTTGGCATGTTTTCCACCAGATTTCTGAGCCAATGCTGAGGAATATTCTTCCATTCCTCTATCACCGCTTCTTCCAGTTCACGAAGCATGATTGGAGAGGAATTTCGCTGGCGTACATATCGTACCAGTTTGTCTCCAGGCATACTCGATGGAGTTCAAGTCTGGGCTGCATGCTGGCCATTCCATGCGTGTAATAGCGACATCTTTAAAATAGTCAAACACTGTCCTAGCTGTATGGGGACGAGCGTTATATCGCACAAAGATGGCGTTCTCGCCCATATTCACAAAAAATGGGCCAAAACACTTATTTAAGATTTCATTCTAATCTTCCTCCAATTAAAGTGCCATTTTCTATGACCATTAGCTCGGTGCAGCTTTTTGAAGAAATATCAGCCCACACGTGTATGGAGCCTACGCAGTATGCCACTTTCTCTTCTATGCAAGTTTGGTTATAGCGCTCTCCTGGTCTTCAGTAGACGTTTTGCTTCCCATCTTGCGTGCATAGCATGAACTTCGACTCGTCCGAAAACTTTACTCTTGACCAGTCATCCAGAGTCCAATTCATGTGTTCTCTAGCGTAACTCAGCCTTGATTTTCGATGCTGCCTTTCGAGTTTTGGACAATTTCTGGGTCTAAATGGCTTCAAGTATGATTCAGTAAGACGCCGCCTCACTGTACACGTACTCCGATTGCAGCTTTCAGAACGTAGATGGTGCGTTTTGACTTCAACAGCCGTTTGAAATCGATTTCTCAACATTTTTGACACCATATATTGATCCTCCCGCGCTGTCGTGTACCTTTTTCGGCCTGTTCCTTGTCTGCGAATATTAAATCCAGCCTCTTCAAATCGCTGGAGCAGGAAGAACGGTAAATAGCGGCACACCAGCAGTTCTCGCTGTATAACACTGACTGCGCACCTCTTCAAGCATTGTCAGAATTCTGGTACACTCTTCAGGGATTAGTTTTAGTTTTTATATGAACTTCATCAGAATAATGAATTTCTGCTCAAGAAATACCATATTTAATGATAGAACAAAAACAAAACTAAAACAAACGTTTTCAAATTTTTTATTTATGTTTTTAATATCATCACAAAAAAGAAATAAAAATGTTTTACTTCTTTCTATATTTGCAATGAAATAAACTTTAATTTAGTTTTTATTTTAAATGGATTGCTCAAATTAAAAGTTATCGCACTTTTTATAACAGACCCGCTTTATTTGCGGCCCATTGTATAAATGTTATACGTTAATTATAACAATAAGTATTAATGTTCAAAATACATAAACTGTTCTTGTAATAAATAAGAAATCAACAATAAAATCAATGCGATTGATAGGATTTAGTCTGATATAAATGAGTAGAAATTTCATTAGGGCGCTAGTTTCTTTATAAATGTAAATTTTTACCCGTGAAATACATGAATATGGCAACTATCTTGTATGATTCTTATTGTATTCACTTTTTACTCTTTTTGTTAGTAGGTATGTGTATGAGTTCTGTTGCATGTGTAGAGAATTACTATCATTTCACTTATAGGTATTCACCATTTTGTGCATCATAAGAATCGCAAGCATCGCTTCATTCATCTTATCATGTCCTAGTATGCCTGTGATCTCCATCCTTCGCTCGTGATTGCTTGTACGAATATTCCTTGCTCTTTTAACGCCAGTTCTTGTTGTTAATTATTTGCTGTTAAGTTTTGTTGTATCTATCTTTGTTATGTTAATTAGTTTGAGTGTTGTTGTCCTGTTTTCTTTGTTGTTATTTTTTTTAAAGACTAAGAAAATGCTCAACTGAGCTCCTCGGGTGCAGTTATTTATCCTAGAAAAAGGGACGCCTCGCTTCTTCGAATATCACAGAGAAGACAATGGTGCAAAAAATATATGAATACGTATTGAAAAAAGAGGAAAATAAATTAATTAGAGACATTATAAAACTTTTAAAATGGCCGAAATTAAATAATTGTTTATTGACGAAATAAAGTTGGTGATACCGCAACGGTGGTCGAGTTGTATCGATCATGTTATAAAATAAAAGTACATATTTATGCAACTCCACCACTTAATTGATAATGTGACGGAAAGGTTCATAATAAGTGTGACAGACTCAGATTCTGAAAGTGATTATTCAGAAATAAATAGTGATTAAGTAAGTTCGGATTTTACATATTTTTTCAATTTACTCTTTCGATTAAAATTATGAAGTCACATGACAGTCGCAAATGCAATTTTATGCGGATATAATATATTAAAACAGTTACTTATAACTTAAATTTATATTTTGAAAATGTCACTACAATTATAAATCCACGCTACATAAAATACTGATCAACGCAAAGTCAAACTATTAAATTAACAAACAATTTGGTAAAAGATTAAATCACAAAGTTTAATACTCGACCACTCTGAATACAACACTATCTTTATGTTACGATAAGTTAGCAAACCAACAAATGCCACTTTAGACCAGCTAATTAAAAATTAGTGTGTATTGTTACTGCATAATACAAACACGCTTATTGGGCTCATTCTCCAAAATTGTGGCGAAAGTATTTTACCTCGAGGAGAACGTATATAAAAAGCAACCTACTAAAATTATGTACTTGAAATGCCTGAAAAAAAATGACAAATCCCCCAATTCACATAACCATGTAGTGTCACACTGCATATATGAGTAGTAATTAGCCTGAATATAGTCAAAATGACGAGGGTGTTAGAATATTTTTTCATAGTATAACCTATTTTTATTCCAAACATACTCAATTACTAAGTATGTACTAGTATAATATGAATCATCTAAAAGCTGCAACTCCAAAGCAAAGGTTGGGGTTTTACCTCACTGTTTACGATACTAACGAATGGCGCCAAAAGGGTGTTAGGTAAAGTGAGGTGGCTTAGCTTAATTTTTAATCTTCATTTCAGACTTATTAGGCTTTATGATTCCCTAGTAATAGCTTCGGATCGGCATACACAACTAATGTCATTTCACATAGTTTAGTCAGTTACACACTAATATGCAAAATTATCTCAGCTATGCGAGCTAAGTTAAAATAACTTAGCTTAGCACTTGTCAACAACCAGATTAATACTTAATGTCTTATATCTGATATCACTTAATATAATTATATATGCTAAATATAATATTATTATACATTATTGTTATTCTAAAAACCGGTGATATTAACATATTACTACGGACTATTAATTTTAACTAATTAGCCGAAAAACGGGCAGCAGCGTCCTTCGAGTATTTATTGACGAAAATACTGTTACATAAGTGGCAGTGTGTGGGCCACGTAGATCGTAGAACGGATGGCCGATGGGGCCGAAGAGTTTCGAGTGGTGGCCACGTGCAGAAAGACGCAGTGTGGGCAGACTTGGCACAAGGTGGTCCGACGACCTGGTAAAGGTTGCGGGAAACCGCTGAATATAAGACCGGTCGTTGTGGCGATCTTTGGGGGAAACCTATGGCCAACATTGGATGTCTTTCGGCTGAAATGATGATTATGACTTCATACCATATTTTATATTCGAAGAGACCTGGAATCTCACAAGATACATTAATATAGACACTCAAAACATTTTATATCAATATACGAAACGACAAACCAAAATAACTGCTAGATGAGCAGACTGCGACAGTAGACATTTTATTATTACATTTTTACCTCCCATAATCTATCCACAAAGACTGTAAAACGCATTATTTACGACAATGAAAATTTAAAACTTACATTTTATAACCGCTACTAGCCGTGCCCCACGGTTTCACTTGTGTCATATATATTCGACCAACTCTCTTCTGTGCCGTCGCCAACGCATCAGTGTTATCGTTGTTCTCACTTACCGTACCTACTTGCCTACAGTTTCCCGGATTGATTGACGTTAATGGTTACTGTTCCGCTCCTAAGAGTCGTAGTTTGATGTTATATAGCGTATAAATAAACTTTCTGAATAAATAAGCCAAAAAATACAAAAACACCTTTTTTATTTTTGACGATTTATAGGGTGTTTTCCCTGGTAATACCATATCTTCGTTAATTCTTTAACAAAATTAATTATTCAAAAATTTTTGTTTTCGTGGGCCGCTATTTACGAAATATAGAAAAATATTTTGAAATTCGTGTTTTCTTTAAACTTTTTCATTAGAAATGACATATGTTAATAATGCTAATGATTATAATATTCAAGGTGCCATCTATTAACAGTCTGTTTAACTAAGATGATAACTGTTAGTTACATTACTTACTTTCTATAATGTGCGAAATATTCACATATGTCAGCCAGTTAGTATTTTAATCCTATTAGTGTATGTACTACAATGCACATGCATTGTACAGAATTGCTAAACCTCTCAAATATGAGATGTAAAACTACATTACATATTTATATGAGCCAATAAATAATTTAAAGAACGTACCAACAGTAATATCAAGAGAACGAAGGCACTGAAGCATGTTAGTTTCTAATAAAAATACAAACCAAACCGTCTCGTTACATGGTTCGTTGCTTATTCAACTTTTTTATAACTATTTCTTTTCCTTGACAATTAATAATTAATTGCGTCATATTTTTATTTTATTTTTTACTAGGAAATCGTATATATAATCCTAAATATGATGCCTCATAAAACACTATTGTACAATAACTGCAAACATGAACTTTGTAAGTAGAAATATTATTTTGTTTTTAAATGCACATTATACAACAAATATGTTTTAATTTTGCTTCTTTTATATTTTTTATTGGCTAACGCAGCCTATGCACGCTTGTAATACCATATATATCACTAGTCCGTTGCCGACCTTGAACCCCCTACCCCAAGGAGCTCTGGAAGCTCTACTCACCGCACAAGGTAATTTAGCTACGACCTTCTTTAAAGAAGAGGTATGCTACCAGTCGGGCTGCCCCAAGTAGAGAGAAATCTCAAAAGAAATTTCTCTATGCTCTACTTCTCTTTGAATCCTCCATATAGAAACAAAGACGAATTTCGTCTTCTCCAAGAGCTCTACTCACCGCAGGAACATAACTTAAGGTAATTTGGCTGCGTTCTTCTGTAGTGTGAGGTTTATTCTGCCAGTCGGGCTGCCCCAAGCAGAGATAAATATCTAAACATATTTCTCTGTGCCCTACCTCTTTTCTTTTTTTTTAAATAGCTCGGTACATACATTAACGGTACTGTTCCTGCTGGGAACCACAGTCCAATCCAAACACAACAGTGACCATTGAGAGATCTAAATCCATCGGCGGTCGCAACTGTCATACCGGCCAGCATAAATATCTCATCACGTTAAGCTTAAAGGACCCGATCTCGTAAGAAGGAGGGAACACACTGGCCGGGAGAAGGTTTCAAAATTTCTCGGTACGACAAATATAAGTCGTAGAGAACTTTTTAGTTCGTGCCAAGATGAAGGTTACCATAAAAATATGACTCCGAAGCCCAGTGCGTGTAGTTCTGTTATGGAAAGGAGAGGAGGGTATATTAAGAGGAGGTATATTAGATTGAACAGCTCTTCAGACACTTCTTAAGCTTATCGGTAAGCAACGATGACTCAGTGGTAGCGTGTATGAACACCACGTCGATCAACGTCAATTAGAATCCTTATAATGATCCTGAGCTTTCAATAAAGGTAAACATCATGATGAAACCATAGAATGCTGGTAGGGCATTTACATTTTCGCTGGCTAGCTGCCATCGTCAAGTTAAAAATCTGTCGCCATGTGGCTATAGGAGTGTTCCAGGAGCTGTACTGGGGAGTCTGTACCCCACCTAGGCTTAGCGTATTACCAATTATCATATACATCAAACATTTTATAGAATTACCTATAACTATAATATAAACCTAAAATAATATGAAAAAAGAGCTTACTAGATTTTACCGTACCATGAAAATTGGCGTTAACAAGCGTTATAGAAAAGGGTAAATATCAAGTAATATTCATTTATTACTTTTTCTTTTTAATTATATATAGAATCATTATAGTATGTAAGCAGTCTAACAGATGTCATGTTAGTTAAATAGATTGTTAATAGATTGTGCCCCATATATGTTAATTGAATATATTTTCATTAGTGCATTAATTTAATAATATTTGTCTATTTCTCATCAATAGCGGGGAACACAAGCTTTAAAATAATATTAGTATAATTAATTTTGCTCAAGAAGTATTTGGCACTAAAAAACCTTAGATAACTAAATAATATTGCTACCTACAACAAGAACTAATGTTTTAGTGCTTTTCCATTTCAGTTCAAGTACGTACTGATGACTGTGTGGGTCGTGCTGGCCTTTGCTTCGACTACGGCCACTGCATTTGGAGAACCAGAGGACATGGAACCTCTACCGATGGCGCGTGAAAGTTTCGCGCAGAACAAACGAGACCGTTAGCTCTAATAAATACAATTTAAAAGAGATTTATTTTTTATTGAAGTAAAGGAAAAAAGATTGCTATCTTATTTTATATAAATAAAAATCTCGTGTCATGATTTATGTTCGGTATAAACTCGGAAACTACTGAACCGATTAGGATCAAATTTCGTAACTATCTGTAATTTGGGCCAACTTAAAAGATAGGATAGTTTTTATTATCTCAATTATTGACAAATAACGGGATGTAAATAACTAATGCGCATTAACAAACGCGTGCGGAGCCGCGGGCACATAGCTAGAATTATATAAAATATTTTTTATTGAGCTATACGTAAACGTTGTCATTAAAATCTAAAAATCGTGGTGATCGAGTGTTTTTGACCGGGCGGCATATTAATTTTTTGGTTCAAGCTCCGGCATGTACCAACGAATTATTATTATAGAAATTGAAATTGATAACACTATATCAACTGACGGTGAAGACATCGTGAGAAAACCAGAACGCTTGAAAAATCATTTTGTAGCAGGTACTACTGTGTGTAGGAAAAATATAGAACTGATCAATCAACGTCAAATCAACGTCTTGAGAAGAAGCCTCATTGTTCAAAAGAAGGAAGTACGAACTGGTTGTTTTATTATTATTCTCAACCACTTCACTATTTAGCATTGTTTGAAATTAAATTATCTATATATAAGCGAAGTACTACTCACTCATCATGAGATCTCCGAAACTATAGATCCGATTGACTTGAAATAGCATAGTTAGTTACACGTTTCACGATTTAGATGCTCAATAGGAACGGATTTAACAACTATCCTATAATTTTTTTAACACTAGTGAAGCGGTGGGTCATTTCTAGTTAAAATATAAGTATTAATTTATATAGAAAAACACTGAAAACCAACAAGTTCCCATAATAGCGCGTGCAGCACCTAACACGTGATAGAAATTAAACTTTTTAAAAGGGGAAACGCGGATATCATTCTCTACGTTACATCTTTCTTCTCTTTCATATAACGAAATGTGCCTAAACTTGACGCCTCTTTGAAATTTCACTCTCAATTCCCGTCCAATTATCGAATCGCCGCCTAAGAAGTTTCATTTCATTATGGGATAAAAACAAGGGTCAATATGATTTAAAAGTAATAATTTTAAAGAAATAATTATACGTTGCTAAAGTTGAATTGTTATTTACCCTATTATGTAATTCAATCGTCAATTTGTCAATCAATGAATACTGTGCCTATTCCGGATTGATCTATAATCTATGGTTTAAATAAAATATGATACCGACAACGCAGTGTTTTAATTATTGAAAAAAAACCGTCAGTATGTTTTACGGCTGTACATGCAACTTCAACAATTCTAATATTATTAGCTTTATAAATATTTGGTATAGCAAAATATTTAAGAGATTGTTTGTTTGTTTGAACATGCTAAAGTGAATACCAACAATAACAAGATAAAAGTAACGAATGTAAAAGTCGGAAGTCTCAATCCGAGCTTTTTAATAATTGAAATATTGTATTTTATTTTCATGGAATCAATCTCACCTTGTGAGAATTATATTGTTCTTGCTTCGAGCCTAAACTCCGCTGAATATCCAGACTAATTAAAAAGCTCTGATTGAGACTTCCGACTTATATATTCGTTACTTTCATCTTGTTATTCTTGGTAATCACTTTACAAAAAAAAAATACGTTAATATATATATTTTATATTAATTTCTCAATCTTCTAAAAAATCAGTCTTTACTATTCCAAAGTGTTTTGAAATTGTAAAATTGTTTTTCTTTTTCTGTCAACACAATTTGAATTTTAAATTATTGTCACTTCTATATTCATTGAAATTATAACAGAAAAAGAAATATAAGTTGTATAAGCTGTTTTACAAGCTATTTTATTAAAATTATACACATATTATTTTTTACTGCCTCGTTAGCCTAGTGATCGTAAGCACGACTGCTATGAGCGAAGTCCTGGGTTCGAATCCCAGATCGAGCAAAGTGTTATTAGGGATTTTCCTATGAAATTCTCAGTAGCAGCTCGGAGTTTGGTTTCGTGCCCGACCAATAGCAATAAGCTCGTTCCCTGTTACATGGGACCTAAAACATACTCGGCGAAATGTGGGTGTACATTAGTACACCTCTGTCTAACCCTTCGGGGTATACAGGCGTGATGGTATGTTATGTGTAATGTTATTTTTTATAAAATACATGAACGTAACTAATGTTCTGAAATATGTATATTTAATAGATAAAAGAATAACAAAAAAACTACATATAATAATGATTAATTAAAATAATTTGTACTTGCGAGAAGAACAATTATGATATACTACAGGGTGCGTTGGCGGCACGGTGTTTGTCGGATAAAATTAACACGGGTGAAACCGTGTGGCACAGCTAGTTTATTATATAACTAGCCTGTCGTGAGAATGTGCAGAACATACAATGATTTTAACCGATTGATAGAGAATTTTGACATATTTGCACAGAAATTACCGAACATTATTACCAAGATTAAAAAATTATTTCACTTGAGACACTTATTGACTAATAATCGATATTCAGAATCACTGGTTTCTCAATTTTTTTTCCATTATTAATTGAAAAAATACTACTGGTTCATTAAATGCATTATTTTAATGTTACAGTGTTAATTACTTTTGTTTTCTCTTATTTATGTTAGTACTAATGTAAATTATTTATATTATTATTCATATTATCTGTAGTGTTTCATACATTGTAATAACTTACTACAAGTACTTCACTCAGTTTTATTTTAAAAAAAAATTAAATTATATTTGCGATTTTGTATTTAGTCAATGTAGCAATTGCCTATAATAGGTCCGAATATCTGTAATGGATTTAGAATTAATTGTAAATGGGTCAAGTAAACCTGCGCGATGTTGGCGCTTCTTTAATAAATAAATAAATTCACACGTATAAAATCGTGGAACATAACTAGTTCAAACATAAATTAAAAAAAAAAAACATGTTATAAGTGCTAAATATTTTTGTGAAGTGCTTCGATAAGAAAGATTAGTGTATAAGTTTATAAATTTGGTTCTTAAGCATGACTGTCCATTTTTGTCACGAACCCTCTCCCCCCATTTCATGTGTTTTTTATTGCTTCCACTATTCGGCATTCTGTACAATCCAATGAATGTGTAGTGGTAAAATCAGTTGTACCTACGCAGAGCCTACTCGATCGCCCCTCTTATCCGACATGTCTTTAAAACCTGGTGGCAAGTTTCAGAGCTAAACACAGCATCCCCTGGATTGAAGCTAGACGTTATCTTCCAACGAGTATAGTTCCCCGCCAATAACTCACCAAGGTCTTTCTCCGCCCGTAGTTGCGCTTATACCACCATCCGCTGGAGCATTAATCTGACAAACGTTATCTGTATTCCGTTATAGGTGTAAGTAAGAGCTCCCAATATATTGCTAGAAAAAGTTGCAAAGATCAAATATATACAGGGTTATTGGTAATACGACATATTTCCTTTAGGAGGTGATCGGGGTGACTATTTGCAATAATTTTCACCCCCTTAAGCAATTCCGAAATTTGGACCGACAATTATTGATGCTTTAATATTGATAAATAACCAGTGTTTAATCGTTTTTATAAATCAGAAGGAAAAATAAGATTTAAATTGATACTTTTTTTAAATAAACTTTTTGGTGTTGCATTTTTGACTTATTTTGAAAAAGCTAAAAAACATAATAACTCAAAAATGGTTCACTTTTGCATAATGCATATGGGGGTTAAAATTATCGCAAATAGTCATCCCTATCACTTCCTAACGGGAATACGTCCAATTACCAATAACCCTGTATAAGTAAAGGTCCGCAAGTAAACAAAACTTATTCATATTACGTTGACAACTCTAGTTGTGTATAAATTTGATGATAGTAGATTTACGTATATAATAACTGCAGGTACATCTGAATGTCTAGTAACTTAGAGAAAAATGTATGTAGTAATAACTAAAGCACCCAAACGGTCGATTCCAATAACCTATCTAACTATCGCTTTTGATATTGACGATAAAAATCTCTACCTTTTGATAAGCTTTTGCATTTCAATAATGTGTATCTGGATAGCCCTGTTTGTCCTTTTATCTTATCTACCTACAAAAGGACTTACAAGGGTAAGTATAGGCCCCGTGATGTACATCAGTATACAAATGGCTTGAAATATATTTCGATAACTATTGAAAACAATCTGAGGATAAGTGATATTGAGGTTCGTAATATTAATTTGTTTTCGTCCCATTTTTATCGATAAGGATTTATCTCAATTTTTTAAATAAATAGAATAGAATATAATTTATTTTACGCAATTAGTGTAATACTGTATAGTTTTTTTTAATTAATAAGTTCAAAAGATTGCTATTGTTGTTACATTTTTTTAAAGGTAAAAAGTATCGATACTGTACTAATCCAAAAACAACGGCGATCACAAAGAGTTCAGCAACCCACCGCTGGTCGTCGATGTCACACCGGCCTGCAAACACCTCGGCAGCCGGATAAGTTAGAAATCCCCTATTAAAGAAAGTCACAATTTTTGTTTAAATGAATTAAGAACGTACATTCTTATAGCTATAATATAAAAAAATGCTTTGGAACTTCGCATCCTATTATCGGTGACAACGAGACTACCCCGACCGTCGTTTCTACCAATCTTGGCCTCTTTTTCACATTTATGTTTTTGTTGAGTCATATTATATACGACAAGCTAAATACAATATTATATACCTACGCTTCCCTAATATTAAAGCAAAATATAGTTTAGAAAGAGTTTTTAATATGTACAAGGTGTCCAGAAAGGGTATCGGGTATTTGTTTTCGCGCCATATTCGAAACGTGGCGTCTAAAGGGTGCGGGGAGGGGTTCGTGGCGTCCGCCATTTTGTGGAGTTGTAGTCACGATGGAACAGTACTCGGGGACGCATCGCGCATTTTGCGTACGAGCGTATTATCGTAATGGTGATTCAATAGTGACTGCTCAACGTCTCTATCGTGCGGAATATCGTACACGCCACGCGCCAAGTGACGATAGCATTAGGAAATGGATCAGGATGCTCGAGAATACAGGTGCGACAGTTAAAATTCAAAACTCTGGTCGTCCTCGTTCAGTTCGCGATGAAGAAACAATTGAAGAAGTTGAGGCGTCGGTTCGTCAAAATCCGTCTTTATCCATCCGAAAGCGAAGCCAAGCGTTGAACATCAAAAAATCGTCTTTACATTCGATTTTAAAGAAAGACTTACATCTAAAAGCCTATAAAATTCAATTGGTTCAAGAATTGAAGGATACGGACTATGCTAATCGACTGAATTTTGCGAACGAAATGCTGCAGCGATTTAACAACTTTAACAACATACTGTTCAGTGACGAAGCAAATTTTCACCTGAATGGTCATGTTAATAAGCAGAATTGTCGGTACTGGGCAGTGGAGAATCCGAGACGAAAGCATGAACGACCCCTGCATAGCTCAAAGGTCGTTGTTTGGGCCGCTATGTCTGCTAAAGGCATAATTGGTCCTTATTTTCATGAAGATCAACGAGGCCGAGCAATTAATGTGAATAGTGACCGTTATTGCGATATGTTGCGAAATTTTTTGGTCCCAGAGTTGCAGGAGTTTGCAGGTTTCAACTCAAGAACGTGGTTCCAGCAAGATGGGGCCACTTGCCATACCTCAAATGACTCAATGGAAGTTGTTAACGAATTATTCCCTAATAAAGTCATTTCGCGAAGGGGTAACATCAACTGGCCTCCCAGAAGCCCCGACCTTAGCCCACTTGACTATTTTGCATGGGGATACCTTAAAAGTAAGGCTTATCAAAACAATCCGACGAATCTAACCCAGTTAAAGCAAAACATCAGGTCAGAAATGGCAGCAATATCGATAGCTATGTGTCAACGTGTTATCGCCAATCTTCGTTTCCGTTTAGAAGAGTGCCAGCAACGTAACGGTCATCATTTGGATAACATCATCTTTTCCAAATAATTCTCCAATTCATATGCTAATAATAAAGAATAAACTTTTTTATTGCATACAAATAATTTTTGTTTCATTGAACTTACAAATACCCGATACTCTTTCTGGACACCTTGTACATTGTAAAGCAATCATATGCATCTCACAGACATAGGTAGCGAGCATTCTATAAAAGTTGTGGTGTATTTGTTACCTCCAATAAAACCTATAGAGTATAAGACATTATTATAACAAAAAACTTCGTTACTTATTACACCACAAATGTATTAATAAACCATTTAATTTAGTATTTACATCGAATTTTGAGTTTATCGTAGGTACATATAAAAATCGTGAGTAAAACCATCACACCTGTATTCCCCGAAGGATTAGGCAGAAGTGTACTAATGTACACCCACAGTTCGCCGAGTATGTTTTTTTAGGTCCCATGTAATAGGGGGCGAGCCTATTGCCATTAATCGGGCACGAAACCAAACTCCGAGCTGCTACTGAGAATTTCATAGGAAAAACCCAATAACATCTTGCTCGATCTGGGATTCGAACCCAGGACCTCGCTCAAAGCAGTCGCGCTTACGACCACTAAGCTAACGAGGCAGTAAAAATCGTGTGTGTCTGTTAGTAATTATAAAAGTTCTGAACACATTGACTGATTGAGTTCTTATCTATATAATATATTTGTTTTATCGAGACGATGGCTTATGATAGATATGTAACGATCCGATAGGTGACACTATGGTCCAGCCGTTAACTATCGGGAAAAACCAGTACAACGTCAGGTCTGTAGTCAGGTAGTTTTCTTTAATTTTATGTTAGCTTTAGATAAATATGTATGTAGATTATAAGTCCTGAAGTAACAAAGGATCTTTACTTCGGCATAACTTTAATTCAGTAGGTACTTGTTACATCGTGATTACCGTTTTTCAAGCACGTATTTTTATAACATTTTTTGTTTTAATATGTTTTGGTTCTGGTTTGTTGAAGACTGTAGATAATCTTAATTATTATATAAATAAGAAATTTTGTTGCGAATTCTGGAGACGAATATACGTTAGTGGACAAAGTGGTCCTGTTACACAAATGTGCTAATAAGCCACTGTGGAGCTTTGCTGAAAATTTGTCAACAGTATTCTCTTTCTTTTGTTACAGCTATATACATCTTTCAGAAGTAAATAAATATATCGTACAGTTTAGTTCAATGTTTACTCAATTTTAAAAGAAATATAATTTACGTAAATTCTTTGATATAAGAGAATATGAAAGAAATTGTTTTTTTTTTTAAATTATAAAGTAATAACGAAATAATGGGAGAGATCAGAAACGAAACGTCAGAAACGATTTGAACTGCCGTGCCTGTGAGAAATCATACTCCTATGATTTTTTTATGGTAGGAGCACAGCAAAGTGACAGCGTTGTTCTGGATGATAAGCACAAAATAATTTAAAAACTACGATGAATTCCGAAAGATCGATAATTCATCAATGGAGGTTGTTATCATGCCGGTCTACATAAATATCTTCTTGACCTTACGCTTGAAAACCTGATGTTATAAGAACGAGGGAACTCACTGGTCAGGAGATGATTCCACAGTTTCACGGCACAGCAAAGTAAATCATTGAGAACTTATTAGTTCGTGCCGTAGATCTGTAGCTCCGAAGGCAACACATGTGGTTCTATTGTAGAACAGAGAGAATGGAATTAGGTTAGCTGATGGTGATAGTACAATAGTCTTCAGCGTAGGTTCCTCGAGCTAGCGCTGGACGCTCTGTTTCCATTGGGGACAGAACACACTCCTCCGTCCATGGCTCCGCTTTCAGCGACCAATGTGGATGAGGATGACGACGTACCCGATGTGACCCGGGAAGAACTGAGCCGGGCGGTGTGACGACTTCAGTCGTAGAACACCGCCCCAGGACCCGATGTCATACCAGGCCGTACATGGGTTCTGGTTCATGAGGTCCTCGAGTCCCGATTGTGGGACTCTTCACAGCGTGTTTCGAGCAGGGCCGCTTTCCGCTGTGCTGGAAAACCGGCCGGCTGGACCTGCTCAAAAAGGAGGGGCGCCCGGCGGACACGCCATCCGCATTCCGCCCCATCGTATTGCTGGACGAAGTGGGCAAACTCATGGAGAGAGTAATTTTAGACCGCCTCGTCCACCACTTGACGGAAGTGGGGCTGGACCTGGCTGACAACCAAGTTTGGTTTCCGCCAAGGACGCTCCACAATACTCGCGATCAAGCACGTGAAGAGTCTGGCGGAGGAAGTGATCTTCCAGGACTAAGTGGTGCTGGCGGTGTCCTTAGACATCGCCAACGCATTTAACACCCTGCCTTGGAGCAGCATACGGGAGGCGCTCCGTTACCATGGAGTGCCCCCTTACCTCCGCCGCATCGTCGAGGACTACTTAACACAGAGGACCATCACCTTCCCGGGTCCGGAAGGATGGAGTGAGCGAGATATGTCTAGCGGTGTTCCGCAGGGGATCAGTTCTTGGCCCCATGTTGTGGAATATCGGCTATGGCTGCGCGATACGCGTTGCGCCCCTCAGCGGTGTCAGTGTTGTCTACTATGCCGACTACATTCTTAAAGCGCGAGGGAAGACGCACTGCGACGTGACAATTCTAGCCACGGCTGCGGTAGCTCAGGCCGTGAGTCGAATAAGGCGGCTGGTACTCGATGTGGGCCTGAGTAAATCCGAAGCCCTATGTTACCACGGGCCTCGGAAGGCACCACCTCAAGGGTCCCAGATAATAGTGGGAGGCGTTTCCATCGGCATCCGGTCGACGATGAAATACCTGGGAATCGTCCTCGATAGCCGATGGAGTTTCGTGGAACACTTCCGGCAGCTGACCCCCCGACTCATGGGCCCAGCGGGCGCACTTGCTCGTCTAATGCCAAATCTCGAGGGGCCCGGTACTGCTTGCCGGAAGCTCTATCTCGGGATCATACGGTCAATGGTCCAATATAGAGCACCAGTGTGGGCGGATAGACTGACGGCCCGGGATCTCGCATTCCTGCGGAGACCGCAGAGAACGATGGCCATCAGAGCTGTCAGAGGGTACCGTACGGTCTCGTTCGAGGGAGCCTCCTTATTGGCCGGATCACCACCATGGGATCTCGAAGCAAAAGTCCTCGCGCTGTTGTTTAATTGGCGCGAGGGGGCGCTGAGGCGGGGCGAAAGACCAACGCCGCGGGAGATTGTAGCGTACAGGTTGGAGCTCCGCCAGAATCCCATGGTGGAAGCGTGGGACTCACGATTTGAGCACCCTAGCTCAGGCGTGGCGAGCGTTGAAGCCATTACACCAGTTCTGGTTTGGCGGCTCCGGAGGCAGCATGACACCCTCACCTTCCGGTTGACGCAGATGCTCTCAGGACATGGCTGTTTCGGGAGTTACCTGTGTCGCATAAGACGGGAGATCACTCCAGGGTGCAATCACTGTGGCTGCGCGGTGGATACTGTGCAGCACACCTTAGCTGTCTGTCCCGCATGGGAATCGCCGCGCCGCGACTTTGTCGCGACAATCGGCATCGATCTCTCGCTCCCGGCCGTGGTTCTGTCTATTGTCGAGAGCGACAGCGGGTGGAACTCCGTCTCCTCGTTTTGCGAGCAAGTCATGCTTGCGAAGAGGAGGCGGAGAAGGAGAGGGAGCGTAACACCTTGTTCCCCTCCCGCGGTCAACGAGCCAGGCGCCGGAGACCGCGTGATGATTTCCGGCCGTCTTAAATGGGTTTGCAGGTGGCGGACTTGGGCGTGTCCGTCACCGTATATTACAGGCCCGAGATAGAGGAGGCGTGCCGGTGTTCGTGCAATAACATTTTTCAAGTGTTCGAGTTTCATTACAATGTTTCCTTCACCCCGGGAACTGATAGTATTTCTAAATGAAATCATATTATTAACTGTACAAGAATGTCGAAACATTCTTTGCTACTTACAGTCCCAAACAGAAGGAGATCAATTAAAAGTACATATATAATATTTCCCGTGTACAAAATGAGTTGAAAATTTGTTTAAAAATATATTTAATTCTTTTACGATATCTAAAAGTGTTATTGGGAATTCTCATAGCCTATCAAAATTATGGAGTAACACATATTTCCCTTGTACAAAATTTCATCAAAATTGGTCTAGGCATTTTTGAATAAGAATAAAAATGTAATATTCGTGATCAGTGTCCTTTATATAGGATGTCTTATCAAGAAGTTCTGGAAAAATTACATGTACAAACAGGACTACATAATTATTAACACTAGCGATCGCCCTAAGCTCGAAATTCGACCAGCGACGTTTTGATCATAGACTATTTTTTGGTTGACATTTTTGCAGTATTCATGAACCTAAATAAAGAGTATTATTTTATTATGTATTTTATTTCGTAAGGCACAAATACAGGTAAGAAAAAAAATTAGTAATAATAACATAACTCTAAATACCTCTTAAAATCCAGCCTATGACATATGTGCACAACTTTCATTGTTAACAAATACTGTTTATAGTAAATGGACGATGAAAATCTAACAATTAAATAGAAATAAATATATTAAGTGAGTAAATTTTTAAATTTAGGAAGACTGTTGAAAAATATGTCGTGTTGTAAGTTAACTTCGTTATTTCGCCTACACATTCTATTAATGGGACTATTCACCGATACATTATTGCTACAGGAGGGAACACTAAACAATTGTTGATGTCTTACGGAACGAGTGGGCATCTTTATATTGAGTTTACCTAACAATTCACTACCAGGAGTACTATTTGATATTTTGTGAAGCGTACATAGATCTGCAACATTTCTTCTTTTCTCAAGATTTTTAAGATTTAACTACATTACTTGCTGTCACTTTTCGTTGAGTGACAATGTCAATATATTGGGGGGTCTAAGTTCAATGGCACTGTTCGGGTTAGGATTCTCAGTATTAATTTTAATTTATTTAATATATTAGTAATAGATATTATAGATAAATTTTAGCTTACTGCACTTCTTCTCCATATAAATTTTAACCATGCCAAATCTCAGTCTTCCGTGCACGCAATATATTTAAAAAGGTACCGAAAAAGCTTTGCTTCACGTATTAATATATGGATAATCTGTTATGCACCATCGAGAAATATAATTTAACATTGTTTCCCGAAAAGGGGTTCACATCTGCCTAATGTATCTACATCTAACACAGTAATATAAATAGGTCTCAGAATATTACTGCAAAATAGCGAACCGTGAGGAGAATGAACAGTGTTGAATCTCAGTAGCACGTCGGCAAGCGTGGCATGCGATTGCCTCCATAAAGCCATCCGGAACAGGAACCGCCCGCCCTATACCGATCAAAGTTCGCATTATTGTTGTAAACATAATATTGATGTATGTGTTCGAAGTGAAAACAATGTGGATGGATTTTGAACCTTATTTTTATCATTAATGGAATTCGTGTGTTTTTAAGAACGGTAAGCAATAGAATACAATTACATATCATTGATTTTTATGTATTATATGTATAAGCAAGCTTATTGATATTTATATATGAATAAAAGCGTCAAAAACTTATCAAATAACAGATTAATTCAACATTCCCCATTAATTATCTATTTACATGTTCAAAATTACACGTTATCTTAATGTAATTGCAAAACATATTAAGACTTGAAGAAGTAATCAGTAAATATTATCAATATTCATACAACTAAATTTAATGTAATTTGTTTTTTTACAAAAACAAAATCAAGAAATTTACCGATAAGGTTTAAAATGGTTTTTGTAAAGACTATTTGTAATAATTGTCAATGTTTGTAAATATTTTTGTCTTTAGTCCTACGTTTGCTGATTAAGCTTTGACCTATCATTTGACAAGAACTTATTTTTCCCTTTTTTTTCGATGTATGTGAGTCGACCATGATTACTGGGTAAATGGAAAGAAAGATCTGTTTAACAATATAGTAGGTATAATATTTATTTACGTAATTAGAATATCCAGGCTAACCTAGTTAAGTGCGCATTGAGTAATGGATTTATATTTAGTAATGTTCCTCATTATTCCCAAGTTTTAACAAAATATAAACATTTATCCTTTAATAACTGGAAAGAGCACTTCGACCTTAGGTCAAAGGAAAAAGGAATTTGTTACAGAACGCTGCAAAGTGAGTCTCCTCATAATGTGAAAATATCCAGAAGCCAAATTGTTATCGCTCATAGGGTTGCTTTCCGCGCACATGAAATTGGATCAATTTTGGTTATTTGATGAAAAAACGTACTTCCCCTAATTGTGAAAAATGCGATAAAGTCCAAGATATTTATGTTTTGATGGAATGTGTCCGGAATAAAGCAGAGAGAAAAAGTCTGGTAGTCTGAAACCCTCCTTTATCTCAATACGTGCCAGCATGCTTCCATTAGCCTTCCATGCTATATTGTCCAAACCTGGCAGTAAAGACGCCGTTTCGGTATACAGTATACTTCATTGATTGAACCAAGAAAAATAAAGCGTCTTTGTAGGCAAGTATTATTCTATCCAAAGCTAGCTGAAATGTTACAAGGAAATTATGTACTAAATCATAATTTATTTAAGCGTTAACTTTTTTATGATAATTTAGATTGTAGTTTTGAAGATGCAAATATTTGTAGACGGTGTTTTAAGAAGGCAATTTTTAACAAAAACCGAAAACCAACTTCAGTGATCTTGAGGAGTTTTCTGGCGTATCTTTGAAGTGCATAATCCAATGCTAAGTAAATTAAAATAGTACCACCCCTGACCCTTTTCCAATGAAACAGGAATCATCCAAATACATTCGAATTGAGACCTCCTCCTTTTTTGAAGTCGCTTATTCGATAATATTTTTGTGACATACTTTTTTATATTTACACTGTCTGACCACCATCTCCCACCATCAAGTCTAGAGTGACTGGCTTTCTACTTAACCTATAGATGCTTGATGACAAATTTTCAACTTGAGAGTGGTAGTTAGCCATTAAAAAATATTTAATCTCCATGCCTCTGGTTGCAGCATGAAGTTTTAATATAATATTATTTTTAATTTGATAAGGTAATATATTCACCTGCATTATCGCATGTCCTTGCATCACTGATAAACCTTTATAAATAAATAAATCTTATTCCAATGAGTAAGTTGCAATAAAACAAGCGACGACCGCTCAAAGTACAGTTTTTATCGATTTTCATCGCTTCCATCCCACCCAATCTGTAAGTGCAATGTAACAACGGTTTCTAGTTATAAGGATATATAGTAGTAGTCGTATAATTAGAAGCACTACCAACGGTACTTGACATTATGTAAGATACTTCACCGCAATCGTTTTTATTTTGAAATTAAACATTAAATAGGACAACAATATGTTCAACATTTTATCATTTTTAGAAAAACAATATAAATCCCATTACGCAAGTGCAGTTTCAATATTACATTGCGGACAAACATTGAAATCAGTTTTAAGGTATGAACAATAATGGTCATTAATTAGTAACAACAACAAAAAAGTATAAAAAACAATATTTCTTTAAGTACTAGTCATTATAATAATAAAGCCCTTTGTTCAGACCAACTTAGTATCTATTTACAAAGTATTAATAACTAAAAACTGATTATTGATATACAATTATATATTTTGTAGCTAAACTAATTTCAATCTATTCTATTCTAATTCTTAATTATATTTTTCTATGTATGTTTGCCAATCGGCAAAGGCCTCCTCCAACATTTGTCATTCCTGTCTCTCTAGGGCCACTCTATTCCACGTCACTCCTCCTACTTGCCTTATTGATATCCCATTTGATATGTTCTAGCGCGTATGTTAATTCTGTTAAGTTTTCTTCATTTTTAGAGTAAATGTATTTAGTGGTGCAATACAGATTTTTTCTTTTCTTTTTGGAATGTTGGAGGGTTGTGGTCTTCATCCCCCACGAGGCCCAGTCGGATTGGGGGAGATTGTGTTTTTACGTTTTGTTGGTTTTCGTTGTTTGTTTGAATTTCCGGTGTTCCGAAAGTTAATTGCTATTGGTGGTTGCGTGTGGAAATATTGGTTAGAGAGTATGATTTGATTCTCATTGCATTGAAGGCGTTTGTTCGGTTGTTTTTAAGACAGCTCAGCGTTTGTTGTTTTTTAGGCTGAGTTTTAGACGGGGAATGTGGTAAGGTAGATTGTTTCCTTTTCCTTGTATCATTGTTGGTGTTAAGTTCTATGATTATCATTTTATCATATTTCAGATAAGCTATGATTCCTTTTTTCCTCTCTTCTAGTAATTGCGGTTGTAGAGCTTTCCTTTTCTCTAATACTTCTTTCGAATAATCCTCCGATATATAAATTCCGTTTATTTTTTTTTTATTTTTCGTAATTTCGTTCTTCTTCCATTCGCTTAAAAGAAAACATAGTACAGGTCTTGGTTTGTTCTCGGCTTTTAGTTTTCCTAAGCGGTTTAGTTTGATTATTTCATTTTCTTCTAAATTGATGTTTAAGTCTCATTTGAAATTCTCCTTTATATTCTGGAATAGCTCAGCTGTTGAGTTTTTACCCTCTTCTAATCCAAAAATAATTAGGTTATTACTTTTCTTTTCCCTTTTTAAATGTTCTATCTCCTTCTCTAATTTGCCAATTTTTTATTTTAGTTTTTCGTTTTCGTCCTTGATAGGCATTAGTGTTTCATCCATCCGATCCATAATATTTTTTGTAAGAGCTTCTGTTAATTCGGTTGTCTGATTTTTCATTTCTATTTTAATTTTTTCAAATAATATTTCAAATTGTCTCTCCATAATGTCAGGCCAAGTTACGTCGAACAGAACGTAATAGTAAATAGTAACTATGGGTTTTCTTGTTCTTGCAACACTGTAGTTGATACCAACCGAACCGACTAACAGATAAAGTGACATCAAACTGATCAAAGTATCAGTGACATTAGACTAACAGTTGAAGTCACGTGTAACATAATGAAATATCAAAATGGCGGTTAATTTATGTTCTAACATCAGATGTTGTTGTGGATTTTCAATTTCACTTTACTGGACAGATGTAATGAGAATTTGACAGATGGTTTTTTCCGGATCTGTCACGGCACCTATAGTGTTGTTTTTAACGGTATTTATGTTCAGATGTAGCGTATAACTTTTTAAATCTTTGATTTTGTAGTGGTATAATCACAACGCTGTTAACATTTTGACAACCAGAACCGTTAGTTTAACCAATTAGTATTGTTATTTACGAAATAGCTACTATCCACAGCTTACCAATAGTTTTAATTAATATTTAGTGGCGTATCCCTTATTTTTAATAACAGCACTGCAACGACGTGGCATTGATTCAATTAATTTCATACATTTTTCTAGGGGGATTGAACTCCATGCTTCAACAAATGCTTCATATAGTTCGTTTTGACTGGTGTTAGGTTTGTTTGAGACTTTCTTTTTAACAATATGCCAGAGATTTTCTATCGGGTTTAAATCCGGACTATTTGCTGGCCAGTCTAAAACAAATATACGCTGTTTGCTAAGGAAACATTTGACGCTATTGGACGTGTGTTTAGGATCGTTGTCATGCTGAAAGATTCAGGTTACAGGCAAATGATCGTCCGAGTAGGGTATCATTGTGTTCTCTAAGATATTTTTGTATTGCTATTGATCCATTGTACCTTCAATCATCCGAACGGGTCCAACTCCACATCCGGAAAAACACCCCCAAACTTTAATTTTACTACTCCTACTTGTTTTTTTATACTCCTTGTGTATTTATAATTAAAAGCATTGTTTACAGGACGTTTAACATAGCGCTTTCCATCGGAATTTACCATATTTATTTTTGTTACATCTGAAAATAACACTTATTTCCATTCTCGTACCGTCCAATTAACATATTTTTTAGCTAATAATAATCACTTCTCTCGGTGTTGCTTGGTAAGAAGCGGTACCTTTCGAGAGATTCTTCCAAACAATTTAGTTTCCACTAATCTTCGGCGTATCAGTCTTGACGAGATGTTTCTCGGGTCACCAGGCGAAAAAACTTCATTTTTAATCTGATTGGAGCATTTACTTGTGTCTTTTTTTAGCAACACGAACGATTAGCATATCTTCTCTGGGAGAGGTTTTTCTTGGCTGAGCCTTTCTAAGAATATTTTTAAGAACTCCATGTGTTTTATAATGATCAATTGCATTAAAAACTTTCTTAACAGAACAACTTAAATACTCAGCTATTCTTCTGTACGCCCCCTTATGACCTATATTATGTAAATTAACAATTATTTGCCTAGTTAACGCATCCCAACTTTTATTCTTGCCCATTTTAACAAAATAAAATTCAGCTTCCATTTTTAATTGCCGCTAAAATAATAGAAAAAGCCAAGAAAGAAATGTTATTCTCCAATTTCAAAAAAAGACCGAGCTATGGATGCTTTTTTAAAATGTTTCTAATTAAATATCCAAGCGGCCAGTAACAGAAAATAAACTTCTACATGTGATTAAAAGTAAGATATGTTTTATATTTTACGCATTTAATGAGTTTTTTATTTGAGTGGCTATATTATTGCATGATTATTAATGATTGAATGTGTATATTTTTACGAACATTTGTACGTTGAAGTTATACTTTCTTTATTCATAAGAAGTGTTTCTAATTATAGGACCACCACTGTATATACTGTTTAACTGATTCAAAATTGAGACAGTATTTTCATCTTGTGTGTATTAAGGTCGAATTCTTTAATATTTAAAAACAATGTAATCAATAATTTAAGAAGTCTTTAAGTGTGCGAGTTTTTAAATTTAATCTCAAATTACGATGTTTAACATTTATATATAACTAGCTGGTAGCTGCGACGTCGTCTACCTATTATTGGATATACACAGACTGATCTCGGAACACGACAAATCAAAAGAAAATTATAGATGGGTTTATCACTATGTGTATGGTATTGTAATTATATGCCAATATGAATCCAATACATTAACCGTCTCAATAAAACTTAAAAAATAATGAAATTCACCCCATATTGTACCGGCTTGCGGGAAGGTTTTTTGAAAAATGTAAAACCCCTTTTATTTCTTACTAAAATACGAATTTTCTTATCCCTAATCTGAGACATGATGGGTTCTTCATACAAACTTTCATCCCCTATTTCAGCCCTTCAAGTTTTATTTTTGTGATATAAGGTACCCTTTGTCCTTCTTTAAGGTTTATTTTTACCTCGAAATATAGCTTAAGATCTTCTCCAAGGTACAATATATTTCTATACCAAAATTTATCAAAATTGGGTTTTTCATACACACTTTCATCTCCTACTTCATTTATTAATTATTATTTTCTTGCGACAAAAAGTGGCCTATGTCCCTTCTCCATGGTCCAATATATCTCTTTACCAAAATTCATTAAAGTTGGTTTCATAGGTTCTTCTTACAAATTTTCATTCCCAATTGTCCTCCCTTAAAGTTTTATTTTTGTGACAAACAATAAACCTTGTCCAGAAAATGTCCTTTTCAAGTTACAATCTATCTCTATACTAAAATTCAGTAAATTTGGTTCAACGGTTTAGTCGTAAAAATGTAATAGACAGACAGAGTTACTTTCGCATTTATATTATTAGTATGGATAACTGAAAAGCTACCTTAATTATTTGTGTTTGTGATTATCGCTGGAGTTAGACGTGTATCACGTATCGTATGTGTATCGTGTATCATAGTGAGTGTTCTGAAGAGCTATTCAGTTTAATTCCCTCCTCTCCTTTCCACAACAGAACTACATACGGTGGGCTTCGGAGTCATAGTTTTACGGTAACCTCCATCTTGCCACCAACTAGTGCATTCTCTATCACTTATGTTCGTCATACCATCTCCCTGACATTACGTTCCTTCTCTTTCACGGTTCTTCAATCGTAACATGAAGAGATATTTATACAGGCGAACATGTTAGCGGCGACCGCCGATGGATTTAGATCTCTCGGTGGTCGCCATTGTGTTTTGATTGTACTGTGTTTACCATCAGAGACAGTACCGTCAATGTGCCGAGCTATTATAAATAAAAAGTTAGTTTCACATCTACCAATTTGTACAATACTTATAGTTTATACTTTTTTACTTATCATGATGTATGGATCTGAGTTTTGGGCAACGAAAGAGACAAATGAAAAAAGATCATACGTGGCAGAGAAGAGAAAGTTAAGATGGACGTTTGGTATAACTAAAATGAATTAAATTAGCACGGAGTAAATCAGTGGAAGTATAAAAATATCACCAGCCATAGAGAAGTTGAGGGGTTAATAATAAACTGTGCAGATAGTTCAAGACCGTGTCCAACTGAACAACTTCTATCTGTGGAGAGGTCCTACTAGCATATTTATGCCACAGTTTGCTTGTCATAACGGCTTGTCATTGGTGAGAGAGTGCATTAGTCAATTACATAGTAGAAACGGAAGTGAATATAAAAATGTAAACAATTTAAAATAATCGTATTTTTTTTTTTTTAATATATATTTTTATTAACAACAAGACTGTAAAAATTACCATGGAATTAGCCTTCTCAGTGTTGTCGACAAACTGTATGCTAAGGTATCTAATAATTGAAAGAGTTATGTTAGAAACAGATGATAGAATATGGGATGTACAAGCGGGATTTAGAAAGAGTATGGGATGTACGGATCAGGTCTTTTCCTTAAGGTGCATAATTGAAAGATATTTGGCAACAAACCAAAAAGTCTTTTGTGCATTCCTGGATTTAGAAAAGGCCTATGACAAAGTGATGAGGAATGAGTTGTGGTTGGCATTGTCTAGACATGGAGTTGGCGGGGATCTGATACAAGCATTGAAATCTCTCTATGAGGATTCCAGTGCTTGTGTTAGAATAAATGGAGCATACACTGAATGGTTTGATATCCAAAAGGGTGTCAAACAGGGATATGTAGCGTCTCCATGGCTGTTCAACCTATTCATGGATAATTGTCTAACAGATTTCAAAGAGAGTGATTGTGGACTGCGAATTAACGAGTTACTTGTCAAATGTCTTCTTTACGCTGATGATCAAGCTTTAATTGCACCGTCGGCTAAGGATTTGCAAGCGATGGTGACTATTATGAATGAGGCTTTGGAAAGAAAGGGAATGAAAGTAAATGCAAAGAAGATGAAAGTTTTGGTGTTTGAAAAGGAAGAAAACATGACAGAAGTATGTGTCCGGATTGATGAGGATGAACTTGAGCAAGTAAGTGAGTTTTTTTATACTTGGGATCGATGTTTACCAGGAATGGAAAGTGTGAGAGTGATATAGGAAGGAGAGTAAATGCCGGTAATATGGTGAATGGGGCGTTACACTCCTTTATGAGCAGTCAGAGTATTTCTATGAAAGCTCGTTTGGCTGTGCATAGAGGAGTGTTGGTTCCAACACTCATGTACAGAAGTGAAAGCTGGGTGTGGCAGAAAAATCAGGAAAGTAAAATAAATGCAGTAGAAATGAGAGCGCTAAAAGGTATGTTAGGAGTGAAATAGAGTGACAGGATAAGAAATAGTGTGATAAGAGAACTTTGTGGTGTGAAAGAAGATATAGTCACACGGATTGAGAAAGGGATGCTTAGATGGTTTAGGCATGTTGAGAGGATGAATGAAAGAAGAATGACTAAACAAATTTATGATGCGAGTGTGAAATGAATCGTTGGAAGAGGAAGGCCTAGACGAACATTTATCGATCAAATCGGAGACGTTCTGAAGAAAGGTCAGGTCAAGAGTACTCTAAAACGACGAGCATGCATGAAAAGATTTATAATGTCGAAGAAGCGAAAGAGCTATGCTAGGATCGTAGCAGGTGGAAAGACGTGGTCTCTACCTACCCCGTTGGGAAATAGGCGTGATTTATGTATGTATGTATGTATTCACCCACAAATATCCAAACTTTAAGTTATCGTGGTATGAGCATGCGACGAAAAGGAATGAAAGTCACATAACTATGTATACGGATGTTAAGTATGAAGATGAACGGATATGTTAGTAAAGGAAGAACGAAGAATGTATGAATGGGATATGTATTAAATTTATGTATAGAAAAGAGGTAAATACTGAATACTGAGATTACAGTAGATAGAGTGGAAGAAGGGTAGAAAGACTTTTATACCTATAATAATCATAATAAATTTAGTTGTGGTATTTTTATCAACTTAAAAGCTAGCAATTGAGTAAAATCTCATCTAGTGTAAAATGATAATGTAGACCCAGAACGATAACACGCTAAGCCTTACAATTACAACGGAACTGCGTAGAATACTTAAATCATTGTGTTTGTTAAACATTCAAATTCCATTGAAACAATTTTTTATGTAATTGTTTGAAAAGACACTTCTAGAAACTGCAGTATTGTCGAAGAAAACGTGTTTTTGTTTCTTCTTGATATCTATTATATAGCTGATAATTTTTTATCTTGTTCAGATAAAGGCGAAAATGATGTAGGTATGTAGAAAATGTTGTATCTATAAAATATATTTCGACATGAAATATGATTCAATTTTAAAAATTTCTTTATTTAATTTTGGCTTTAAGGAGCCACGTATGAATGTTAAAATAGGTACTGCTGTTTGCTGAACTTAGATACCTTTTGACAGTAAATCCTGCATAACGTGGTCCTGGAATATATAAGTCGTTAAAATCAAAGGTTCTTTCTAAGGTTCTATGCAGATTCTTTTTTCAAATTTTTGACAAAAAACGTTTTTTTTTTGCATAAAAAAATACCTCTAACCTCAAATTTTTATCCTCCTACCCCCACTTTCCCATTTTTTATCGTTATTTTAGTATTTTTGTATTAACAACATTTTTATTTTTTATCTTCGGCGCGTTGCTGTCGAGTTCCGAGTATTCTCCAAAAATTTGTATTTAAATATCTAAGCGAGCGAAGCAGCGGGCAACAGCTAGTAGGTATTATTATTATAATGTCCAACGTAAAGCTCTTGTCAGTATCCTACTATAGAACATTAAATCAAAACTTTCTTATATCTACTTCATTCTATGTTACGGGGTTCAATTTTTGCGGCATTAATATTTCACGACATGTCAGAAAATGTCACTTTATCTAGAGACTGAGTCCGAGTTTATGAGCAAACTGAAGTTGATGTTCAGTGATTCATTCACATGTGATCCTTGTATAGTATATGTATTTTTTATATAAAAAAAGTGGAACGTTGAACATATTATATAATAGAATATGGTATTCCTGTGTATTAATTATTAAAAATATATAGTTTATATTTATTAATTATAATATGTGTCCTAGCCAGAAATCAGAATGTCCTGTTGTATATATTATCTTAACTGACATGATTCACTTATTTTAAGCAGTATGGGTATGCACTTGACCTCGATCTCACCTCATGGTAAGGAAAGATGAGGCATAAAATAGATTACGCTCAACTATCAGATGCTCGAAAACAAAAGCTGGGAGTGAATTCGATTTATTTTATTTATTTATTTATTTATTTATGTAGGCACAAATTACAGATTATAAACAAAATAAGAATAAATTTCAAAATTTTACACGTTTTAATTAGCTTATAATCCAATTTATTAGTGCAAATCAGTTATAATTATTTCCTAAACGGAAATAATCACTTGCATGCAGAATTATATTATATATATTATATATTAAAATAAAGTAAAGTATCTTTGAATTACATATCGAAATCGACTTAGATTCAAGTTAAATATATCAATAGGATCCATATTAAGAACGTTATAATGTTCGACATAATTGTGTGAGAGACGCATACTTGCTATTGGACAGTTGAAAGATAGGTATATTGTTTTTATAAAAAGAGATATGAAATAATTTTGTTCTTCTACTACGGATTTTGATGTTGAAGCTTACCATGCTCAGAAGTTGTGGAAAGTCTATAGTAGAATGAATAATTTTATTAAGGTAAATTAATTCACTTGCTTGCCTTCTACTAGAAAGAGAGGAGATTTTAAAGTGCTTGGCACGTTCTATGTGAGTATCTATGAGGCATATTCTTCGCCTTTAACGCTTCGTGCAAATTGGGATAATGTCCACCACATAAAGGTGAAAACCCTCACGGCATCACTAGATACACTAGGTCCAGTGATGGAAAGGGCTCCCCATATTGGAACCTGTAAAACACAGAGCTACCTTACGTCAATGCTCTAGACTGAGCATTCTTAAAATCATCGGCATATTATCGCCATTAACTCGACGAACTCGGTGCTCAATGGGCTTAAGATCGGAAATATGTAGTTATTTAATTAACAACATAATATAGTGAATGTGTTTAGTAACATAGTAACAACCATAGATTTAATATATATTCTACATTTATAATAACAACAAATTTATTTGTTACCACTAAAGAGTAACCCAACATAATTGTACTTTATACGTATGATTTTATTTACCAAGACAATTTTTAACGAAAAAATAAAAAAAACACCAACTTCAATGATTTTGAAGAGTTCTCTTATGTATCTTCGAAGTTGAAAGTCCAATGCAAATGAAATTAAAATGGGGCCCCATTTTACACCCTTGAAGTATTCCCCTATCAAAAAAAAACAACAATAATCATTCGAATCGGTTCATAAACAAAAAGTTATGGCTGAACATCTTTAGAAAAAAAAAAACACATTTGAAATGAGTAACCTCGTCTTTTGTTGACGTCTGTTAAAAAAAATACGGAGTGGGTCTACTTGATGTCAGAAATTTTCGAGACCAACTAAAATAATAATAGAATGTCGACGTGACGCGATTGGATAATGCCACGCGGTTAAGGAGGCTTCAAGTGAAAAAGAGCCTTTTATAGAAGCTGACCCTGGCGTATCTTGGGTAAAAGCAAAACGGCGTGAAATATACTGTCGTATAAGGGTTACTGTTTTTGTATTATTATTATTCATATTTTAAGGAACTTTTAAGGTTCTGGCATAATGCTGTGACAAAGACCTAAATTTTAATTGAACATTTGAATTGAATGAATTTGAAATTGAACATTTAAAATCATGCTATTCATCAGTTTCATGCTTTTGGTTCTTTGTTTATAGTAGCACATCAAATTCACTGTACTGTCCCTAATGATAAGTACAGTACAATCCTAACGCAACGGTGACCACCGAGAGATCATAATTCTTGCGACAGTCGCCACAGTCATGTCGGCCTGCATTAATTTAACTGAATATGCACAGTTATTGTTATTGTTACATACATTGTTACAGATATTGTCTTGAAAATAAGGAGTAATTGTTATTACATATTGCGGCATTTTATTCATATAAGTTATATAAGGGACTTTGCCTTCCGAATCGGTCGTGGAGTCATTGAAAATATTGAATATAAAACATATTACAATATTAATTATGTTGTATTATTTATACTCCTTAACATAACAACTAACCCTTTTAACATACAATAAAATAAAATAAATCTAACATGTGCTACGAAGCACAAAATAATGTATTAAAATTCATAACTGTATTCCAGTATCATAACAACATAATTTCAAATACAGTGTAAATTCTCTACATGGAATCACAAGGGACCGAGTGTTTTCTTTCATTTTATGAAAATCTGAAAATAAAAGACAGAGTACAAAAGGGCACTAACACACTTTTATTTTTATAAGTCAATTTGTAATATCACTATTATTTTGTTTATAATTTTTGCTAGACATGTTTAACCTTAAAAGACACTTCACAATTGATAGTATGAAAGTGTATTTAATGTTTCACCTTGAACATACCAAAATGGATTGTTACCCATTTGAACAGTAATGTCCTAAGTATGTGTCTTTTTTCTTGGAAAATGTAAACCCATAAAATACATATTCATGCCATCTACAGAGATGTCTTAACAGAGACCTATTAAAACGTGTGTATATTGTTATAATGTATAGGCAATAGTATATACTACTTCATTATAAAGGAGTTCGTCTAAGAGAGTTTACACTGTAGGTATTTAACAAGTCGAGACATCTGAAAAGTAATTACATGGAAAATCTCTAAGTAGGTACTCGTTAAATAATTTTAGTGATAAAAAATCTAAACAATGAACATACTTTACACAATAAATCTCTAAGGTATACACAGGTAAAGTATATTTTTAATCCCTGACGCAACAAAAAGAGGTTTTATAAGTTTGACCACTATGTGTGAGTGTGTGTATTTATGTCTGTGAGAACGTAGCTTTTAAACAGGTGAATATTAGTTATAGTGAATAGTTTTTTGAAATTTTTATTTGTCTGTCGGTATGTTTGAACGCCAATCACGCAAAAAACTACTGGACCGTGTTTAATTTAATTTGGTATGATTGTAGTATATAATATACTAATACACGCAACAATAAATTACATTGTTTGAGTTTCATGCTGGCTGTCGGAAGCTGGACGATAAAAGAGCCAGTAAGTTTAATGATATTTTTGTTTATGGGACAGTCAAGTTGATTTCTTTGACTATATAGACTCATAATTCTATTCATTATATCACTTACCTTTGTGCGATATTATTAATCTAGCATGCGACGCATTAACAGGAAGAGTGGTGAATCGTATCAAATCGCGACCGCCTCTCTCCCTTAACATGTTGTTTATGCACAAGTTAACAGGGCGAAACAATAATAATAATTTAAAAAAAAAACTTGTGAATCGATTTGGATGCGTTTTTTTATTATTATTTGAAGGCAGGTTTTCTAGGGGCGGTTCTTAGATATGTTTTATCAAAAACGGTTCAGCCGTTTCAAAGACATCAGCTCTTCTAGCTGATAAATATATATGAGCATCTTCTACAGATCTGATTGAGTCGAGATTTGGTATTCTGTTACTTCAATGATTTTAGTAAAACCTAGACCTAATGCTGCGGCTTCTTCTGGAATATGTAGGATAGCTAACTCCTCACCAACTTACAGCAAATATATCGTGTTATTTATCTCGGGGGTTTATTACATTTTCAGTTTACCTTGTATGTACTGTGAATTACACACACATTTATGTTCAGACATTGCTGATTCATCTAAACTCCGGTATAGTACAGTTCCATAGGTAGGTAATTTCGTTGGCGTAAGCTCTATCTAATCTAGACAGATAAAAAAAGTATGAAATTTATTACTCTAGGGAGATGTGATGTCACAACCTTTGTACAAACATCGAACGTAGTCATATAATATACAAAAACAAAAAAGTATTTGAATACTGTACAAATAATATGTAAGCAAGTACAAGATACAGTACAAGAGCAATGGCGACCGGCAAACTCATCGGCATTCCTTGCCGAATATTGTTGGTAAATAATTTAATATAAATATTGTATTATATAGTAAAAAAATCGCATTATTTATTTATTTATTTTATTCAGAAAACATACAGTGCTTAAATTTTTAATGTGTACGAAATATTCATAAATTCTACACCATTTAGCTGTTTTCGCATATTGAGACTAAATTACTTAATGCTCGTCAGCTTTATGTTAATTTATACTATATAATAATTATCAACTAATGAAAGAAAAACATGAAAGCGGAATCAACAAAAAAAAACCACAAAAGACGGGACAGTCAGGAAGTCATGTCAAACCAGTTTTTAGACATTTCTGCTCGTATGATATTTATAGGTGAATTAAATAAGTCGAGATTGTTAACTAAGTTGGCTGATCTCACAAAAAATGAATTTTGCCTATAATTCGTAGAACTATGGGCAACGTAAAGATAAATAGGTTGACGGACGGATCTAGTTGGTACTTTAAGGTTTACTTTAGAAAGCAAACAAGGAGATTCAATTTGGCATTGCGCTATCTTGAGTAAAGTAAGTATGTCTGATATTCTGCGTCTTTCGCATAAAGGTAGCATGTGATGTCTTCTACATCTCTTTTCATAACTGTCATCATATATTTTACACATGTACTGCAAATGTTTCATGAATCTACGCTGAATAGATTCTAACCTATTAATATATACTTTATATTGTGGATTCTAAATTTGCGAACAATAAATTATAAACCAACTATACCTAAATATAACTTTAGTGGATTTTTGTTCACATTCTAGTAGATGTTTATGTATTAGTACAACTATTTAATGACAGATACCGTAGAAGTCGATTCAAAACAACGAGAATAAAGACCCTAGCAAAAGTACTGCGCAGAAATTTCTCAGTAAGTATGCAGTTAGTTTATAGAATATCATATTTATCGATAGTTATGAGTTAGTATATTTATTGCCTTTTAAATTATATGAACGCTATATAATAAGGGAGTAACAATTGAACACCTTTATGGATAACGTAACCTTGTATAATTATTATTGTAATACAATTGTTACTATATAAAAACTCAGCTTTTTATTTGAGCATATTAGAGTAATTGGATGATATTAAGGGTACAGATATTTAATTAACCAACATTGATCCAACGTTCGCTCATCAATCTTCCTGTTTATCATGTTTTTGTTATGTGTAACATCGTGTACCTACCATTCTAGAACACGTATAAAATATATTTTTTATTTATACGCGTATTTTGATCAAAACTATTTTTCGAGATACTTCGTAATTACATAATATTTTTTGTATGTTGTTTGTTGTAAACATGAACGCCTGAGAAATGTTTTTGTAGTACTACTGTATGTACTCTTGATTTCTCGGCGTTTGAAATCACCAGTACGAAGTGAGCTGGCGTGGTTAATTAGCCGCGCCGCGCCTTACCTCGGGAAGAGGCTTCATTGGTCAGTAGTGGGATACCTGCAGGCTGGTATTATTATTATATCACTAGATAGTAGTTGTTGAGTGCATTGTGAATAAGAACTATATTTACACATTTTTCAGTGTTTTTGCATCTATATGACTCAATAGTTCTACGATATTTAAATTAACTTATTCGCCCAGTGGTCGAAATTCGATCATAATCATTATTGGAAATTTGAGGAAAACATGTATGACTTTACATTTTTCTAAAGTATGTTTGTAAATCTGAGAATATAAACTTTTATATGCATTCACAATAGACAAACACTAACTGATAACACTAAGGTTGCCTGTTCACTGATGCGGAGCGAAGCTGTGTTACCGACTATGTCTGTCCATTGAAGCTGAGCGAGCGTGCGGAGCTGTGTTGCGGAGTGATTGAAAGAGGGTTTCACAAAGTGGTTCAGGATTCGCAAAATAGGGACATAGGCATCGATACTCGAAATTTCATTCTAATTTTTGGGAAAAATTCAAGTGTTAGTGCATTTCTCGAAAAGTTACCAGTTGAGCAGCTTTTGTAGTCTCGAATAATTGTGCGGCGGCGAGCTAGTTGTTCAGACTCCGTTTCTCCACTTCGCTTGCTCGCTCCGTTTCCCTGTTTCGCATGTCAAATATATGAAATTTGAATAAACCTCGCAAGCCCATGTCTACTGATGCAGAGCTGAGTTTTTTATGTGTTACTATTGGTCGACAAAACTCCAAACCCTCGCTCCGTTTACTCACTCCACATTAGTGGATTGGCAGCCTAAACCTCCTTATTAGCTACTAAAAAAATCGGTTGATAAACAAACAAGAAAAAGGTTTCTACTGAACTTTTTTGTCTTTGATTAATTATACATTCAGTCAAAAAAGTATCGGTAATGGATGATTTATTTATGGTTCCAAAATCAATTCTTTTTTGTTTGATTGGCACATTCGTTTTTCATTTTGGCGCAGAGCTTGAGTTGCATCTCTCATTTAGATTAAATACAAGTGCTGTTTGCTGAGAGTGAGTGAGTGAGTGAGTGTGAGTGCTATTTTTAGTTAGATCATATCTAGTGTGTATTGCAAATTTCATAATTGACAAAAACATTGAACAAAGAGTCTGTCTTAAATTTTGCATCACCAATGGAATTTCGTATTCAGAGACAATGCAAATGTTACAGAAGGCTTACGGTAAATTGACTTTATCAAGAACACGTGCTTATGAGTGTTAGTGTGCTTATGTGATATGCTGTAAGATTCGCCTCGCTCTGGTAGGCCATCATCGTCTTCAACTGATGTTAACATCGTAAAAATGAAGAAAATAGTAACTAAAAATCCTCATTCAACTTTGAGAAATATAGCCACTGAATTTTCTGTCTCAGGATCCGTATCATTTTAAATAAGCACTTGGTTATGAAACATGTTACCGCTCGGCTAGTCCCAAAAGACCTGAATTTTCCCCAAAAACTCAATCGCATGTGTCGCTGAGGGCATGCTAGAACGAGTCACTTCCGAACCCAACATTCATGAAACGCATTGTTACTGGTGACGAGACCTAGGTTTACGTGTAAGACATGCAAACTAGTCAACAAGCTTCGGAGTGGATCCTTTCAACTGAACCGAAACGGAAAAAAACACGCCAAAGTTGATCAAAAGTCAAAGTAATGTTGACTGTTTCTTGTGACTATCGTGGTGTTGAGCCCTCAGAATTCTTACCGGAAGGGTAATCGGTAAATAAAGTGTAATATTTATGTGTTTAAGTGAGGAAATTCGAAGAAAAAGACCACATTTGTGGTAAGGAAATTCTTGGAATTTGCACCACGATAATGCGCCTTTGCACAAGGCTATCATTGTGAACTAATTTTTGACCAAAACCTCAACAAATACCATCGAGTAACCACTTTATTTACTAAATATGGCTCCGGCCGACTTCTTTATTTTTTCAAAACACAAATTACCACTTCGTTGCACCTATTTTCATTCGGTAGAAGACATAAAGGAGAATTCGCGACGAGAACTAAACTCAATTCCGGAATAAGCGTTTTAAAAAAACTTGTGCGTCTCGGGACGCTCGACAGAAGTAATAACTTAAACTAACCTAAGTTGAAATATTTAACATTGAAATTCTTTGACTTGAGAAAAGCTTAGGTGTTTACTTAAACTTTATGTATATTAATATGATAATGTGAGGAAAGGTTATTTTTTAATAAAATCTTTTATTGATTATGAAGTATATTTTATCCTGCTTTTTTCATTATATTGTGGCGACGTCTACATAGCGACACATAGCGACATCTATCGAGCCACATAAGACGCATCCTACTATCCTACATTGCGCTATAGAAATTAACTCAATCGTTGAGTATATATACAAGAACCCGACTACAACCGTTGGGCAGCTGCCCGCCAGACATAACACCCGTCTGGTCGGAGGACCCTCCCTTTGCAATAGTTCTTCTACAATATTTTTTATAATCACTTTCAAAAACGGTGATAGTTTTAGGTTATATGCTCACTGTCCCCAATATGTCTATCGCACACTAAACACTGAGTAGAGAGAGGGGGAAGCGTCTGTCCGAAATACGGCTAACGCTGTGGGTTAAAGTGAGAGATGAGGAGCCTGCCTACTGCTGCCGTATGCGTGAGAGAAAGGGAAGCCAGACAGAGTGATGCCGTAACGAGTTACGTTACGAAGCGGTTTACCCTCCCATAACAAGTTATCACTTCAAAATGTTTTAATGATTGGATTATTCCTTGGCGTAAGTGTATCGTTTCTGAGGAAGCATACTTTGAATGCGATCAATTAATTTGGATAAATATCCAACATTTTGTGTATTATTGATATTTTCCCGGTCCTTTTTTCACAGAATAGTAATAGTAATAGTAGAATATATATCTATAGTTATATAGTTTATTAAAATAAGATTACAAAGCTAGTACATAAATTGCTACGAGAAGCCAATGTTAGATAGATACTTACTTAATATTTTATAAACACACGCTACAAATTTACATATTTTTAATAACTATCAAAAATTCTTTGCCAACCCAATTCTTTGACCCGGATAATATATTCAATAAAGGAATATTTAAATATTTAGTAATTTGCATAACACTGGGTACAAAAACTCTTATCGTTAAATGTTATCCCTTACTCCACATATTTCTAGGACGAGAATTTTTGTGTTACTTTTTTACGCTAGTTCCCTTATGTTATACAAACCCGTATCAAATATAGTATATATAATTTTTAAGGATAAACAGATATTCTCTTTTACATCTATACATAGTATAACATGAAGTCGCTTCCCGCGTCTGTCACTTAAACACGCTTAGATCTTTTAAGCTACGCAACGCATTTTAATGCGGTTTTCACTAATATTTCAATATTTTTTTACGTAAGTTTTATTTAACTAAAATAAATTCCAATTAACTTTTTAATTTAATTAAAATTATTTTCGATTGCTTACATGACTTACGCTTGCTAAACTTTATGAGATACATCAAAATCATGTTTTAAAGAATTGTTCTTCAAAAATCCTTACATAGTTTACGCTTGCTAAACCTTATGAGATACATTAAAATCATGTTCTACAGAATTGTTCTTCAAAAATCCTAGAGAAGAGTCCGCGATGACATATGTCTATTTCCTAAGGTTGACTCACAGTAACCATTTTTATCTTTAACATAATAAATAAAAATATTACGTTATTTGCAAACTATTTTCTTCAATTCAGTATTAATCTTTATCTATGTTTGTTAGCTAACTTAAGCATTTAATGTATATTAAGATTGTTCTATATAGTTTCCTATTTAAATTAATGCCGTAGAAGATATCAAGAATTCAAAATTATTCGCGACCAAAAAAACCTATGATAAAGTTACTGGGTAGAGGAATCGGACAAATACCATTATTTAAAGGCACTATCATATACCTCTATGGAGGAATTGCTAAAATTTAATGTTGGAGGGATCGGACGGGTTATAAATGGAAGACCTATTTTAACATGTTTTCATTTCATCTCATGTCTTGTTATCGAGAACACCTCTTCTTAATTTAAGCACAATGGCAGTTTCAGTCAGATAATTTGCATAAAATATCTTGTTTACATGATACCACACGTCTCGCTAAAGCGGATTTCAAAATGGGTATTAAGATTTCTCTACGTTCACGTACGATGCTCAAGAAAATATATCTAATACAGCAGCGTCTGCTCTGACCGAACTTAAACCTCTCGAACTCAAGACAAAAAACAAGCCGAAAGACTCCTCCTTCAGTTCGATTTTTAACGCCTAAATACATCATTTATACTCAGTCTTCCAGGCTGAGCTTTTCGCAATATACAAATCCTCATCTTTTGCTAACTCTTGTCACACACACCTACAACTTGTAAGTGATATTCTCCCATTCTCCGGCACCATAGGGTTCCTTTGTGATCTGAGCAACTCACGGGTTTCCAAAACACGCACACTCATTCATTCAACTATAAATATTTTATGTGAGTCAGCCATTAAGTAATTTGAGTAAAGATGTTGTGATCAAGGCGTTCAACAGTCCTTGGAATTGTATTTTTGTGACTGACTCTTAAAGTGTAATTTTATGTTGTTATGTTTTTGAATTAAGTCTATCAAATTACATATTATTATACTTTTCGTGGACAAAATTTCATCAAAATCTTTTACTAGGCACTATTTTTTACTATAGGTACCTACTTAAATTTATTATTTACGATTCCTATAGCATATCAATTATGGAATGACCTATGCTTCCCGTCTACAAAACTTTATCAGAATCAGTTGAGAATTGATGTTTCTTTTTAATATTATTTTTTGCAATTTTTAAAAGTAATATTGAATATTGTTAACGGAAACCAATAATGGAATAACTTATAATTTCCATATACAAAATTTCATAAAAATCAGTTACGAAACAATTTCAAAAAAATTACGGTTTCTAAAATTATTATTGAAAATTCTTATACTCCTTTGAAACGCCGGACTAGGTATCTAGACGTTTATATAATCAAAGCCATGTACAAAATTTCATAAGAATCGGTCAAGCCGTTTTTTATTTAGTTCTCGACATACAAACTGGTTGACTTTATTTTGACTGTAAATTGACTGTACTGTTCCTGATGTATATGCACAGTATAATCATAACACAACGGCGACCACCGAGAGATCCTAATCCATCGACGGTCACCGCTGTCATGCCGGCTTACATTAATTTAACTGGATATGCAAAGGCTGATCCTGAAATGCAACATGCAAAAGCGAGTCACTATGACGAACTTTTTACCACGAGCATGGTGGTCGCAACACAATCGGACAAAACAGCCCTTTCATCTGCTTTCACAATTACCTCGTTCGTTACTCAGCAGGGTGCTCCGCGTGCAGGTGATGGTGACTTGGGCGTCTCAGTGCTGGAGATGTCATTCGACAACCCTTGCACCCTAAACCTAGGCTTCCGATAACCTTAATACGTAACAATCGAAGAAAATACTGCAAGCAATAAATTATTAAAATATGGAACTAAGTAATTATTAATATTAATAATTAAAAGTAATTCGAAACAAGATTATGTTTATTTAGATTTTATTACTAAAATTTACTTTCTAACTTAGTATATTGAACGTTTGTTTCTATAATTTAAGAATAGTAAATACCACAATTTTTTAACTCCATTGAACCTTTTATGATGTATATGTTATTTATTTATTTATCCTGTGGCTAAATAGAATATTTCACCCACTTTAGGGCATCGTCGGTAAGGTCAGATTATCAGGGGAGATGTTGTAACTATTCAGTGGGCACTTTTCTACGATATGGCGGACTGGTTGCGTTCTATCACAACAGTCACAACGCGGTGAATCGATCCACCCACAACGATATTTAAATTCAGCGCACCGTCCGCGTCCGTGGCCTGTACGCAATATATTGAGCGTCAAAACGCCTTTTTACCGTTTAAATACCTTTTAATATTTGGAACGATGTTGTGCCTGCCCTTAAGCGCTCTATATATCAAAACGGCCGACTCACCGCGGCACCAACATAATATGTCATGTAACATATTATTATGTTGGCGGGATATTCAGCGGTTTCAGATCGTTAAAAGTCGAAAAATTATACAAAAGTTGATGAAACTCAGTTAACAATTAATCAAAATTTATTTCTTCAGATTTTTTAAGCTCTATATACGTATCATTAACCATTCTTATAACCTATTATTTGAGCAATAACATGTTTTCCGTGTACAAAATTTCATAAAAATCGTTCAAGCCGTTTTGAGTTAAATCCGAACATACAAACAGACAGTCAGCGTCAGATCAGTGGCATATTATAGATACATGTCTAACCGAATATTTGAAAAAAAATTATATGTACTGTTAGATATCTTGAGTTATATGTGTGTAATTAACTGATACACGACATTAAACACAACCTTCAGTTTATTAGATGAAATACAAAAGAGAATACAATATGATGCAACTACTATGTTTAACATATACCACAAAAACGAAGTGTGATCACTGTGTTGCCAACCTTCTGTGTCATAGATACTACATGTACAAACAGGACGACAGACTTCGCCATTCGTACATCGGAATCTGAAACATAATAAAAATACTAAAGATATGGTGACAAAATTTATTTTTTCTTCAAAAATTAGCTCATAAAATGACACAACAAACATTTTTAACGAAAAAAAGGAAATCAACTTCAATGATCTTGAGTAGTACCCTGGTGTATCTTTGAAGTTTAAGGTCCAATGCCAATTAAATGTAATTGGGACCACCCTATAAGTAAAGGTTTATAGGGTAATAGGTAAGGTTACTTTTCAAAAAAAAAAAAGAAAAGAAGTATCATCCAAATCGGTTCATAAATTAAGGAATCAGAGCTGAATATAAATTAAAAAAAAAGTGTACATTCGAATTGATAACCTCCGTTCTTTTTTTGAAATCGGTTAAAAATAGATGTGAATATTTTGTGTGCTTTGCTGTCGTTTTCAACTAAAATACTGTATTTAGGCTTTCGCCTAAACCTATGTTAAATATTTTTTTATGGGTGGTAGAACACGATAATTATGTGTAAAACATGCATAGGCGTGTAGTATTTCGGGATCAACTTGTGTAATTATGTCCAGTGATCAAGCGGAGTGGTAGGGTATCTGAACATGAGTTGCGATGACCATGAACATACCAATAGTCCATCACAATGGCTCTCTTTTGGTTTGTCGCGTTTCGAGCTCAACGAGTGTATTACCACCGGTGTGACAGCGGCGACCGGTAATTGAAAATCTCTCAGTGGTTGCCATAGTTTTTGGATTGTAATGTGCTTACTGTGAGGCAAAGTACCAATGACATTTCATAAATAGACGCGTTATACTCCGCAATTCTGTTATCACCATGTTTAATCAAAAGTGATAGAAAATCACAACATAAAGCGGAAACTCTGTTGTCAAAAAAGGATAAAAGTCTTTTCTCGCTCACGCTGGCATTAATTAAGTCGAAAGTGAACTGAGGGTAATTTTCCTCCATTCACGATGGCATACATTTCCATTTCCTTTAGTTGTAGACACAGGGTTTCCTAGCAACTTTTATGTCTTGTAATCTACACTATCAATTTGTCGTAATAAAATAACATAATTACTTTTATTTCTATAAATTATTAGCTAGGATTACCGACTCTTGTAAAAGTTTTTTGAAAATCTATAAATGCAGTTTTCCTTATTTTTAGAATCAATGTCATGGTTATTTAGAACATATTTCTCTATCTCTCATAATTTCAGAGATCCCTTCACTGACTCATTTAAATATTACAACCTGTACATTTGAAAATCTGTTCCTTAGTACGTTTATCTATATAAATAAATAAAATTGAAGTGTCTTTTTTTAATGTCAAAATAACAACTTTTTACTAAATACATATGAAAGTATAAAAGGATACACATATCACAAAAATATTTTTTTTACATTATTGTCTTTTTGGTTTTTCTGGTTAATTTCCGAAACGGTTACACCGATTTTGACGAGACTTTCACTGGTAGCTGTAGTTATAAGGAGTGAATTAGGCTACTTAAATTTTAGAAAAAGAATTAGGGTTCCGCGAAATTTTTTTTTTTCCAAAAACGGTTACTTAGGGTAATCAGCTTACGCTGAGTAATCCATAAGTTTTATGTGAAATTAATATAGTACATAATTGTAGATCTTAAAAAAACCTATAAATATGTCAGCAAAAGCTTATGTCTATCTTCTAAGGATTACACACATAAGTATTTTTGTTTTTAAAATAACGATAGTACGATTAGTGCGTGTGCCTGATCGACGACATTCTTTAGTACACGCGGGCGTAACCGCGAGCACAGTTATTTATAAATCAATCACTTAGGTATATGATTCATGTTTTATTTACTTGTCAATTGTTTTCGTTCTTGAGCCATGTTTTAGGAAATATTTTGTTATCTCTGGCAATATAAAAATAACATCGATTTTTTTCTATGAAAATAAACTACGATGGAAATAATGATGACGAAAAAAAGATTGCATAAAAGTAATTTAATTGGCAATTATTGTTGGAACTTATAGTACTTTACAAAATGTTTGCATACAGATCGGCACCTGTTATATATTTTTAGAAAAAGGATATTGTCGTCGAAGTACGCCATATAATTGGCCCTGCATGAACAAACTTGACTTATAGACGTATAATGTTAGAGAAATTCAGTGAATAAGAAATTCAGCAACTTATTGGGTCGACTTTAACTAGGCCGACTTTCCTTTTCAATTCTGGCTGTTTAATTCTGTTCCAAGTATAGTATTCTCTATTCAAAATATTCTAGGAACTTAAAATTATATTGTTTTTTACCTACAATGTAATATGATTTTCTTGGATATACTTACAAGTCTACGTTATTCCAACTATGATATATAACGAACACTTTATTTTCTTTCATAATCGTCATTTCAGATCGCCATTTATCAGCGTCACTTTGCTTATTTAATATCGTTGCAGTATGTATAAAAAGACACTATTTTATAAAATTTAAATAATATCTGAAAACATATAAAATAAGTCATCACGGTCGCGCGGAACATGCACACATTAAAATATTATCAGTCCGGTTAAGTAAGCAAACAAACAATATCTATAAATAGCCTATCTAGAAATTTATACCTGATTTTAAAATTTGTCTGTTGATCAGTATATGAAGGTCACCCTCGAAAGTTCTACTCTCGCTTTAACAAATATATGAGCGAGCCAAGTCTGGGCTAAACAGTTCTATTTTGGATAACCAAACGAATACAAGACCCAACAAAAGGAAGAAATCTTCAAGATGACTACAACCATTAGTTTACGTGACCTCAACAAATCAAATTCAAGAAATATGCGATTTACTGTGTCAAGTCCCTTGAACATTTCTTAAGATCTAAATGAACATACAATATTACTCGTTTAATTTTATTAATAACAATTACGGAAATTACGTTAAATACTTTTCACTTTTGAACAAGTATGTTTTATTCTGGTTTTCTATAAGGAATCACAAGTTTGTAGTTACAAAGCATTATACGGCCGATAGTTATAATAGATACAACAAAAATGCTATTTCTGTGATATGATATTGTTTGCTATAAATTATTATATTAATGAGAAGTCGTCAAACTTGACAACAATACGTGCGTGACACCCTCATAAAACTATACAATGGGTGGAGCGCCAATGACCGTGGATACTTTGCGAATATGAATTAATGTTAAGTAAATGACTAAATACGCTATCACTTCCAAAAAATATAGCTCATATCATTTCTACGTAAACCTTTATGATTAATTCATAACACGGTCGTCGTACTTTCTAAAATATTTGCTATTATTCAGAATATTATATTTTTCTATTATAAGTAATACATTACCCGTTTAAATATAATTACTAAAAAAACAATTAATATACCTAAATCTTGAGAAGGCCCATGTATGTTTTAAGGCTAATATATACTACCATTTTACTATAGTTCATATAGAAAAGATATTTATTAAAATAATTTTATATTATTTATTATAGATTTAACGTTTGGCCAAAATCTCATCTGATGTTCAGTGACGGTGTGATCTAAGATGGTCACACGCTAAGTCTAGTTTTCTTTTTATCGTAACACGGCAAAGTGTCTAAATTTTACCTGATATCAGTCGGGCCCAATAAAACCGGTGACTACCGTGGGAACAACATTCTATCGTCAGCCGGCATTGCCATGCCAGCCTGCTCAAATATTTATTCATGTTATGTTTGAAGCAGGGAACATGTTGGCTGGGAGACAGCTTTACAGTACGACAAAGATATTAGTGGGAGGATTGACTTTCAAATACAGGTAGTTAGCCAGGCGGGTATTAGTAAATACCCTTCTATCATGCTTGTAGTTTCATAACAATGTTTTCCTTTACCAAAAGCTCATTCATAAGCTCATTTCAGGGATTCAAACTCGTGTTTGTTACTACATCTGAACCATAATTGCTTTGATTCGATTATTATGCTAGTACACAATAATCCATTCATTTAACCCACATTTACCCACTGTTGGGTACAGGCTTCTCACCCATGCTTATCCTCTCGATCTTACGCGGCTCTTATATAATGTTTACCCGCCACCCTCGCTATGTTGTCGAACCATCAGGCTGCCGGTTTGCCTCACATTTGTTTTCCAACTCTGGGTCACCACTCTGAAATCTCTTTGGTCCATCTTCAGTCTTCCCGTTTTGTACACAATAATACCAACTTTCAATATCGATTATAAGGACCCAGTTATTTTCTTCACCGAAGAGCTAAAAATAGCTAGTCGTATATGGCGGAAGACGGAATAAGATTCCTAGAGTATGCTAATTTTATGCACCGACGAGCTAAAAAAAAAATAGGTCTTTCGTGGTGGAAAACGGAATTAAGCACTTGAGTTTATTTTTTACGCATCAAACACATTGAATACAATTATTTGATCATTGGTTTAATGGTAAAATATTTATCCTATTAATAGGGTAAAGTTTAAAAGTTCTCAACATAATTTTGTTCACACACACTAGCATTATTTTAAATAGTTACTACACACTACGATATGAAGTTCGCATATTCTAGGAGCTATTGTTTGAAGTAACGCGAAAACCAATAATTAATCTATTGTCGTCACAATATAATAGACGCAACGTTACGATTTTAGCATATCCCAGCTATATTCAATTTTACAATTACTGTGTTTATAATAAAACATCTTATTTATTAAACTCAAAACGTAAAAATAATGACAAGCAACTTTTTCTACAATTACGAAAATTATGATTGTAAGTAACGGAAGGTAATATATTATATAATATAGTGTCTTATTTTTCTCCTGAACTACACTTATCGCGACGATGGTTTAGCGCTGGTTAGTGCGGCTCCGGTCAAGTCATTTATTAGTGGTATACACTGATCACTACCAAAATAACCGACCTTTTTGTTTGTTGCAGAAACAAAGTGAAAATCTAACTGATTTATCTACCTACCAGAAACTATGAGACTTCACACGATTTATTTGATTACAAAATGACTTTTGAAGGAACACATACGAACATAACACAAACACTGACGAGTTTGTTCGAAGAGATGTTAATTGAAACAGAAGTGTCCAACGAAAATAAGAGTAATGTAGATTTATCGCATTTCCTTTCTGCGCTAAGAGAACAGTCTTCAAAGAACAACAGTCACGAGCCCTTAGATTTCGGAACATTGGTGAAACTGGTAGACGGATTAAGAAGTAAATTGAACCTGAGCAAGCCTGCGGAGCCGAGTTGCACGTACTGCGAGGGAAACTTTCGGGACATCCTCTTGGCCTACAACAGCATTCACGGATTCATAAGTCTCATCGTAAGAAACTTTTTCAATATTAATAATACGTGTTATATGATTATAAGGTATTTCGATACTGTTATATAAAATAAACAGTTTAACAACAAAGGTTTAAAAAATCTGTGCAAAGAAATAAAATTTAAGTAAAATAAAATTATGTTATCCCAAGATGCTCCTTGTAACATCAGCTGTCTGCCAGCAAAAGTCTCGTCAAAACCGGTCCAACCGTTTCGGAAATTGGCCGGAACCAAAATACCGTAACCGTATATACTTTCATATAAATTTAGTAAAAAGGCTGTTATTTTGACATAACAAACATACACTTTAGTTTTATGATATATAGAGATGTAATCGTATAATTGCACGAACCGTTATTTTATAAACAATTTAATCAGATCTAAATCTAATTCAAACAATCTAAAAGATTACATTCTTTCAGTAGATTATTAACGGGCACTAATAATTAAGAATCTATGGATGGTATCTATTAGATAGCTTTAAAATCAAGAGATTTAAGAATGTGAATTTTCAATGGTTTATTTATTTCTGGCATTTGCCGGTCGATTCGCTCACTCGGCTCATCCGTTATGATCACAGTTCCAACCTAAATATGTTTATTGAAAGTTTAGTTACCAGAACACGGCGAAAGTTGAGTATTAAATTTAATATTTTTGACATTTCAATTAACATATTGTTTTGAGGCTGGGCATTTCTTTATTATTTTACATAACGTATTGGATTCGCCGCGAAAGTGCTTTTAAAAACATTGTTTTTTTTTTCTTACGCATTCGTTTTTCAACGCATACACATTAAATTACTTACAGCGCCCATAAAATAGAAATAAAACTATCTACTTGGTATTATATTATATTGCTTTGTTGATTTATTTAAGAGACGCTTTTCTAAATGTAATCTAACAATTTCATTATATTCAAGGAGAAATACATATTATACACTGGATATGTTATTACGCCTTTAATAGCTATTGGTAACATTATCCTAAAGCAGATTGATACCTCTAAAGATTGTCGAAGTGTATTGTGCACCAGCTAGAGATGTGTCAGATAACCCTATCAAAAAGGTTCGTATCTGCATCCGTTACATTTTATGAATGTTATACGAATCTTTTTATATTCAATCCTCAAATGAAATTGGGAAGTAGCAAAGAAAAGCGATATTCTCCTTAAATTTACTTAGTTACATAATACAAAAAATCTTATAACACGTCTATAACATGTAGCAATGATGGTGCAGTTGGTAGCGTGTACATACAACGCGTCGATTGACGTGAGTTCGTTTTTTACATTAACGTGGAGAAACTCTGCATGGTTACACACTCACTCGGAAAAGCGAGTGGTATGTGAGACTTACTAGCTAAAACTCCACGGTGTACCATCCGTCGTCGTAAAGGAGTGACACAAGATCGCATAAGCACTCCACCCCACCCCGTCGCCCCGGTGACCGGCCTGGCGAAATGTCGAACCCGATACAAGGTGGACTGACAACATAGCAAAGGTTGGCCTCGCGGTTGGGTGCCCTCTGCGCTCGCCCCCAAGTTCGGTGAAGCTGTAAAAGCCGCATCGGCGTCAGGGCCCCTGAGGCTAACAGTGTAGTAAGATATAAAATTTTTGGCTAAAATGATGATGAAAATGAATTAATCTAGTATTAGCGCTGCTGGGTCTGCATATAATTGGCTGGGTTAGAGAAGTCATGTTTATAGTTGGTTATTCTCAACTATAAAAAGTCCAAGGTATGGTCGTTATTCAACCGATAACGGTGTCTATGGTGCTTTCTTTTAAAGTATTAAAATGGGCCGTGCTCGTGTGCCCTATACAATGTGCTACGTCAACAAAATACAGAGCGGGACCGCGCACCGAGGGCGCGAACGCGACGGAAACGATTCCCTCGAACTCTGTATTACCGACGGCGGATAACACGCTACGGTAACCAGCTGTCTGGAAACCAGTGCGTGCGAGCCCCTCTCACTACGTGCGACCAACCCTGCTCACACCCGAAACTACTAGGCGTGAAGAGGGCGAAACATCAAGGTACACACACGCAGTGAGGTGCCTGCTGGTAGGCGCGGCAATGACGTAGCACGGAGCGGAATGGACTGGGTCGCTGGCGGGTTGAACACTTGTGAAGACGCAAATGACACACAGATACCACAATAAATTCAGAACTGACTACACTGTTAGCCTTAGGGGCCCTATCCTAAAACAGAGCCGCTGCGGCTTTTACAGCTTCACCAGACTTGGGGGCGAGCGCATAGGGCACTCAGCCGCGAAAGTTTGTGACGACCCGCACGAGGGTGCCAGAGTGGCCGAACCTCAGCTCGGGCGGTCGTCGCGAATGCAAAAAAGTCGCGATCTAACTAATTCCCTACTCCTATGAGAATTCGAGCTAACTAATATATACTCATATGCACGTTCCCCTCCTCCTGGGAGGAAGGAGTGGACCATGCGTATGTGTATTTGATAATCGGAATGGTTTTTCTACACTAACTAGCGCATTAGTCTAACTAGCGCAAAAAAAGAAAAAAAAAGGTCCCTTACGGAACCTATGTACCTGTGTGGTGTGCACGTGTGTGTGTTCATACGTGTGTAATGTTGTGTGTGGGTAACTAAGTGTTGCACGTATAGTGTCACTTTGTATCGCGCGGGCGGCTGCCTGACCCAAGGGTTTCACACCGAGGAACGGACCTAGCGCGGGCGTGGGCGGTGGCACGCTCTGTTTGGAGAGACGGTGGCGGCGTAGAACGCGTTAGCTTTTTCGGTTTGGTCGGGCGGGTCAGTGAATATATTACGCGGCCGGCGTTTTCTCCGGCAGGCGTGGGGTCGGGCACATACGAAGCTGCCGCTTTTATTAAGGGATTCGCGTGGTTCGACGCGGTGTCGAAATAAGAGTGAGAAAGGTGTCACCTAGATATTTGGTCGCCTTTTCCCAGGGGATCGGATTACCGAAGAGTTCAAGGGGATTGTCCTTGAGATTTTGCGGTATCTGTGTGGCGGTTTGGTCGAAGAGCACCGCTGCGCTCTTCGTGGGGTTTATGGCTATTCGCCAGTCGTTAAACCACTTCCCGAGAGTGGTCACGGCTCTTTGGATTCTACATTTGAGGTTTCTCGTTTGCCTTTGAGAGAAGTATATGACTGTATCGTCAGCGTATAAGCCTACTTCAACTTTCTCTTGAAGTTTTGGTAGGTCACTGACGTACAGATTGAAGAGGCTAGGTGCCAGGATGGAACCTTGGGGGACGCCTGAGCGTATGGGATAGGGTGTGGATAGTTCACCTTCCACTCTGTAGCGAAAGGTGCGGTCTTTAAGGTAATCGCGGATGATTTTAACTAATCTATCAGGGACTTTGCGGGAGTACAGCTTATAGACTAATCCTTCGTGCCAGACCTTATCAAAGGCCTTGGCTACGTCGAAAAAGACTGCCAGTGTGCGACGGGGTTTAGATAACTCGGAAAAGTTAAACAAAATGTGCTCCGTGAGGCGGTGCACTTGATGAGTGCAAGAATGTCTAGCACGAAAATCGAATTGCTCAGGCGGGTAGAGGTTTTTCTCCTCTATTACGGATTTGAGACGGTTCAGAAGGATCCGCTCATAGATTTTACCTAGGGTATTTAGAAGACTGATAGGGCGGTAGCTGTCGGGAAGCGACGTGCTCTTGCCGGGCTTGTGAATACCTATGACAATGGCCGTTTTCCAGACGGCTGGAAAATGGCAGTTGGCTATGGCTACATTGAATATGCAGACCAATAGAGCTATGAGGTGATCGGGAAGAAGTTTGAGTACTTCGTTCCTGATCCCGTCGGGACCTGGTGACTTTCTAAGCTTAAGGCTTTTGAGAATGGCAGAGATCTCCTCAGAAGTGACTGGGGACAGGGATTCTGATGCCGGGAGCTTATTCAGCTCCCCCACGCGGGCTTCGATGTCTCTGACTCGGTCGGTGTTCTTGACGCTGTTCGGGGAGCACTGGCTCTCCAAACAAGCGGCAAGGCACTCCGCCTTGTCGATGGTATCGAAAGCGGGTGTAGTTCCGGGACCCCTTTCGAGGGGGGGCATGCGAGGTTGGGTGTCTATTTTAAGGGCGTGGGCTACTTTCCAATAAGTCAGATCTGACGGCCTTAGCCCTTCGACTAAGGTGGCCCATCTGTGGCTTTTGAGCTCGGTTATAATGGCTTTGACCGCTCTCTGAAGTGCGCGTAATCGTGCGCGGTTTGCATCGGTTGGATAAGAGTCATGCGCACGAGTCGCAGCGTTCTTCTCCGTCATCAACGCTCGCACGTCGGCAGGGAGTACAAAGCGGCGATCGTTCGCCACTTCGACCTCTCTCGAGGCCTCTCCGATGCCGACTTGGAGATGGTCAACTAGGGAGTCGATCGCGAGATCTACGTGCGCAACTGACTCTAATACGTCCGGGACCCTAACGAGACTGGGCGAGGACTGCCTATCCGCGAGGTAGTGTTTTAATTTTGCATAGTCAACCGTTGTGACTGTAGGAGGGCTGGAGTCATCTAGTTGTCCTAGCTGTAGGATGACCGGGCGATGGTCGGAGTCGAGTTCGTGTACGACCCGAATGAGTCGTACCTGAAGCGCGATATTTTTCAGGAGGGCTATATCAAGCACTGAACCCCATTGCTGGAGTATCTCCAATTGTTGAAGGACGTGTGTCCACTGTTGAGGTCACCTGCGATAATGACCGATGTGCCGAGCGAGAGTAGCTTCTCTAGGTCAGACCTGAGAGGTACTTTCGTCGGTGAGAGGTACACGGATACGATCGTTATGGATGGATGATCGGTCATTCCTAGTCTGCACACGGATACTTCCATATTGGTAAGTATCGGAGGATCTATCGGCATACAATACAACGAGCGCTTGTAGTAAATGAGAGTGCCGCCCCCTCGGCCGTCACGGTCATTTCTAACAATGTTATAGTTTGCGATACTCGGATTGCGTTTACCACGCTTTAAGAGCGTTTCCTGTACTAAGAGAACGTCTATTTGGTGATCTTTAAGATAAGTCGCGACGAGATCACGCTGCGGATATAAGTTCCGCGCATTAAAAAAGGAGATGTTTAAACCTCTCGGCTTGAGCTTAGCCATTGAGAGGCCTGAGGTTGGCGGCTTCGCGATCGAGACGCTGTAACGTCTCTACGAGCCGGGGAAAGGCAGCTATGGTTTCGACGAAACCGTACTGCTCCATATGGGCCTTGTATGCGAGGACCTCGCATATCTCATGCTCACGAAGGAGCGATAGCATGAGGTCGTCCATTGTAGTGGCGCGGGGCGCTGAAGCACGGGGCGCGGGGATGTCTAAAGCCATGAGGGGCTGTGGTTTGGGGGCCCATGCGTTCTGAGTCGAACGCACGGGTTTGGGCTGCACCTGGAGTGCGGGGGGGCCTACGGTCGCCTGGGTGCGGCGGGGGGTAGGGAGGGAAGGAAACACCTCTGGATTGAGCAGAGGTTGCGCCCGGGACCCTGAGGCGGGGGGTGCCCTCTGAGGGGCAGCCTGCCAAGGGCGGCGGGGGTGCGTGGTGCGCGGGGCCTTGGGGCATCCGCGATAGTTTGCAGGATGTCCCTCCTCCCTGCATAGTACGCAGCTCGGGGGGGTGTTAGAGTCACGCTGACGCGTGCACTCCCTGGTTGGGTGGTCTTCGAGGCACTTAACGCACCTCGGACGAAGGAAGCAGTTGCGGGCTGAGTGTCGGTACAACTGGCAGTTGTGGCATTGGGAGGGCTTCTAATTTTTGTATGGAGGCTCTACGGATATTCCGGAGAGCTCGCATACTGTTTCTAAGTTAAAGATTTTTTTGCCCTCAGGCGTTTTGTCTAGTTTTAAAACGAGCATTGGGAGGGCTCGTTTGTCTTTATTGCACATCCGATGTACCTCTCGGATGGGGAATTTTTGTTCTTCAATGGAGGCAAAGACCTCCTCGGGTGTGATCTCGACGGGGATACGCCGAAGCACAACCCGTAGAACTCGCTCCTCTTCGAGGGCGTAAGTGTAGTAGGGAATGTTCCTACTACGGAGGAGGGTGGTCAATTTGCGATGGCAGTTTGACGTGCTCATCGTCAGGGAGATACCTGTCGCGATATTACGCGCTTTGTTATAACCTATTTTTAGCGTTTTAAGCTCATTGGTGAGCTTTGTCCAGACAGTTTTATCATAGATTATAATTGAAGGGGGTCTTTGCTTTTTACCGACGACCGGTTCGTCGGTATTCGAGGAGGGTGCGGGGGCGGCGGAGCCGTTTGCCGTTTTCGTTGTTTTAGCCGCGTTTTCCTCAACGGGGCTATCACGGGGCGCGCGTTTGCGGGATTTGACGACCGTGAAGTCGTCATTGTCCGCGGTAGCTTCGGTCGGGATTATGACTGGTTCTTGGAAGTGGAGCGAGAGTTCCATTTCCGAGGAGGGGGTTGGACTTAGTGGTGCATCCATATCTGTTTCGACTGGAAGGGCCGAAAAAGAATTGGACACGTATGTCGATGTTGTTGCCGCGGGGGCAACGGGTTTAGCAGGGCGGCCATAGGGACCGGGGGTAAAAGATCGCTGTTGCGATTTCGCTCGGGACTTAATAGGAGCGTGGCTCGCGCTTGCGAGGTTAGTGGGGTGGGGGTACTCGGTCGCAGGTACCGAGGCTGGCCGCGTGAAACTGGGTGGCGCGGCGGCGGGTGAGATCGCGGCGGAGGTGGCGTGTGCGGCATCCGCGCTCTGATTGGCCGATGGCGGCCGCAGCGAGTCCGCCATCTGTGCCCTACTTATGTACTCATTACTGAGCTCGGGCATGTGTAAGGACATGAAATTTACTAAGCGCTGGTTTTCGGCTTCCAGCTGCCTAAAACGTACTTCTAACTCGGCGAGTTTTAATTCGGCCATCGCGGTGGCGGTTTGGAGGACAGGGGAGTGAATTTATTCACCTCCCTGCCTGGAGGGCAGGGGGGTACGCCGAATGAATTTAACGGGCTATCCGAGCCCGGAGCAATGATACCTGTGTGTCACGGTGTAATGAAACACAGGAAAAGGACCTATAGTTTCCCTAGGGGAGTCCCTAGCAGTCTTGTGGCAGAGGACGCAGGCCGGTATAAACCGTGGCTCCGCCCAAACAACCACAAGGATGGATGGTAAGGATAGGAAGGGTTGGGTAGGAGACACCTGGGGCTTAACTATGCAAAAAGGCAAAGGCTAAGATTCCCAGGACCGTCCGAGTTATCGTTTACCTCAGAAGGAAGTAACCGGAGAGCGCTCGGGTCACGCCCCGTTCGTCTTCGTTAGCACCGTTAGGTATCCGACGAACGACCACTAAAACGTGGATTTGCGTGTCTTAGAAACGAGATTCGCGCTGAAAAGCGCGTTTGTTGTCGTACTGAGAAGTACGGTTTTTCGTGTGCACCGAAGTGCTACACGAAATGTGCGAGCGAGACGGCGCTATGCGCGCAACGAGTACCTAGATACTCGCTACACAACAATAACACCGACCTCACTATAACACGCGGTATGAATAGCTTAAAAACTAGCTTAAAACTGTGTGCTTTGAACCGGCAGGCCTAGGACCGTGTCCGTGTATCAAAGCAAACAAGTCGTACACTAGTACAAGCAGAGTGCCAATGAAATAGCTTAAAAAACCAGCTTTACACTGTGTACTCTGAACCGGCAGGCCTAGGACCGGGTCCGTGGATCAGAGCAAACAAGTTGTACACTAGTTTAAGCAGAGTGCGATATTCAGACAGCGATCGAAAGCGCGAGCGGACACGTCCGTTCCCGTCAGCGGTCGAAATCGGAATCGCCGGTTGGCCTTTTTTTTTTTTTTTTTTTTTTTTTAGAACTGACTACACTGTTAGCCTTAGGGGCCCTAAAGCCGCTGCGGCTTTTACAGCTTCACTGGACTTGGGGGCGAGCGCAGAGGGCACTCAGCCGCGAAAGTTTTGTGGACGACTCGCACGAGGGTGCCAAAGTGGCCGGACCTCGGCTCGGGCGGTCGTCGCGTTCGCAAATAGGTCGCGATCTATTCGAATCCCTACACCTACGATTCGAGCTAACTAAATATACACATAGGCACGTTCCCTTCCTCCTGGGAGGAAGGAAGGAACCGTGCGTATGTGTATTCAATAATCGGAATGTTTCTACACTAACTAGCGCTAACTAACTAGCGTAAAAAAAGAAAAAAAAAGGTCCCTCACAGAACCTATGTACCTGTGTGGTGTGCACGTGTGTATGTTCATACGTGTGTAGTGTTGTATGTAGGTAGCTAAGTGATGCACGTACAGTGTCACTTGTATCGCGCGGGCGGTTGCCTGACCCAAGGGTTTCACACCGAGGAACGGACCTAGGCTTGGGTTACCGCTAGAGAGGGTGGACGTGACGGGTGTGCTGGAGCGAAATTGACCGCCCGCCCTCTGCGGAGAGAACGGTGGTTACGCGGGCGTGGGCGCTGGCACGCTCTGTTTGGAGAGACGGATGTGTAATATTTATTCGAATTTTCGATGTGATCGTCGGGATCAATAAAAATATTGCGCGGCCGGCGTTTGCACCGGATGTCCGTGGGTGCCGGAACATAAGTGGCGGCTGTTTTTATTAACGGATTCGCGTGGTTCGACGCGGTGTCGAAATACGAACGGGAGAGCTGTTTAACGTAGGCATGTATCGAAGGAAGCTCCATATCTCTATGGAGATCTACGCTTCGAACATACCACGGGGCCCCGGTGAGACGATAGAGGAACCTATTCTGTATCGATTGTAACCGTTTGAAACTCGACTCGGACATATGTGCGAACACGGCGCAACTGTATGTCAAAATTGGTCGAATACACGTCTTGTAGAGCGTGAGCTTATGTCGCGTGGACATTTTACTCACCGAACACAACAGAGGATGCAACCGGCCCAGGACCCACGCGGCCCTGTTCCTAACCTTACGGATGTGGGGTCTAAAAGAGAGCCTACTATCTAGGGTTACCCCTAGATATTTGGTCTCTCTTACATACGGAATCGGATTATCGTAGAGCTTAACAGGTTTAAGCTTCCACGGTATCTGTGACGAATCCGTATCGAAGAGCATCGCGGCGCTCTTCGAGGGATTAACGGCTATACGCCACTCGTTAAACCACTTCCCGAGAGTGGTCACGGAGCGTTGGACTTTGTGTCTGAGGTGGGATCTATTCCTATCTGAGGCATATAAGACTGTATCGTCAGCGTATAGCCCTACTTCGACCTCCGGGAGTCGAGGTAGGTCACTGACGTACAGGTTAAATAGGCTAGGAGCCAGGATCGAACCTTGGGGAACGCCTGAGCGTATTGGACGGGGCGTGGACAATTCACCTTCCACTCTATAGCGAAAGGTGCGATCTGTTAGATAGTCGCGAATTATTTTAATTAGCCTATCGGGGACTTCAAAGTGATACAACTTGTAGATCAATCCCTCGTGCCAGACCTTATCGAAGGCCTTGGCAACGTCGAAAAAGACCGCAAGTGTACGGCGGGGTTTATATAATTCAGCAAAATTAAATGCAACGTGCTCCGTGAGGCGGTGCACTTGATGAGTGCAAGAATATCTAGCACGGAAACCGAATTGCTCAGGCGGATAGAGGTCTTTCTCCTCTATTACTGACTTGAGACGGTTCAGAAGGATCCGCTCGTACATTTTCCCTAAAGTATTTAGGAGACTGATCGGGCGATAGCTGTCGGGAAGCGACGCGCTCTTGCCGGGCTTACGGATACCTATGACTATGGCCTTTTTCCAGGCGGCTGGAAAATGGCAGTGGGCTATGGCTACATTGAAGATGCAGACCAAAAGAGCTATGAGGCGATCGGGAAGAAGTCTAAGTACTTCATTCCTGATCCCGTCGGGACCTGGTGCTTTTCTAAGCTTAAGGCTTTTTATAATGGAAAGAACCTCCTCAGACGTGACTGGGGACAGGGAGTCTGTCGCGGGGAGCTTATCCAGCTCCCGCACGCATCCATCGATACCCTCGACCCGGTCGGTATTTGCATCGACACTGTTCGGAGAGCACTGGCTCTCCAAACAAGTGGCGAGGCACTCCGCCTTGTCGCTGCTATCGAAGGCGAGCGGTATACCGGGACCCCTCTCGAGGGGGGGCATAAGATAATAAGCCTCTATTTTGAGGCTGTGAGCTAATTTCCAGTAAGCCAGATGCGACGGCCTTAGCCCTTCGACGAGGGCGTCCCAACTGTGACTTCTGAGTTCTAATATATGGGCTCTAACCGATCTTTGAAGTGCGCGTAAACGTGCGCGGTTTTCCTCGGTCGGATAGTGGTCGTGCGCACGAGTCGCCGCGTTCTTTTCCGTCAACAACGCCCGCACGTCGGCAGGGAGTACGAAGCGGCGATCGCTCGCCTCTTCGACCTCTCTCGAGGCCTCTCCGATGCCGGCCTGCAGGTGGTCGACCAGGGAATCGATCGCGAGATCTACGTCCGCAACGGACCCCAATACGTCCGGGATCCTATCTAAGCTGGACGAGGACGGCCTGTCCGCAAGATAATGTTTTAGCTTGGCATAGTCAACCACTTGGACCGAAGGAGGGCTAGAGTCGTCTGGTTGACCTAGCTGCATGATGACCGGACGGTGGTCGGAGTCGAGCTCGTGTACGACCCGAATGAGTCGTAACCGAAGCGCGATACCTTTAATGAGAGCTACATCAAGCACTGTCGGCATACAGTTGTCTTGAAAGTGGGTGGGAGTGGGTGGCGCTATGACATCAAAGTTTAGCACGTTCGTTAGCTCTTCGAGTTTAACCCCATTACTGGAGTCTCTCCAATTGCCAAACGAAGTGTGTCCACAATTGAGGTCACCCGCTATAATGACCGATTCACCGAGCGAAAGTAGCTTTTCTAGGTCAGACCTGAGAGGCTCTTTCCTCGGCGAGAGATAAACTGAGACTAACGTTATGGACGGGTGGTCGGTCATTCCTAGTCTACACACGGATACTTCCATATTGGTAAGTATCGGAGGATCTACCGGCGTACAATATAACGATCGTTTGTAATAAATGAGAGTGCCGCCCCCGCGGCCGGCCCGGTCATTTCTTACAATATTGTAGTTCGCGATTTTTGGATCACGTTTAGCACGCTTTAAGAGCGTCTCCTGCACTAAAAGAACATCTACTTGGTGATCTTTAAGAAAGGTCGCGACGAGATCACGCTGCGGATATAGGTTCCGTGCGTTAAAAAACGAAAGATTTAACGCTTTCGGTTTAAACTTTGCCATTGAAAGGCCCTAAGTTATTATTACACGCCTCACGGTCGAGACGTTGTAGTGTCTCTGAGAGGCGGGGGAACGCGCAAGCGGTCTTGATGAGACCGAAGCGCTCCAGATGGTCATTGTAGTCAATGAGCTCGCGGATATCGTGCTCGCGAAGGAGCAGTATCATTAAGTCGTTACTATTAACGACAGCGTTAGCGGGCGCGCGGGGCGCAGGCGCGCGGGGCGCGGGAATATCCATAGCCATAAGGGGCTGTGGATTGGGGCGACGGGGGCCCCATGCGTTCTGCGATGAACGCACGGGTTGCGGTTGCACCGCGCGGGGTGCGGAGAGGCCGGCGGTGGCCGGGGACTGGCGCGGGACCGGCAGCGCGGGAAATTCCCCTGACGCCAGCGGGGGTTGCGCTTTGATGGCTGAGGTGGGGGGCGCCGCCCGGGGGGCCGCCTGCCTCTGCGTGCGTGGCCGCGTGGTACGCGGGGCCTTGGGGCAACCGCGATAATTCGCGGGATGCCCCTCCTCCCCGCATAACACGCAGCTCGGGGGGACGACGGAGTCACGCTCGCGCGTGCACTCCCGTGTGGGGTGGTCCTCTCGGCACTTTACGCACCGCGGACGAGAATGACAGTTACGGGCAGCGTGCCCGTACAGCTGGCAGTTGTGGCACTGCGCAGGCTGGTGGTTTTTGTGTGGGGGCTCCACGTTAATCCCGGAGAGCCCGCACACCGTCTCTAGCTGGAAGATGGCCTTTCCCTCGGGGGAAAGGTCCAATATGGCCACTACCATTTGTAGTGGCCGCTTATCTTTACTGTACATCCGGTGTACTTCCCGGATGGGATAACTTTGCTCCTTGAGCGAGGAGCACACCTCCGACGGGTCGAGCTCCACCGGAATGCGGCGGATGACCACTCGGAGGACGCGCTCCTCCGCGAGCGAATACGTATAAAATTGCAGACCTTTCTGCCGGAGGAGGGTGGTTAGTTTACGGTGAGTTTCCGAAGAACTCACCGAAATAGAAATCCCGTTGACTATGTTTCTAGCCTTGTGGTAGTCGAGTTTGAGTCTGCGCATCTCATTGCAGACTCCCATCCAGGCTGCCTTGTCCCGGATTATGATTGGAGGTGGGGCACGCTCTTTTTTCCCGCCGGCGGGCGCGGGGGCGGCGGCGCCCCTGACTACTGCCTTAGCTATTACCTTAGGCGCCGGTTGAGCAGTCGGACTGCTACGCGCCGTTCGCTTACGCGACGCCACGACGGTGAAGCCGTCGTTCTCGGTATCCATCTCCGGAGATGGATCCGGATTCGCGGGCGAGTCTTGTTCGACCGGAAGGGCCGAAAACGAATTTTTCGTCTTTAACGCGGTTTCCGTGGATCGCGCGGGACGGACGTACGGACTATTTTTGGTAACCCTAGATTGTGACCGCGAATTTCGCGGCCCTCGCCTGACGGAGGCGGGGCTTGACCCGCGCGATTGGCTAGTCGGGACAGGGGGCGTGGCCGTAGGCGCGGCCATGGCCCCGGATGACGCGGCGGACAGGCGCGTAACGCTGCGCGCGGGACGTTTGGGCGCGACGTCGACTGGCGCGGCGCCAGTGGATGTAACGGTCGCGGCCGTGACGTCATCGGCCGCCTTGCTACCTGAAGCGGCCGCCTCGCTACCTGAAACGGCCTCATGACGGGTCGCGGTCGCAGCGGTGCGACGCACGCAGGCGTTCTCAGGTAGATTACGGTATTCCTCGTCTAGAGAGGGACACCGTAATACGACGAAATTTTGATAGCGCTGGTATTGAAACTCCAGCGCTTTCATCCTGGCTTGCAACTTGCCTATGCAAGTGGCCAGGTCGGCAACGTTATTTGCCATGGCGGTAGAAGAGGGAGGACAGTGGGACATTTTTATTTAATTTTAAATATAAAGGCCTCGCTGCCTTAGGGGCAGGGGGGTGCGCCAAAATATTTAAAAGACTATCGGAGTCGGCAAGAGACCTGTTGTCAAGGTGCAATGACACACAGGAAGGACCTATCAACCCTAAGGAGCCCTAACAAGCCCGGGGCCGAGGACGCAGACCGGTAATTAAACCGGGCTAGGCCCAAACAGGTTCCCGGGGATGGAGTGTGCAGGATCGGAAGGTTTGGCAGGAGACACCTGGGGCAAGACTATGCGATAACCGCAAAGGCCTAGATTCCCAGGCCCGTCCGAGTCTGGCTGTTTGCCTCTGAAGGAGACAACCAGCGGGCTGCTCGGGTCACGCCCCACTTGCCTTCGTTGGCACCGTCAGGTATCCAGCAAGTGACCACAAAACCGTGGATTTACAAAAAAAAAAAAAAACAAGCAAGTCGCACGGAAAAGTGCGGTTTACCACGCGAGCGTTAGACACCAGTTGGTTTACGTCGTAATTGCAACAATATATTTGAAATAAATTCCAAATATAAGATCGCAACAATTAAGTCACGTGATGGTCAAAATTGAAAACGGAGCGACACGTCCGTTCGCAACAGTGACCAAATCGGAACTGCCGGTTGGCCCCGGTAGAACGCCTTTTATCTGTTTTGCCGGAGAGTGAGACGGACGATGGCGTCTCTATCCGTACTGCTCTTCGCCAAATATGGGCATGCCCGCTAACCGCGGGGGTGCTTCGTGGTTGCACTATCGCTATATCTATCTACATTATTATTATTACTTGTATGCAAAATCTAATAAATCATTAATATCTCTAATTACAATTATTCAAATACTATAAAAATTATTTCACATTAATATAGACACAAATACCTATCCAAAAACACTAACTTTAACATTATAAGTTAATAAACATTGTAGATTGAAAGCGTTAAACATTGCAACTTTAAAACCGCTTGAAACTCGTTATATACACACTATTTGATGTTACAAACAATATAAAACATATACAGAAGGCTAATTTACCTATATAACACAAAACATTACATACAACTTCTATATAATATGAATTATCGAAGATATATGAGTTTAATACTTTAAATGACTATTTCTATTAAATTACAAGCATTTTCATAACTTATTTACTTTTCTTATATACCTACATGCTATAGTATTATATTCGAAACATTAGAAACATTAGATTATTGGTTGTTCGTACAAATTATTCATCCCTACAACTTATATTTACAATTACTACTTTCGTATCATTACGCTTAGGCCTATGCGTCGCTAACAAGTATGATAATGCCGATTCAAAAATATGTGTGAAGCTTTAGTTCCGATACGGTTGTTCAACATTTTTCTTATTTACCTGAATTTCATTTCAAAGATCAAATTTTGTAATCATTATCCTTTTTAAAATAAGTTTCAGTTTTATTTTCATAAACAAAAATATTTTGTAATTTGATTCTGAAAACGCTTTGCATTGGTTATTTGGTCGAAGCTATCATTATTTATCAATTACTCTCACGAGTCAGCCATTAACGCGACATTATCATATTTACGTTTCACTGGATTATCCGTAACTGGACATGAATGTGCAAACATAATGAGGGTCGTCAGTGCCTATCGAATAACGATCGATTAATCTATCTATACAAATAATAAAATTGAAGTGTCTGTTTTGATGCCAAAATAACAGTTTTTGAAGTGAAACTTCTTTATCGACGTATGGGAGAAATTTTGTAGCAGCATCACGTTTTTCGGTTACGCGCCATGTTGCTTTTTTTTATCAAAGTTTAGTATAGTGACGTAAAGAATATAATGTAATATATTATAATAATAACAACAATATATTAGTTTTGAAGTTTGGTTTGAAATAAGAATAACAATATATTAATTTGAAAGTGATAAAATAAAAAGACTTATTCAAATTTAAGTGAATTTACAAAGTGAGTGATTAGGTATATATTTCGTTTTATAAATTTAACACGTATGAGCATGATTTTAATATTTATTTGAGGTTAACCTCACTTTTTGATTGTAAGTATCAGTGAATGTATATAAATCTGTTAAAATTAGCAAGTATTAATAAATATGACTGTAAATCTAGTGAACATTTTAATTCTAAAAACAATAAAAAATATAAATGAAATAATAATTTAAAAATAAAACAAAACACGATTAGAAAATAAAAATATGTATACGTACATCTTTTTTAATTATTCGTTTTTAATGATTTATTTATTCATTTTTAATTTTATAAAATCGTTGCGTTTCTACAAGATTAACTCTCATCATATAATTGTATTACTTTGAAAAGATAATTCCAATTATTTATTCATAACTTGTGTAATTGATTAAGTCATTAAATATCTGCTTTGAATTATATTTATTAAGTTATGAAATAAATATTAATTTGTAGAATGTAAAACATATATTTCATATTTTAGCTACCACAAGCCATTAATTACAAAAATATTTAATAATGACAACAATAGTAATAATGATGCTATCATTATTGATGAAATATAACAATAGCAATGATATTATAATAAGAACAATGATAAAATAAATTACTCATTAATTGTATGCATGTCTATAATAATAAAATAGCTTTAATTTAATACGGAAAAAATTGTTTTTCTTAAGGCTTAAGCCTTATCTACCCCATTTTCGTGAAGTTGCAAATAGTAGAAAAATGATATGTCGTAAAGAAGTTTCACTTCTTACCTGTGTACTCTGGTACACACACACACACACATTTTTTTTTATTTCCTATTTTATTAACTAATGTGACCTTCGCTAGGATTCTGTTATTTAAAATGTTAACACTTTTTCAATTGATTTAAGCCCTTTATCCATCAAATAATTTAATGTATGTTAAAAAAATTGGACAGACACAATTTCAATACTAGAAATAAATGTAAAATAACAGTTCCATCTTTTACACTTGGATAAATAATTGTGTTAGGTTCTACAATAAACTTCCTAAGCACATTACCGATCTGCAGAATAATAAGTTCAACAATCATGATAATCAAGTTTTAATGTCAAAAGGGATATTTATTATAGGGTGGATTATTATGTGAATGACGGTGATGTCTGAAAGTGATTCCCTCTCTGAACATCCTCTGAAAATGATAGTAACTCTAAACAATTACAAAACTGTAAAATATAACTTAAAAAAACCGACATGTTTCTTGCCAGTTCTTATCAATGATTGCGATGTTTCCCGAACCGGTAACAGTGTATTGACATTCAAAAGTCCCTTCTTAAGGCTTATATTAATAAATAAAATATTTTTGATTATTTTATTTTGATTTTATTGGAACTTAGTATTATTTTTTTATTTTAGAAATATTATGTATACCTGATTCTTCTTCAGGATTTTTTTTAAAAATGAAACGTGGTTTTGAAATGGTAATTGTTGCAGGTCTGTTTCTTCGGGAGTCTAGCAAATGCTTTGAACGTAGCAGTACTTACTCGTCGTGACCTCGCTGCGACCCCCATCAATCGTCTCTTAAAATGGCTCGCTGTGGCAGACGTTTTAGTTATGTTGGAATACGTACCATTTGCTGTATATAAATATTTGGTAGGTTATTATTTTTTATACTATTTTGTTACAATAGCTCGTCACATTGACGGTAGTGTCCCTGATGATAAGCACAGTACAATCCAAACATGACGGCGACCACCGAGAGATCTAAATACATCGGCGGTCACCGCTGTCATGTCGACCTGCATAAATATATCTTCACGTTACGATTAAAGGACCCGATGTCATAAGATGGAGTGAACACACTGGCCGGCGGAAGGTTCCACAGTTTTACATTACAACAAAGATAAGATATAAAGAACATTTTATTTCTTGCCGAGATGGAGACTACCGTAAAATATAATTTTAGGGGACAGTTTATCCTCTCAAGTGCAGCCACTGAAAAACATCTGTAGGTGCTTGGAAACAGATTTTCAACTCACGAGTGGTAGCTAGCCAGGAGGCTTTTAGAAATGCTCATCATTAAAAAATACCATGGGTTTTAATTTTTTATGAAACTGGCCATGTTTTCGATCGAATTTTATATTGGCAACATCTTAGGAACCCCCCGCATTTTTAACCATCTGTTTAATCTCTTAGAGAATTATATTTTCAAAAATCTTTAAGGTGAGCGCCTACGAAAAGAACTCATGCATAAAATTTTATGCTCAAAGACCCACCGGATAAAGCTGTGTATTGTCTCTGTCAGTCTTAAGAATTATATTAAATAAACTAGCGGTGTGCCCGTGGCTCCGCACGCGTTTGTTACGCAGTAATTATTTTAATTTCGTGATTTTATTTTTACTAATATTATTGACAACTCATATAGTCTATCAATTGAGAAATGACATGTACATTCTGTTTAAAATTTTCAACAACATTTGTTGAGAATTATCAAAATTGTATTTTTTTACATATTTCTAAAATTATTATTGATCATATAGCCTATAAATTATGAATACACGTATGCATCCCGTCTACGAAATTTATTAATATAATTTTTTTTATTAACATAACAGTATCGGATTAAATTATTAAAAATAATGCAAACACATCTATATTAATAAAATGACAGAGATTTACTGTTACGCGCGCATCTCACAAAAACTGCTGGATAGATTTTGAACATTTTTTTTTACTCCTTAGATCTTAAAACCTTCAGGCCCTTATCAAAAAAATATCACTATAGCTTCATGAGCAATAATACTCTAGAAAACGCGTGCGGAGCCGCGAGCATATTCAGTTTTTATTAGAACTACACTACACGATTACATTTCTGTGATCAGATTGCGCCTCAATCCTTTACAACAATATTAGTAATAGCAGAAATAGTCCTATAAGCTTTAATAATAATTTTACTAATACCATTGAACTGCATTTGGTTTACTATTGTCCTGAATTATCTTTCTATATAGACAAAATTAAAGAGATTGCCATTGTACGCGCATTAGGTCGAAACTACTGGATAGATTGATTTTAAAATGTTAAAAAAAGTTTTAAGAAACTACGATTTTTATAAGCATTACGCGTTAGGCGATGTGTTTTCTTAATTCAGCTAGTTCGAAGATAAACAAAAGCTCACAAGTGGATTGAAATAACTATCGTTTATGTTCATAAAAATAAAACATAGAATAGGCAGTTTTACATACATATTCATAATTCATTTTCGGTTTTATAGTAGTCAACTATTTGTCAACTAAATAGTAAAATCAAAACATTGATGCGGACGTTTGTAGTAATAAAAGAAAGCTATGATTATGAAAAAAAAAAATTGTTCATTTTCTTGCTTGCAACTCTCACGTTTCTTTGATGTTTGACTAACCTAACCTAACAAGTAATGTTTTTATATTTGGTATACCACTTACGGGGCATCGAATTTTTTAGTATCTACCTTCGGAAGATAATTTAGCCTTGTTTGTAATTAGGAAAACAAATGGTCCTATCCTGGGAATCCCAAAAGATTTCTGGAAATTTGGAGACCCAGTGGTCTCCAGGGCTAAGAGACTCAGGGCAGGCTGCTCTTCGTCCTCGTAGTCCATGACTGGGGCGGGGCGCGTTACAATAATCAATACATAGTATAGTAAAGTAAAGTGGCTATCCACGTCTGTCTGTACGTCTGCTTACATCTTCTAAACCACGCAAAGGGTATTTGAAGGGGTTTCACTGTAATTAAAAAAAATGGAAGGGGTGCATATACTAAAATTATAATAACAAAAATTTGTTATATAATAAAAATTTTGTATTGTAGAGAAAATGTAGTTTTGTAATCAAGTCGTAAAAAAATGATTTTCGGGCGCTTCGCTGGCTAAACTTGGTTATTTGCGAAGCTATTTTCCGCACCTAAGTATTAATATTCATCCAGACAACAATGTTTAATTACCTTGGGTATTTAATTCAAATTTAAATTGTCCTTTACATTATATCATTTAAGTCAATACCGTACAAGATATCACGGATTCAAAATTACGCACAAGCAAAAACCACTCGTAACGAAACGGTTGGATAGCACTTCACAATTATTGTTGGAATATGAACGCAGCCCAATACCTTTTACTGGCTGGCAACATTTTTTGTATTTTAGATATGCTTTGTTATCACTTTTTCCTTTTCTTTTTTAGTATGGTAATATAGATGTCTTTTGTCATTCCGTTCACGCCTATCTTTTCTTTTCTCTTCTTTAGCTTAACTAATCGGATCTAACAATCAATAGTTTGCTATGAATTATGACAAATTGCTCGTCGCGAGATAAGCGCACTATTGAGACAGACTCTCTCTGCGGCACACTAAGCTGCCTCGAGCAATCCCAGGATACGGACCATCTATTCGAATATTAGGTGCATAAGAGCTTTCATACGGTTTCGATGATTTTATTGTCACGATTCTCCGACATACATCTTATATAAATATAAATCTCGTGTCACGATGTATTTTCCGGATAAACAATTTTTATTTTGATAAAATATCAAATTATCTATAATTTGGTACAACTTAAAAGATAGGATAGTTTTGGACCCCAATATGTATCGCAGTTGTTGAAGTAAAAAAATTTTTACGATCATTTTATTAATTATAAGTTTCTCATCCTTTCTTTCCTATTTCTTTTCTTCATAAGTAAGTAAATTGCATCCGTGCGAAGCCGGGGTGGTTGCTAGTAATATATACATTTGGTAAGTGATACACATAATACTTCATTCCATTTCATTGTAATATCTAATACCGTAACATTCCTAAAATATTCATTTGTAAATGAATAGATAGTACTTAGTATCAATAATTTATCTTAAATATCATATTTATATTCGTTTAAACTTTAAATGTTGAAGAGCCTTCTAATAACTTACACAAAAATCCTGAGAAATTGAATTAAAGAGGGTTCGACTCGTAGCCGTAGCTCTCTTCTTTGATTTAACATTATATTAACTGTCTAAAAATTTTATACAGTTCACTATAAGGATAATATAATAAATTATTACAGTTTTGGGCCTAAAATTTCCTATTTATTTCACAATGAGTTTTATATTATGTACCTTAATTTGAAATTATGTTAAATGAAATTAAAATAGATTCATTTTCTATGGCAATTCTAAAACCAACCAATGATGAATGCAAATAATGCGATACGCTAATTTATTCCAAGCAACAATATTACGCTGACTTGCATGTAATATATTGTTTACATTTAATCTTACATTACAAATACATATTCAACTAATGTGAAAAACGGCAGAAATGCTTTTACAAATTCTGATATTTTTTGGTATCAATGATAGCTGGTTATCTTGGTTAACTGTATAATCATAAATACTTTCATACAAATGAATTTTATTAATTTACTCCATACAATAAAACTGGAAAAATAATTGTACAGCGAACTTTAAGGGAGCAATTCAAAAGCAATTTATTTAGAGTGAGGTACGAGGACCTCTAACAACCAATTAGCAATAACACAGATATGATATGTAGATATAATTTCGTAAGATCGCTCTGTATAATCCATACTAATACTTAATATTATAAGTAAAGTAACTCTCGTCAGTCTGTTACGTCTTCACGCCTAAACCGCGGAACTAATTTTAATGAATTTTGGTATTGAACCTGGGGAAAAGACATACTACTTTTTGTAGCGAAAGTAAATCTTTAAGAGATGAAAGTTTGTGAGAATGAAATGAGGGAACACCAATGCGCATGTGCGGTTGGTGAAATGATATCGGTTTCCACGCCAACTGGTTTGTTGATTTATTGATATTATTAATGTACCTATTGCAAATGGTCTGGATTATACAGTTTTAGTACAAATGAACTCTTTAATTTTTTTGCCACATGTGGTGACCCCCACGGGATTTGAACACGCAACCTTCTGACTTTTTAACTAACTTCAAACCAATTAATGAATTTTGATAAAGATATATATTGGACCTCGTCGTATTTAGACAATTAATTGCTAGAATTTGGAAGAAATACACATATATACAATTTACATTTACAATACATTACAATACAATATAATAAATACATTATCATTTATAGAATTTACATTTATATGTTAATTTTATATACTATATTATCAATTTTGATTAACTCTTCCTATTAAGATTAAATAATAAATAATATTACGATATCAGTAAGTCCCTAATAAAAATAAGTATATAATAGGCCTCCGGAATTTCCACCGCCCTATGACACCACAATTTTACGGATGTAGTAGCTCCGCATCGGGTCCACGAACCAGGAACCATCGCCGTAGCTACGTGGCCCTGGATGATCGGCGCAGTATAAGCTCGAGGCAGGAACCGTCACCTAAAAGCAGACATAATACCACAATAATCTTATTTGTGGGGATTTCCAACCACGCAAAATAATTGTTTATACAAAACTCGGAATGAGACTTCTACGATGTTTTCAGTTATTAAATAATTTACTTTTGATATACCAATTAATTGCTTGTACCTATAGAATTAATGTAAAAAATATAATTATTTTCAATTACTTACCAAAATGATTCGCTCCGACTCACAAGGTCTGTCGTACAATAATCATTGTTTTTTCTCCTGATATATTCTTTTAAATTCAAAATACAAATTATTATTCTAAATTTTACTATTCTTATACTCATCGAACCATAATTTTTAATCGTTGATATAGAGCATTTTAATTTAATTAAAATTATACATATCATTATATACCTAAATAGATTTTTAACAAACAAATTTATAAAATACAAGAATCTACACGATACCCTTGAAATATGTAAGAATTTATAATAAATAAAGAGAATGACATCAAAACTAAAGATAAATATGATATTATATATACTAAAAATGATTGTTCTGACCGTGAATCATAACAACCTTGGAGACTACCTTAAGTTGCGGAAATAAAACTAGAAGAAATGAAATAGGGGATGAAAGTTTGTTTGCATCATGTCTCAAATTAGGGATATGAAAATTAATATTTATGCATTTGGTAAGAAATAAAATGGGGTTCACGTTTTTCATAAAACCTTCCCGCGAGCCGGTACAATAATGGATGATTTTAATTATTTTTTGAAGTTTTATTGTGATGGTTAATATGTACGAGTCTTATTGGCATATAATTACAATACCATACAAATAGTGATAACTTCACCTATGATTTTTTTGGTTTGTAGTGTTCCGAGATTAGCCTGTGTATATCCAATAATACGTAGACGAAAACACGGATACCAACTAGTTATTATAATTATAATAATATAGCCGAAAATTTTACTTACAAAGAATACTGGCCTAAGTGGAAGCTTTCATCTACATTCATTACTTTATCACCTTAAATAAATACCCGTGTACCTGGTGTTTCAAACTTAATAAGACCAAAAAGTTTATTAGGTAACAATTTACGCCTTAAATAATTCGTAGAAACGCATACTCTCTCATGAGTCGACTATGTGGTAGCTCTAATGATGTATGATGTCCTAACAAATAAACCTGACAGTTTGTTCCTTTATCATTAGAAGGAAATAATAAAAAGCGTGTGCAGCTATCTAATTTACTGATTTTGCATGTGGTATATGTTATTTTTAGTAAAATAGGCTAAGTTTATTTACAATATTAGATGTAAATTTGAAATAAATATAGGTACTTACATTATTGTTATTATAATATTAAGACCATTATTGTTAAGACCCTAAGGTCCTTAATATAACAAGATTCCTAAGTATATTATCTATTTGCTGCATAATAAGTTAAATGAGCATGTCAAGCTGGTTTTACTGTCACTTATAGGGTGGAACATGATAAATGGTGGATAAACCAAACTGATTAACACGATCGAGTTTCTTGCCAGGTCTTCATGATGATTGTGATGTTTTCCAAACTGGGAGTAGTGTTTTAACGTTCATAAATGCTTTTTCTAGGACTTTAATCGAATGAAGTATTTTTGATTTTAATTTTAAACATCCACTATGATACAGTCATGTTATCTCGTTATTTATTTCAATATGAAAATTCGCAAATCAGAGGAGATAATGAAAGTGTTTCTGATAACATACGTTATTGCTATGATCGATTACATTACAACCTAACAGGTACTTTTTGTGAAATAGCGAAGAATATTTTATTGAGTAAAAAATAATTAATGATGTAGTATAATTTCACTATTAATTTATTATTGGGCATTGGATCTATCATTTCACTAAATCACTAGCAAAATTCGTTATGTTTTTGAACATCACTTTTATCGATACGGGGCGCCAAAGCTCCTTTAAATCTTGGGAATCTAAGTAGTGTTTTATTGAAGCGAAACATTTTAAGAATGTCCACAAGAAATCGGCTTGATCAGAAAAAAAATTTAGGGTCGCTCAAGATTAAAAAAAACCAAAATGGTTAAATATGACAAAAAAATCTCATCAAGTATTATTATTGTCTACGATGGACAATATAAACCTATTATGAAATTTTTAAATTGATATTTCATTTTATATAGGTCGCTCATGATTCTTTTTACTATAAAAGTAATTTACTTACTTTCCTTTTTTGGGCGACCTGTATATATATTTTTTGTAATCATTAGATACAAAACTTTTTTAAATGTAGTGAACATAAATAAAGCAGGAAACATATTTTTTAAAAAGAAATCATTATTATTATTGGTGGTCTGAAATTTAATAAATTGAATTAAGTTCAACAGTCATCATGGTCTTTATGTTTTTTTCTTTATGTGCAGTACTTTTTTAAGATTTCAATTATTTTTAAAAACATAAAAATTGTGTAGTATTTACATTTATAGGTCGTTCGAAAACATCTAAAGTACGCTAGTTTAATACTGATAAAAATCGTGAGCGACCTCTGTAAAATTACATATAACCTGAAAAGTTTGTACTTAAATGTTATTCGTTTAATTACATGGTGAAAATTCTTTTTTATCATTTTTAACCAATAGAATTTAAAGAAAATTTTATGGACCTTTTCAAATTTGTTAATCCAGTTGATTTTTGGTGAGCATTCTGAAAGTGTTAAATTAACATAATATATTTTTATATTATATTATAAAAATTGGCCACCATATAGACATAGTAAAAACGTTTTATTATGAACCTGTACCACGCGCCTTCGTGTCATTTAGTGTATGTATAATTATTTAGCAATCTGTCGTGTTTCATGTTCTAACTCTCTAGGAATATTTGTCTTTTAGTTATTGATTTAAAACATTACCGTAAATTGTACTCGTTTTATTTAGACAGTATATAAAAAGAAAAGAAAAATTTTCACTACAAATATTTAACGTGACGGAAATTCTATCTAACACAATTTTTACGTAAGCAAGTAACGAAAGCTCTACCGCGTAGGCGGCTGATTTATTGAATTATTTTCATCAGCTGAATACATAAAATGAAACGGTGTTAGTATGGACGGAAGCACTGAATTACGTTTTTCGTATAACACTAAGATCTTCTTTCCAACTTAAACGTAGTTCTAGTTCCTACGTTTCAAATAATTGTACAATATTATCAACTGTTACACATTATTGATTCATTAATAAATTTAGTTCGTTATTCATTTAGTTATTTGAAAAATAATATGGCCAATACATAAAAGTGTTTTCAATATCGAGATTTGATTCTTCTTAATCTATTTTATCAGTTTTCATGTTTTTGTAAATTCTGACAAGTCAACAATTGTTTGAAAATTTTATTAGGTACTCTTACCTGTATATTGACAGGTTCCGATAAAGAGATATATTTAAAACATCTCTCAAGTATACCAACGATTTACAAATTTCCATCCATGAAGTTGAAGGAACACTGTCTGTAAATTTACAATTATATAAAGACATTGATATAATTTGGATGCTTACCAAATACCAAATCTTCCAATGTGGGTAGGTTATAATTGTTTAATACTAGTTTTCTTTATGTCATAAACTCTAAGCCATACAACAATTTACTTCCTAGATATAATTACAAAATAATTCGTGAGACAAATTATGTATATTACGAATTACGCTTAAGGGCAGCTCCTTTAATCTTCCCCGAAAGATTAAACAAGGTTAAAAGATGTTTCGTAACATTCAACACAAATTCTACTCATGTACGGTTTGTGGACTTAGTGATAGAGAAAATTAGATCGACTTATCCAGGGGATCTAGTTATTTACCACTTTCTTATCCTCTCCATGGAGATTAAAACTATCTGAACTTACAAAGGGACAATACAACTAATATTTTTTTTATTTATTTATAACTAGCTGTGCCCGCGACTCCGTCCGCGTTGAATTCGGTATATGGTAAACAGTGATTTAAGCAACCTTTCGAAAAACAAACCCTAATTTGGTCAAAATAAGGATTACGGCTTTTTATGGAAAGCACGTTAATTAAAAATTAGAACTGAAAATTTGTGGGAAGGGGCTCAGTATTAATATAATGTCACAAATGTTTACTTACGGTTCTTACTATAATAAAAACATCTGACTTAAGGAACGACATTTTATTTAATATAGAAACTATCAATTTGGAGAGTAGTTTTTAATTTTGTAACATCGGAACGTATTAAGAAAAATCTTTTTTAAACAACATTTAAGTGGGTGAAAACAGCCTACATGCAAAGTCAGGCTTAAATTCAGAGATATGAGTTTTTTTCCTTTCGATAGTAAATTTTAAAAAAACACGTGCTTAATTCGATATTTTTGAAAAAGATAAGGTAGGTAGTTTAATACAATTTCAATATCATAATAATGTTTTATTTTCCTTGAAAGAATAGTCTTAGTAGGTACATAATATCAATTGATATCAAATATTTTCATATGTGAACGTATACCTACTAAAGTATACATACGAAGCTAGTAATAATGGTATGTTTCAACATTTTTGAAAAAGATACTGCAAGGTTTATAAATATCTGCATGGAATTTACTCCAGTTTTAAAGCTATGTTTATGAAAAATAGTTTATAGGACTCAGTTACCGATAACGGAACAAACACTTTTATGTAAAACAAAATTCTTAAAGGGGTCAAAAATTTTGAGAAAACTGAAATTTTACCAGGAAAAAACGTCTAATACCTACATACATGTACCTATAGAGCTTCTCTATAAACTACATTGTCAGTAACGTTTCCCGGGGCATGCACATACAAATGGTTTGCGTCGCTCACTCGGGAAAGAGCGACATAGAGCTGACCGTGAGAGAAGCAAGAGGTGCGAAGGTCCACGCCAGCTGTTTGCAAAGTTTGTCCTTGCGCTTTGTTAATTGTCATCGCAAAACAGACACTGATTGGAAATTGAACGCGTTTGAATCGGAACGGGAAGTTATTAGGGATCAGTGGTATGCGGGGAATGAAAACGCGCTCACCTACAGCACACCCTGTCAGCACCTCCGCTTCTATTATGTTCCTTTGCAGAGATGTAACTCTAAGGCGTGTACCGTTACATAATTTTGGTGGGCTTAAGTTTCGGAGTAAAATAATTGGAACACCAACTTTTACCAATATTTTATGCAATGGAAGTCCTGGAGCATCTAAGGAATCTAAAAATTCGACCGGGTAATGTGTGGATTCCACTTCGTCAATGACTCTATTTATGGACGTGTATTCAACACTCAGTCCAGGTATGCGGTCTAGTATGGTTATATTGATACCAGCAGCTTGGTCATTTCGAGGAGTTAAAATAGTTCGCTCGCATAGCCAACTATTACTAAAACTCGTTATCAACGCTGGATCACCATACACTGAAGAGATCAGTTCCTCTATTGATATAACTGTGTGACATAATGTATCTGACAATTTAATTTTGCCTGTTTCTGCAGGGTATGTACCTTCACCTATTTGTAATAACAGGCTGGAAAATCGTTCAGCATACAGGGTGCCTCCTGTCTGCACTCTCATATTTACGGTCAAGTTAACTCGAAGAATATTGACCCATAGATTTGAACTCTTCAAGCAAGCGTTTACCTCGTCGGCCCGTGTGCCACGTGGCACAACTGGTAAAGTCTGCCGAAAGTCACCACAAAACAGTATTGTTATACCTCCCATTGGCTGTTCACAATGCCTGATATCTTGTAATGTCCTGCTGACAGCTTCAACCGCTTTGCGATGTGCCATGGTACACTCGTCCCATACAATTATATTGCAGTTTCGTAACACGTGTGCTTTATCACTATTTCGTGAAATATCACACAACGGGAAGTCACTGAAATCTAATTGTATTGGGATTTTAAACATAGCATATGCGGTCTTTCCTCCAGGTAGTAAGGTAGCTGCTATACCAGACGATGCTACAGCTATTGCAATTTTTCCCTCACTGCGAAGTTTTGCTAAAATAATTTTGGTGAGAAATGTTTTCCCAGTGCCACCAGGGGCATCCAAAAAAAATATTTGACCCAAATCATTGTTTACACTATGACAAACTCGTTCGAAAACTCCCCTTTGTTCTGCTGTAAGCTTTGGAACTCCATCTCGTAGAGTTTCAGCAAATTCCAAAGGATCATAGCGAATCTCGGCAGAATATTCTCTATTATCGCGGTTACCTTGTAAAGTTGGTTCAGATAAACCGTAATGCGTTAAACATTTACCACCGATAGATATCACAATGTCTTGGATAGCATTCAAACAGCGATTTAGTATGTTATCACGCAGCGCATCATTTATAGTGTCGCAATTATTGCTACCCTGTATTTCTCTGAAAAAGTCTTGTGCCAACTGATCCTGATATTTTTGCCACAATTGTGCTGCATCTGATAGAGCACAGAATACCAACATAACAGCATATAAATGACGCAAGCGGCGTGGACTATCACTGATGGAAGCTTCAGCCAAAGCGTCATCCCAATGTTGATCGTCATCCAATATTCCTCGCGCTCGACATGCAGCTTGGAAAGTCAGGTGCTGGATGCTATCTACAATCTTTAAGTCGTCGAACGAAGTAGGCCCGCGAACCACATGCAGAAGCATGCGCAGATAATAACACTCGGCATTATTTGGGTGCACGGTATATACACGTCCGATAATGTGCTCCTTAAATATACCAGGTGAACCTTCCACAGCAAGACCTCTTCTCCGACGATTGAAACTTCCGCGCTGACTGTTGTATGTGTAGTAGGACGGCACTTCATCGTACAGGAGAGTTTTAGCGTAGTGATCCATTGCACAAAGATTAAAGAACGCTAACAAAGTGGTTTGTCGTGGATTTTCCAACTGTTGTCTTACATTATCAGCGTCAAAATATACTCGCTGTCCTCCTTCGAGATGTACGTCCAGGTGCATTACAGGTGGATAATGTTCATGTATCGAGAAGTTTAAAATCCGCCATACGGCTTCGGAAGAGCTAATATAGCGACCAGATTGAAATCTTGTGACTTCATCACGTTCATTGGTTACCCCAATTGTGGCCTGATCGTCCCCTTTATGTATATATTTTAATATATACTTGATACTCTGTACACTATTACACATTTCAATATTAAGGTGCGTTTGAAATGTTTTAGATAAAACAGGTGAATATGGCACGACCCATCTATTGTCCAGGGTTATCTGCTGGCCTCGGCATCTTATATTGGTAGTGTGACCTCCTTCCTGTAGTCCACGACGCCGGTACTTTGGATATCCATCTTCACCTGTTATTGTCACTCCAGTCAATGCTTTTGGATATCTCTTAGTGCAATTACCATTTTTCATGCAGGGAGAGTTCATATTTAAAGTGCCGCATGGACCATGTATCATGTGCGTTTTTATTATGTCATACAGGACAGGATCTTCTTCGGGATTTGGAATTTCGGCACTTATCAAAATATCAACATCATTTGGACGAAGTTTTTCCTGCAACCACAGAAGAATGTGGGCATGTGGCAAACCACGTTTCTGCCACTCGACGCTGTACATAAAGCATAAAGCTTGCCCAAAGACTTTTTCTTTTGTTAGTAACTCGATCAACAGTTTCAGTTTCAAGTGAAAAACTCTTGCTACAATATCATGGCGATCATGTGATACTTGTCCAGGTAGGAGTTCAGATGTGATCTCAAACCATTTTGGATTTGTGGTAAATGTTAAGAATAGGTCGGGTCTTCCGTATTTTCTGACGTAAGAAAAGCCGTCTTGTATGCGTTTGTGCATGTAACGGGGACCGCCGGTAAAGCTTGAAGGCAAAATTACTAAGCGACCCAAATTATTCACGTCTGTGTCATGTTGTATAGCATCCTGTAGATCAACATAATTTTCCACACGTAATCTTCTTTGATTAGTTCGAATATAAATTAATCGTTCGGTTTCAATTTTAGCGTACATGTCAACAACAAACTGGTTAAATAGTCCCCGAAACCGGTGTAAGTAAATAAACCGGCCGCGTCTCACTTGCAAGAGATAAGCATAGAATTGCATAGCTGACGCCTTTTTGTTGTAGTTCAGTGCACCGGTATTTGGATCGACATTGAATACGCTAAAGTTATATCCATTTTCACCATGACAGTAAATTAGTGGGTATTGTAGAGCATCATAGGCACGATGAGTCTCGTTAACACGCTGAAGTCTATTATCTCGTGAACGTAGAATGATGTCGCGTCGATCACATTCCTGATCGACTAAAACTGCCGCAACTTCGTTGACATTTGGAGCATTATATCGGCCACGGTTCTCGTGAGCCGGTCTCCTCTCTGCGTTAATAACAAATTTATACTCATTACTTTGACTCTCCGAAACGGACTCGATAGCGGCTTTAAAGCTATGCACGTAGGGGTTGACTGTGTGTAGCATATTTTGTAGTTCAATTATTAAATTCTGGTTTAAATTTGGAAAATTTTGCCTTCTAATATTTGCTTGTTCAATATAATCTGATACAAAATATATTTGTAAAAATTTTGGTTTGGTCTCAGGCAATAACGAACCAATGGCATGATATACCTGCCCTTGGATTTTAAACGTGGGCATAAATGAACCTTCACGTATTTCTTTAGCACCAAATGAAGTCATTTGAAATGCACTGTTGTAGGATCTAATCGAGTCCAAGAACTCCTTAGATTGTGAATGTTCTCCAATCAGCAGTGACTTCAAAGGCTCTGGAGGAGAATCCTTAAGAATATTCAGAAACACTTTTCCGGCTGAGCAACAAAATCCAAGACTTTCTCTCTGCCATTTAAGTGCTTGGCAGTGGGCGCAAATGTTTATCATTGCACCGATATTAGAGAATAGACCATAATTTATTTTTGGATTATAAAAGAAACCACTGCGTTCCTTATTGCTCCACGGAAGAACTTCGTTACTCACATATTCTTCCTGGGCATCATCACTTTGTGATGATAATGACATCCTATTTAAAGCATGTCGCACCCGATCTTCGGCTATGCGAGCTTCACGTTCATCTGTGGTCTCTAAATCTCGGATTTCTTCAATCCTATTTCTCTCGAGAGATCTATGAATATATTGCACTTCCCGAGCTTGTTGGTAGTTCTCATGACTTGTTTCGAGCCGCTGTTGATGTTGCTCTTCAGTTTCGAGAGATCTGTTAGTTGCGTGACGCTCGCGATCAGCAGTCAGTCGTGTATCACGCTGCGCAAACGTTTCTGTGTTGCGAGATGCGATATGATACTCACGATCAACAGTCAGCCTTGTCTCACGCTCTGTGAATGTTTCTGATTCACGGGACATTGTATGATACTCACGGTCAGCAGTTAGCCGTGCCTCACGCTCTGTGAATGTTTCAGACTCACGAGACATAGCGTGGTACTCACGGTCAGCAGTTAGTCGTGCCTCACGCTCTGTGAATGTTTCAGACTCACGAGACATAGCGTGGTAATCACGGTCAGCAGTTAGCCGTGCCTCACGCTCTGTGAATGTTTCTGACTCTCGCGACGTGGCGTGGTACTCGCGGTCAGCAGTCAGCCGCGCCTCACGCTCTTCACTACTTTCTATCGATCGAGAAGCAGCTATACGCCTACGATTTGAATTTAATCGCTCGCATCGTTCGCGATCGGTTTCTGAAGCGCGTACATTGGCCTGACGCTCTCGTTCAGTTGCAAGTCTTATCTGATAGTCTTCCTCAGTTTCTTGAGATCGAATATTTCTCAACCTTTTTCGATTGCTAGTATACTGAGATAGACTCGTTCTTTTTCTACCAGGCATTTTACCTAAATCTAAACGACAATAATATAAAGTAAAGGTCAAAATCAGTAGTCCAATTGCAAAATTCAAGTTACCTCGAATCCGCAATACAATAAAACGAAATCCTTTAATAATAGCCAAGGTCAATAAATAAAAGTACAAATTCCAATCCGTAACGCAATTAATCGAAAATCCTTTAGGAAATAGCCAAGTTTATTTTTTGTGTTTTAAATTATAAAGTAAAGGTCAAAATCAGTAGTCCAATTGCAAAATTCAAGTTACCTCGAATCCGCAATACAATAAAACGAAATCCTTTAATAATAGCCAAGGTCAATAAATAAATGTACAAATTCCAATCCGTAACGCAATTAATCAAAAATCCTTTAGGAAATAGCCAAGTTTATTTTTTGTGTTTTAAATCTATTTATCGTTAATCGTTAGTATTCAAAAGACGTAATGAACAATGCAGAATGGTAGTAGGTATATTTAATTTACTAATTCAAGAACATTTCTTGACAGTGCGATCTACAAACTCACATGTCCCGAAGAGCTACATCTATCGTAGAATTTTAGAACGAAATAAATTGAACTTCCTATATAAATATTTTCTTAAACATTGTTTAATTTATTTTTCAATCTAAAATCTCTAAAAATGACTGCGCCATACATGAAATAATAAATAGATAAGTAGTAAATGGTATACCTACATCTTTGTTTACAGTAAGTAGGTACCTATATTTATTTAAAATGACGTGAAAATTAAATAATTTATATTACATATTTCATTTTTTATTACATAAAATCCTTTTTTTTACTTTTGATAATTAAAAAAAAATGCTATTTATACACCACACAAATATCCATACGTGTAAAAATTCATCCTATGTGCTACTTATCATAGGCTTCAAAAAGGTACCTTCTGCGTGATTGGCATACAGATTAACAGAGAAATAGACAAACGATTCAAAATTAATATTAATAATGCACAAAGTGGTAACTAATAGTTTTAATTTGAATTCGGGATAAATATAACAAAAATGATGTTATGGTGTTATTATTTTCCAAGTTTTAAACGTGTAAATGAACTAAAACGATATGTGTGGCGTCATAATATAGGTAAAATAAAAATCTTCTTAGTGTAAAAAACAAACAACGACATCTATCGAAAAATTTTAGATCAAAATTAAGCCAATTAATTTCTATTGAACATTTTTTTTTCCAATATTTGAAGATAAAATAATTTGGATAAATTTATTTCAATTAAACTTCATTTCACTATATACTTGAAATATATTGTAGTATTACATAAACATAAATTACATTGTTTAATCTACACAGCCTTCATAAAACAAAAAACAAACAACGACATCTATCGAAAATATTTAGATCAAAAATAAGCCAGTTAATTTCTATTGAACGTTTTTTTTTCTAATATTTGAAGATAAAACAATTTGGATAAATTTCATTCAATTAAACTTCATTTCACTATGTACTTGAAATATATTATAGTATTACATATACATCAATTACATTGTTTAATCTACATAGCCTTCATAGCACAAAAAATAAACAACGACATCTATCGTAGAATTTTCAAAAAAAATTAAGCCAGTTTATTTTACTACTATTGTACGTTTTTTTTTTCTTTTAAATGACGATAAAATAATTTGGATGCATTTCATATTATTAAGCTTCATTTCACTATGTACTTGAAATATTTGTAGTATTACATGCACATGCATTACATTGTTTCATGTACATAAAACCTAAACGCAATTTATAGACCATGCAAATGTTCATACGTATAAAAATGTATCCTAAATGTATCTTTAGACTATAAGTTACAATCATACCAAATTTCATTAAATTCGGTCCAGTAGTTTTTGCGTGATTGGTGTTCAAACAATCCGACAGACAGACAGACAGACAACAATTTTAAAAACTATCGAAATGTGTTCTGTCCATGATTCTAAGCCCCCCCCCCATATATTTTTTTCTCAAATATCTTCAATGTACAGATTTCGACTCTTTACTCTTTTATTATAAGTATAGAAGATTAATCTATATAGGCACTAAGACACAGAAAAATAATATTTCACATGATAAATACTTAACTAGTATTCTGCGCAGCCAGCTAGATGACCTATATGAAATCAACTTTAAAAAGTAATGTAACCTCTTTCAAAATATTATTTTTCTTTTTCTTACATAATTATCTAAACTAAAAATGACTATGCTAAATAAGTTTGTGATTCAGTTTGAACTTTAGGATTTTGTGGTGTGGGGCAGATTTCAACTCACGCTGGGTACTTTAATAAATTACTATAAAACACAATTAATAAATTTAAACAAAAAGTACTTATTTTTAAAATATTTTTTAATCATTCCGGTTTTTATTATTAACTCATTATTTTTGATAAACAAGAACAAAAAAATAAATATCCAAACAAAAAAATGTAAATTAAAGTCAAACCCAACCACCCCTCTATCCCAATTTTAACCTAGATAAATCGAATTTGAAGTTGAAAACGTCTATTCCTATTCTCCTTTTCAGGGAAATATAATTTGTTAAATCCATATTGACTCTAGTTTAGGAAATAGGTATATTTTGAACTAAACGCATCTTTCTATCTTCAAGAAATTTACATTGAAAGCACAATTAATCATTCTATTATTCCTTCTATTTTTCCCACGAAACTCAAGATACTTCTTCTGTCTTCTATTTTAATTTGAACCAGTGTAAAACCTCCAGGTTTTATAGAGTAGCAGCTTACTTATTTTCATTCCTCAGATTCTATCAAGTCGCAGCTAACTTTCTTTCTTTATTAGTAACATCTGGGCTATGCTCGGTAATAAAAAAAAAAAAAAAATTCTATCTAGTTAAACTTGTCATGCAAAACATTGTCTAAATACAAAATTTCATCCAAATCGTTGAAGCCGTTCCCGAGAAATCAATTACATATATATACAAGAATTGCTCACTTATTAGAATAAGATTTTCTTCATTAAGTTAATTTTCGTGTTTACTTTTGAATTTTCAAACCCTTTCACCTGAATCTAAATTACCTCTCTAGTTACACGAAACCCATTGTACTTTGTACGTTTCACCTAAAAACAAACTTTCAGGGTTGTTTAAAAGTGATCCTTTGTTTTGTTCAAAGCTGCTCCATGGGTATTTTGAACATTGACAGATTTTTTTCCACGCTAAAACATTAAGTGATTGTGAACTCTTGTTTTTTTCTTAAATCTTAACTATGAAATAATCCATCTAATATGGAAAGTTACACCTACCAACATTTCTTAATATTCCATGAAAACTTTTGTAACTATTTTTCACTGTATTTATTTTACATGGTTAAAAACAAATATGGCTTCTCACTTAGAATTAGATGGAAGAATATTGACAAGAACTAATGACAGATACAAGGGTTGGTTTTTCAATGTTGTAAAAATAATTTATACGGATTTAAGCTATCATCGTAAATGCGATTGCTCTAAGATGCCTCCTATTCTCTTAAAAATTATTTACACTCTGAAATGCATTCATTATTCATACATGGAAATAATATTCGAAATGTTTAGATCCTGCCTGGTCAACGAGAAATGCCATACAAATGGGCGGCATATTTGCTATTTCATATGCACTTTGCGCAAATATTCCACACGGCGTCCATTTGTCTCACACTCTCGCTGGCTGTTTGGCGGTATGTAGCAATCAAGTAAGTGGAAAATATTATATTATTAAAAAATAAAACTACATCTTTACGTTTGCACTCACATTTGTAACTTTTTTATTTATTTTGTGTGTAATGTACAATATTTTTCATAAATTATTAAATTATTATCAGTGACAATAGTCAGAGATCAAGAACTCACTTTTGCTTTATTCTTCAACTATAAAACATATATTTTCTTAGCACGGCAAAATGGCACTTCTTCTGGTAGTATGAACAATACAATGCAGTAACAACGGTGCCGACCGGCCTTCACTAGATGTACCTATACTGAGGGATTCCGAAACGCGACAAACCAAAAGAAAGCTACTTAAGGTGGCGAATTCTTTCTAGTCTGCTACAATAGATTATTATATCCTACCTATCCACCCGGTATATTCATCTTTTTAAAATAAATATTTCATTTATAATGTTATTAAATCTTAAATTAAGATCATGAAACAAGCGAGATTAACTGCCCTATTGTTTGAAAAGTTAAAGATAGGTAGGGAATAGAGAAGTTTCTTTGGAGATTTTTCTTTACTTGGGGCAGTCCGACTGGTGGAATACCACCCTATAGATGAACACAGCAAATTATTTGGGCTGTTTCTGTTTTGTGTAGGGGGTTCGAAGTCAGTAATGCTATTCTAATGCTATGGTATTACAAGCGTCCATAGGCAACGATATTGCCACTTACCATCATTCGAATGCCTGTTTGCCACGATAATTGTAAAAAAAAAGTTTGTAGAATTTATGTGAAAAATATCCATTTGTTGAAGAAAATTGAAATGTAACAAAATATCGTATACCTACTATATACACTTTACTAAATTTAATATGAATAATTTCAACTTAGTGCTTAATAATTCAGGCACCTGATATTGAGTTTTCCCTTTCTGAGAAAAACAACATTTTCATCTTTATATTGTATTTTTATATTCTGTATTTGCCCGAGTACCATTTGGATCCTCACTGTTTTATTTATGTCAAGAAATATGAAATATCTTAGACAGGGAAAATATCATATTGAGATAATTAATAAAAGTTTTACAAGATACCCGGATATTTACCCATGTACTTACAACATGAGGTTTGTTTTTTGTATATTATTTACATTAATTTGAATGAACATATTATTTAGTAGCTGTGTTTGTTAGTTGATATCTTCTTTTTTTAAATACAAAGGAGGCAAATAAGCGTTACGGCTCGTCTGATGGTAAGCGGATAACCTAGCCTATGGATGTTTGTAAAACCAGAGCTATCACTAGATCATGTCTTCTTTTTTTAAATACAAAGGAGGCAAATAAGCGTACGGCTCGTCTGATGGTAAACGTATAACCTAGCCTATGGATGTTTGTAAAACCAGAGCTATCACTAGATCGTTGCTGACCTTGATTGAACGTCCCTTCCCCAAAAAACTTGGAGACACTACGTATGAACATATCACAAGGTCATTTAGCTGTGATCTTCTGTGAACGAACACCGGTCCTGGCTGCCTCAACTAAACAGAAAACTCCAAAGAGGTCAAAATTCGATAAAATATATAAAGTACGATAAGAAATACAGAAGAAATTAAATGCTAAACTGACAATCTGGTCTCTGACACCTTTGAGCCGCTAATGATAATTATTATTTTTAGATTTTAGTACAATTGCAACTCGTGAGTTTTTAATTTCATTTAACTTCCTATAAAAACCTCGATGTATTCGATAATATAATATGTGTTCAAATACATAGTTTTATTAAATACGGTTCTCAATCGATTTCATGTGTAGATATTGAAAATATAATATAGGTATAAATAAATATATACTTTATTCTGGTTTTCGTTTGAAATATTATTTTTTATCCATAACAGGAAAACTGAAAACTTTTATTATTCCTTAAAAAAGTTTTTCACACTTAAATTGTCACACCTTTGTTTGTAATTAATTAAAAGTAACGAAAAACAAAATTAATTTTTGATTACGGAAATTTTGTTTTGAAAGATTTTTTCCGCATTCAATGTCTTTTTTAATTTTTTTATGACACTTTGAATGAATTAATTCAATAAAATTGTTATATTATGTTTCTTAATTTATTATTATAATACTACACGATGCTAACGGCTACCTTCCACAATCGCACGGCTTGCAATCGGCAGGGAGTCCATTCTTACAACTTCGAACCTATGGTCGCGGGCAGTCCGGTTTCAGAGGAGTTTTTTTCCGTGAACGCTCCGGATCTGGAATGAGTTTCCTACTTAGATTTCTTTAGAGGACTACAGTACGGGGTTCATCAACGGGGGATTGAACAGGTTTTTAAAGGGTCGACAACGGGCATGTGATGCTTCTGGTATTGCAAGCGTCCATAGGCTGCGGTAACAGCTTACTATCAGACAGACCGCATGCTTGTATGCAACCATTTTAGCATAGAAATTTTATTAAAAATGATATCTGATTCTATTAAAAATATTTCAGAAAAGGGTAAAAATCATAATAACTTTTGATACTCTTAAATGAAAATGTTATCAGTTTCAAAATTACAATTACAATTAGTGAGCCCTTATGAATCGGTTGTTACTTTAGCTGTTTGATAAAATATTTGATAATGAAAACATTTTTACAGATATTCCGATAAAAACCACATATTATGCACAGAGAGACGATGTAGTACAGCAATACTGAGCAGCTTCCTATTACCGCCTATACTGTGTATACCTACATATATGGTAAGTTTATTAGTTGAGGAAGTATTTATACTATAATATATGCAAAGCGTTATTACACTGCCGACCTATCGCAGCCCATTTTTGGTGCAGGGGGACAGGGCCGCATGATCGTGCGTCGTTATTTGCACGGTTCCTACGGTCGTGCCCCTCCGCACCAAAACTCGGCTGCGATAGATCGGGAGTGTAATAACGCTTTTACTATCCTATTGACAAAAAGTTAACCACTGTCCTTTCACGAGCAATATACCCTTTTATAGTCCGTCCTAACCTTTCCACATGGTTAAAATTAAATTGTGAACAGTTTTATTATCGTTGAACTTAACCGCATATTTTTTGATGTAGTTCCTAATAGGATAGTTAAATTAAACTTGAAGCATTATCTATAATAGAGCTTCTTGAATATTTAATGTTGGAAAATAAAAGTTATAGTATAGTTATAATTAAAGTTATTTTTTAAATAATTTTACTGAATTATCCTGATCGTTCGATTTTGCCTAATAATACAATTATACGAAATATTTAAACAACGCCATATTGATACGTATATAATTATTACAAAAAATTGTAATTATTTTAATGTTTCTTGTTTTACATTTTCGGAATAATTGCAAATACGAAACTTTCCTGTTACCAAATACTATTCGTTACCATATCCCTAGTTTATAAATGCGTCGTGTGTTTTAAATGAATCTTATCACTTTAAACTGCCTCATTAGTCTAGTGGTCCTAAACGCGACTGCTATTCTGGTAGTCCTGGGTTCGATTCTCAAGCCGAGCAACGTTTTATTGGGGTTTTCTATAAAATTCTAAGTAGCAGCTTGGAGCTTGGGTTTGTGCTCGATTAATGGCAATAGGCTCACCCCCTATTGCATGGGACCTATTAAACATATCTATGTTACACATACCATCTGGTAACCTGTGGGTGTACATTAGTACACCTCTGCCTGACCCTTCAGGGAATATAGGCGTGATGGTATGTTACTTTGATATTTAAAGGCTAATTTAATGCCAGTTTGTGGCTAACGGTTTTTGGATGACACTAATTATTACGGTCAGGTGCTTACGGCGGTTAAATATGATAACAAATAGTCTATTGATGCAAAAATGTTCGGTATATGCATACGAGATAGATGTTTACTGTGAATTTCTTGAAAAAGTAACCGTAAACTAGATTTAAAATATACAAACTAAACAAGAAGATATTATCCGCATGTTAAAACGTAATTACATTGATCGGAGGTGATTACGGAAACTGTACCTACGTAATATAAAACTTTAGAATTGGTAACATTTTAGGCGAACATAAATATAGAAGTAACAAAAATTTTAAAGTAATAATGTTACAACATAACTTAACATACCATCACGCCTGTATCGCCGAAGGGTTAGGCAGACCTATACTAAAATACACACCCACAGTTTGCCGGGTAAGTTTTTAGGTCCCATGTAATAGGAGGCGAGCCTATTGCCATTAATCGGGCACAAAACCAAACTCCGAGCTACCACTGAGAATTTCATAGAAAAACCCAAACACTTCGCTCGACTGGGAATTGAACCCAGGACCTCAAGCATAGCAGTCGCGCTTACTACCCCCTAGGCCAATGAGGCAGTTTAATGTTACAAGATTTGTTAATATTGGACAAATCTTGCAACTAAATTTTAAACTAGTTATCACCTACCAATTGAGCGGAAATTTTGCATACATATACGTTTTGTTTGGATGACAATGCATAATACAATATGGTTGACTCCAAAAGATGGCGGATCAATTATTTCCTATTCCCGCCACGCAAGGGGTATCAAATGAAAGGGGTTGTTGAGAAGAATACGAAAAATATAATATTAATTAAAAAAACTTTCACACTCCTTGCATAAAATAGTAGATTCCACAACAAGTGAAAAAATATGGAATTTAATTCGAGGGACTGAGTTAGATCCCGAGTATAGTGAGGGATTTTAAAGTAGAATTCTGAGCTGAGCGAGGGATACAAGGAGCGAGATTTTTTTTTTTCACTAGTTATGTACTCTACTTTTTACCGTTGACTGCGATAAAACTTCTTAGGCAGTGATACTTTTAGTTTCATCACGCTTTGAGATCAGTCAGTGAAACGGATTATAAAGAAAGAAAGAAAGGGAGAGAGAAAAAGAAAGAACGTTAAAAAGAAAGAGAGGAGGACAGAAAGAAAGAAAATACATTTATTGTCTTGAATTTATGGGCACATAGTTTTTACAAAGGAAATTAACATTCAATTGAACACTAAAAATTAAAGAAAACAAATTTAAGATAAAGATGATGAAGATCGCAACCACCATACACATAGTAATACCCCCCCCCCCCATCAATAATTTTTATTTCATGAAGTTTCACTACTGTCACGTATACGTGCAACTTTTTTATACACAATTTATACAATTCGTGCTTGTTCTAAATTTTAAACATTTTTATTCTCTTGTAAGTTAAAGAGTGTTTTATTCTCTGTTATCGATCAATAAAATAGCCTTTTCGAGTGGCAATGGTAAAAAAGTTCTTTATAAATTAATATTTTACCTAATTAAATAACAAATCAGCGTAAATGTAGCGATAAATTTCAAACACTCCTAAGTCACAGAAAAACTACTTTTGAGAAAATGATGTCATTGCTTTACGATTTATTATTTTAACATAAACAGAAGATAGTATTTTTAAACTTTTGTAATGGATACCAAGGGCGAGACTACGTAAAAAAAGTTTTAAAAACCACGTAGAATTTACGAAAAACCGGTTTATATTGCGGACTTAGCCATGTTTGATGAGTACTATCACGATTTAGGTTAGTTTGAAAAATAGTTCTCGGACATAAGCAATTATGAAGTAACACAAACGGACTTTGGTTGGTTTGAAATAACTTACTAAACAAGGGATGTACTCAGGTAGGTAAAAAATAATATTCACGAAAACATTTTTTTTTAAATATAAATCAACTTTTATTTAATCACTGAAATCTCTTCAATATGGCTATTTATGCGACATTACCTATAATAAAATATTTTTTTATAGATTTGGAAAATACCTACTAGTGAAACTATAAAAGACAATAATAAAGGCATTACTTCAAAATAAAAATGCTTATGAAGCTTATGCAATTTCTATGAAATCAGTCAATTTTCAATTCTTGAAATTGAAATTGTGGTTTTTTTGATTTCCTCCATGAAACTCCATCAGAAGAGATTCTCCTGTAGCTGCATATCGATATGAGAAGCTTTTGATTCGAACCCGTTTGATTATTAATATATAAAAAAATCTGTCATGCACAAATAAATTTTTCTTTACTTTCATATTTTCTGATAAAATACTGCTTTGAAAAAGCCAGCTCCCTTCTAGATTGTTTCTTGGGCGTTTACTCTTAATAGATTTCAAACCTTTATTAAGTATGCAAAATATAATTATCTTAATTCATTTAGTTTAGACATTATAAAATGTTATATGAAAGCAAAATATATCGTTGGATGTTATCTACATAATTCATAATTTTTGCATACAAAATGATATTAATGGAACGCGAACTAATATACAAAGCCGGACCTGTGTTTTTAAAGAATGATTTATAATCGGCTAAAAAAACAAAGCGAATTCAAAGGTATACATACAAATCATGTTGCAATTTCTTACGTTTTTAATTAGTTTTTATCATAGGCTTCTTTTTTGCTATTTTTGAACTCATAACACCTATTCTAACATCCATAATTATATAAACACTTGAGCGTAAGATTCAAAAATCATGAGCTAGCTACAGCTATGGCAGCCATGGCACTGCACAATACAGTTTGTGATTGGCCAGATTGGACTTTAGTGAATTTGGTTTACATTGATGTTGGACTTAGGCACTTTTGAATTAAAATTGAATATTCTGACCCATATTTCTACGTGAATTGATGGACTTTATTTAATTTAATACACACCAAGATGTTGAATATGATAAACGTAATAAGACAGTACAAAAATGTATTATAATGGACTTAAGCTCGTTTTATATGTATCGACACAAATCTAGAAGTGACAAAAAATTTCAAGTAATAATATTTATATACTACACATACACATGTAGTACATACACTACGTACTCAAATTTTTACAAATAATAATAAAGTAAAATAATGGTGATTATTTCGTCAACGTATTTTCAATTACCTACCATCTTCATAATGCTTGTTATGTACAATAGAAACGATTCCAAATCAATTGTCAAGTTTAACGTAATATTTAGGTACATATAATCCTTAAAATATTATTGCATTCACATGAGCAGACTTGATCACAAAAAAAATTAAGCTTATTAGTACTTATGTTAGAATATATATATATCCCAGCAAGGGTCATGATATCATTTGAATTGATTAATATTTTTATATCAATATATATACTTTTAATATTTTGCAGGTTTTTGATATTCACACAGCTGTGGTACTTGAACCAGCTGGACCCATGATACTTTATCATGTCGACTCGGATCAAGAGGGGCAACTATACGAAATCAATTTCTGGGTCCATGCAGTGGTAATCAAGTTACTCCCTTGCTGTATACTAACAATTATCAGTTTGTGGTTAATAAGGGAAGTATACAGCGCAAACCAGCATCAAAAACAAATTCGCGTTTACAACGCTTGTCCGCCGAATGTGAAAACCGTTAAACGTCAGTGTAAGGCTGATAGAAGAGCGAATAGAACGACTAAAATGCTTGTAGCTGTTCTGCTTTTGTTTTTGGTGACAGAATTACCACAAGGGATACTCGGTTTGTTGAGTGGAGTGTTAGGAAGGTGCTTCTTCAAGCGCTGCTACGATTTATTCGGAGAGTTGATGGACGCTCTAGCACTCCTCAATGGTGCGATTAACTTCATTCTCTATTGTTCGATGTCAAGGCAATTTCGCATGACCTTCGGGCAGATGATGTGGCGCGCCCACCTGCACAAGTGGCCTCCACCGGCGCCGTCACACTCCGACGTGCAGAATACGTAAGTTCAATAAAACAAGATATAAGTATCTGCTCCATAAACATATGTCTATTTTCAGAACCATTTGGCGCGGTTTAAAAAACTTCAGTGTGTATAATTTTAAATATGCGATAACGAGATACGTTGAGTAGTATCATCATTTAAGAAGTTACCATTTAGAATTAAAAGACAATTCAATATGAATAGTAATTAAAGAAATATGACATCGTAAAAATTCGGAAAATGATACACCGTCGTGCCTAAAAAAATATTTTATGTTAAATATTTCCCTACTTTGTATAGGTAACTTTGTCATAACTTTTGAACGAAATTACAGTTAAATATTAATAGCTTTAGCATAGAGAAGAACGTCATAGTCATCCCTAAAAACCTCATTTACCTGTGTTGAAATATTCATTTTTTCTATAACTGTATACATAACTTTACAACTAAAAGACAATTCAACATTAATGCAATAGAGAGAAAAATGACATCATTGTACATACAAAAACTTATTTAAAAAATTTCCATCTTTGTAAAACGTTGTACATAACTTTAGAGCTAAAAGGCAATCCAATATTAATACAACAGAAAGAAAAATAACACCGTTATCCTTAAAAAAACTCATTTATTTTAATATTTCTCTTCTTTGTATAACTTGGTAAATAAATACAGTTCGAAAAGTTTCAACCAACCTGAGATCTTGTAAAGACTTTATGTTGATTTTCAAAGCATATTACAAAAGTACCTATTAAATGGACCAAGAATTATATTTTGTTCTTACAAACTATAAATAAAGAATAAGCCGTGCACGAAAAGCAAAAAAACAGCTTTATTGTGGACTAGTTTGGCAAACACTTGTACAAATTAAAATAGTAAAGATAACATTAATGCCACTGTATCCAAAAATAAGTGAATAGCATATTTGGAATTAAAACATCGAGATCTATTCATTTAGATATTTATTTTTATCTTCTATAAAAGCTAAGCAGAAAAGATATAGCATATGTAAAATATACTAGTATGCAGTTACTATATTTTCCCATAAATCGATCGTTTATTCATGAACAATTGTGGTAATAAGATTATCAGTTTCTTATTCCAATAAATTTAACATCTACTAGGGCAGATCTTAAATATCCGAAATAATATTACCCACAATACTACGCAACAGTTCCTTTGCCTCGAGCCACAGTTGTTTATTTTATTCCAGACTGCACGTACAAACTGCTTTAATGTAAAACTCTATACAGTGTTTGTGTTGATATAGACCAAAGAGAACCAACCACTCAAAAGCACTTACTGGAATTTTAACTAAATAACTCAACTGTTTTTAACTGTTCAACTTTGAAACCAGTTTATTATGTTACGAACGTTTACGCTTTGTCAAATACGTACTCATAGCTAATATTATGTACTTGTTTTGTAATATAGCATAAAGCTGATAATTAAGAATCAAGTTATACAAATAGAAACATCGCTGTATACACGATGACATACCTAATATTATGGTCGATCCCAGAACGCGACGCAATAAAGTCGGCCACAATTGTCGGCCAGCAAAAAATAGTTTAAATTATTTACACAAACAACTAGTTTTTTTTTTTTCATTTTAAAAATAAGAGGTGTTTTGAGATACCGGGTAGGATCGAAGTTCTTTTCTCTAAATATTAGGTATTATTAAATAACAAGCTTTATCAAGGAATGTTATTAACTATGTTATAACTCAATGTACTGATTAAATTTATAATTAGTTTTTATAATTTTATAATAATACTAAAATAAATTGCTGTATAAACAAAGTCCTATATTTTTATATTAAATGCAGTTTTATTGCCGGTCCTTCATACCTGTAACTTACTATAGCAAAAGTGTCGGTCGAGTCGGACACTTTTCCCGTGTAGCTCCCATCTGTGAAACGCGCAATAAGGAACTTCGTTCTAATAATTGTTTGTAAAATGTCTCAGGTTGTTGATACATTGGAGAGCGTACAATTTAATATTTAAATAATGTAATTTTTTCAGGGCAAAATCATCGGTACCCTGAGGACGGCGTCTGCCGGATAAGCACGCAAATGTATTACAGCATTTCCTATAAGAGACATTAAAATAATCCAAGGAAATAATACTCTCGGCGAAGCTGTTATGACGACACCCCAAATACTTTTTCTCAAATAAGAAAATGAAAAAAAAAAAACTTAAAAGAAGAATGTATTATATTCAGAAGAGCTTTTTAGTCCTTTTTCCATAAACAAATGTGGGGATCATTAATAAAATATTTGAACAAAGTAGTTGTGTAAACGAGCGATCTCAGTTTTATTTTCTTTATTAACTCTTAAACTAGTGTTAAGAGATATATAATAGTAATAATATATTATGTACTTTAAGTTTTTATACTTTAGGGAAAGATAGCTTACCCTTTGATGTAGTAAATTAAACCTCAGAATTTAAGATTTTATAGGACTAGAATTTATAAAATTACATATTATTTTGTATTATTTTTAGCTACAATAAGAACTTCATATCTACCTATCAAGGTGTTATGGAACTTTGTAACGGTAACCGAGTCTCATATAAAGGTTTTGAAAAGTACACCATCTAAAACAAAAAATGACTTAAAATGAAAAAGTTTTTAAAATTAAGTTAATATTGTTCACCCACAAATATTCAAATAAAACCTATTTTCCTTCTACATGCAAGGCGTTGAAAAGTTTATTATGTGTAACTGAAATTATCCGTATCCATCGGATATTTGAAATAATCTCATATCCTTAAGATCCCTTAATATTCCTCAAGATCCCTTAATATTTCTGGGCTTTTCAATTTAAAGTGGTTCTTCTATTATACGCTTTTGATCGCCATGATAACTGCTAAGAATTTATAAATTTATAAATATTTTTGAAATCTATATTATTGACTAGATGAATGTCTAATATATTAACTATAACAAAATAACTATAGTAAGTTATAACTTATTCTATATAATTGTTATTAGATAAATATTTAATAATGATACTTATAAAAATATATTTAAAAATTAATTGTATAGACGTATATTTTTGTTTAAATATTTCTAACTCTAGGAATATTTAAACTCGTAAATATTTCACTTGAAAAATCTCAGTAGGAAAGTTGTAGAGAAGAAATGAAAAATAGGTAACCACTCTGAAGGAAATTTGTTTTTCCCACGCTGTTACCTCCTTTTGTTTTCTAATATTTTTGGTATTTTTATTTACATACTAAAATCCGTAATATTTAAAAAAGATATGGTTGGATTATTTCTATACTGAAGTACTACAAAGCAAACCTCGACTACTTAACTAAAGTGCCGTTTGTACGTAGGTGCTTATGTAACTTCTAAGTTAGTTCTTAATTATCATGTTTCAAACAGCTATTCAAAATTTAAGGTTAAAATATTGTTTAATCACTACAAAATGTTCAAGATTCTACAATATTGCTATAGTACTAAAATTATTTTGCCAAATAATTATAAAACTAATAACCCATATTACCTGAATAAAACTTAACTATTAATTAATCCAATGGGCTATTCTATGACACCAGAATACTATGGACATGTGTATAGTGGTCGCAATCCAGTTGAATGCGAGTACCTAACTTATAAAATTATATTTAATAAGAAACCCACATTTTAACTACGTTTAATAGATAGATGGAGACTAGTATTAAGGCGGAAACATACTTTTAACAGGCCACAGTACCCGAAGCTGATAGAAAAGAACAGAAGTATGCTATAAACCAAGATAGACAGATGAGTGCGATGCGACGTCGCGTCAGGAGTTAATAATGTGTTTTTGGCAATATATATTTAGTGGCGTGGCGTGTTTATTCTATGTTTCAGCCTTAAATCAAGCAAATCATTGCATACTTTTTAAAATTACTACCTTTGTAACTAAAACCTAAAGTTTATTTATATGTACAATGTTTATCCCGGTAAAAGTCATCGTTTATCCAGTGTTATCCTACAAATATAATAAATGGAAAAATTTCATGTTTTTTACTAAATTTAGCGAAAATGGCTAAACGAATTTGAATGAAATTTAGCAAACAGGTAGTCTATGATCTGGAATAACACATAGCGTACTTTTTTCCCCGGTAATAGTTATAACTTAACCAGTGTTATCCTACAAATATAATGAATGTGAAAGTTTGTTTGTTTGATTCTCAATCACCCAAAAACTACTCAACGGTTTTGGATGAAATTTAGCACACAGATAGACTATAACTGGAATAATACGTAGGGTACATTTTGTTGCCGTTAATGTTATAGCTTGACCACTGTTATCAATTCATATCTAAGCCTAAGCCTTAACCTAAACCTATTCCGTTGTAGTAAAATTGGTTACAGTATGTTTGAACGGGCTGTTGTAGCGGTCGGCGAGTGCTAGAAACAAATAATTATTCGTTGAAAATTCATATACAAACAAACTTTCAAACATAACAAGAAAATTGGAAAAAAATATTTACACATAAACTATTGTTTTCGAACTTTTCCTTTCACTTCTCACCCTACCCCGCCCCTTCAAATCATTAAATGCAGCGCCATTTAATCAAAAGTTCAACCATTTTTAGTTTTTAAACGATTATTGTGTTGTTTACGTAAACAAAACCTACACCTAACCCTAAGTCTAAAGTTAAACTGAAACAGAAACCTAAACCTATTCCGTTGTAGTAAAATTGGTTACAGTATGTTTGAACTTTGATCATAAGGCAAGAGCCGAGCAAGCGAAGCGAGCGACCTGTGGCAGCGGCCGGCGAGTACTCGAAATAAAATAATTATTTGTAGAAAATTCATATAGAATTGTTAGACAGATATAACAAAAACATCGTTTTTTTTTACTATTTGTTTCCACACTTTTTTTTTATCCCCCATGCCTTCATATCATCAAATTCAGCGGCATGTTATCCAAAGTACAATCTCTTTTAGTTTTTGAATGATTATTGTATTGTTTACGTCAACTAAACCTAATTTAAAGCCTAAACCTAAACTTAAACAGAAACCTAAACCTAAGCCAAAACCTAATCCCATAAGAGTCCAATATCCTGACTCCAACTCGCAATACACAATCTAAATTTTCAATTGAGAATTTATGAAGATTTATGAAGTTCTTATGAAGATGATTTTTCATTGGCAACCAACTCACCAAAAGAATACCTTTAATAAAAAAAAAGTTTTAGCCTAAATTAAATTATTTATTTATTTTCTCTACTTAAATCTATAACCTCTATAAAACCACAAATTTGCAACAATTAACTAAGCATAATTGGAATGAAAATACAAAACAAAAATAATAATAAACTAATTACGTAGTTGACCGTCCGTAGGAGGTTTTTAAAAGAAAGGCGATTTTTAGTCCTTTACAAAAACTTATAATAAAATTACTTGATTACAATATATATATCTTAAACTAAGGTGTGAACCTCCAAGCTCAGGCGATCGAGCGAGATTGTTCCTCTGTCATTCTTTTATTGTCCCACGAAGTGTTCATTTCGCATGGTCAGCGATTTCCGATAATTCACGTGGGAACTTGCATTGTAATTTGAGTCCGCGTTACCTGGTTCTGGGTGGTCGAGTACGTTAGGTAGGTAGGACAGTAGGTAACAAACTAATAAACAGCACCAAACAACATAACACATATAACACCAAAAACAACCCACAAAAGACATAAACAGAATCTTCAATCTAAATTACTTAATCTTAATTTACTTCATATTATTTTTAAAATCGGTAACAAGTACAAGAACGCAAATTTGCTACAATTTGTTGAGAATGGTTGGAATATAAATGCAAAATAGCTAAAATAAAAGCAATAATATAGAAATTAATAGTATCAAACAATGAAACAAAACATAACATATGAAACACACAAAACAACACCCTATAAACATTGCACACATACGAACTATAAAACGTAGCACACAAATATAAACAATTCACAAATATCCCACAAACAAAGCCGTATACACACTGATATTAGATTAATGACAAATACATATTTAAAAAAACACACAGAAAGTCGCCACCAACTAACGACACATACAAGGTCCCTGCCAAAACACAGAGGGCTGAAGCTGCCGCTCTCCGGAAATTTATTGACGGACAGAGAGCAATTAAAAAAAAAACCTTAAAACCAAACCTAACCCCAAACGTAAACCCAAACTTAAATCCATACCCAAACCAAAATCAAAACCTACCCAAACCAAAACCCAAATCTAAATCTAAGCCTCCATAAGACACGCCAACTGGTTTGTTGATTTATTTATATTGATATACCTACCTATCGTGAATTATCTGGATTATACAGTTTTGCTACGAGTGAATTCTTTCATTGTGTTATCCCACATGTGTTGACCCCGACTTGATTTATACACGCAACCTTCTGACTTTTTGACAAACTTCATTCAATCCAATTCTAATGAATGTAGGTAAAGAGATACATTGGATCATGGAGAAAGACATATGCTACCTTATGTAAAGTTGATGAAAGAAATGATGGAATTAAATAGGGGATGAAAGTTCTTATGAAGAAACCATATTGTGTCAAAATAAGGAGGTGAAAATTCATATTTATGTAATTGGTAAGAAATAAAAGGGGTTTCACGTTTTTCAAAAAACCTTCTAGCAAACCGGTACAATAAGGTGATTTCAATTATTTTTTTAAGTGTTATTGGGACGGTTAATGTGTTGGACTCATATTGGCATATAATTACAATACCATACACCCATCTATGATTTTCTTTTGGTTTATCGTGTTCCGAGATCAGTCGGTGTATATGCAGTAATATAACGGGGTGGTAGGGATCGGAAAGACCATACACAGTTATAAACCCATCTATGATTATTTTTGTTTATCGTATTCCGAGATCAATCTGTGTATATCCAATAATACGCAGACGAAGTCGCGGGTACCAGCTATTTAATAAATAGGTATGTAAAAGGGAGCTACGTCTGCCAACAAACTGCGACACAGTTTAGAAGGTGTATTAAATTATACTTACTGTATTATTTGAGAACCTATGAATAAATGTAATTTTTTCCCTTCACAATCCGTCTACACTTTCTACATCATAAAACTTATACTTAATAAAAATAATAAAAATGATTTCAGTAATTATTTTTTAAATAAAAATTAGATTCTTTCCTTTTATGTCAATCGAAGTACATTATTTTGTAAATGGTAATAATCTAAAAATTAAAAATCTTAATAAGTGCCTATATACATTACTTTAGCTTCATTATCCAGATTATTATTATCCATTTACATCCATTACTCATTATTAGACAGAGAAACACTCGTATCTGTAGTAGACATATATGACTAAACGCCGCGTAGTTTTGCATGTGTTAAATTAATACGTATATTAGTTCGCCAAAATGTATGCATAGAACATCATGATAAATACGATAAATTCTCTTGAACTTGAAGACAAATTACTCAACAATCGCCATTCCTTTCCTAGCTTTCAAATACCACAGTGAAAGCGTATAATTAATTAACTATATTCTGTTTATAGGTCTCCATAAGGACTTTCTTGACCTTTATAGTATCACCAGTAGATAAATTAAACTCAATGTCTATCCATCAGTTCACTGATAATGATTTAGTGTACGTAAATAATTTAGTTTTTTTAATCGTTATATATTCATCTTTATGGTCACAATATCACCTGATCTTAAGTGATGATGTGACCCAAGATGGTAACACGCTAAGCGTAGCCGAAGACTGGCTCTCAAGTGCAGCTGTCAGAACACACATATTGGTGCTTGGTGACAGATTGCCCACTTGAGGGTTGTAGCAGCTAGCCGGACAGGTATTAGAAAAAGCCCTACCACCATAGAAAAGATATGGTTAAATTAGTTTCATGCGCCTTAAAATCTGTGTATTGGCTCATAACATCGTGATATTGGCCTTTTCTTTACCAATATCTAATACAATGGCACCGCTACAGAAAAATATAGAATTATAATAACCTAGCTTATATACATAAATATAATATATTATTATATTACATGGTTATATTGTAGTCGATTTCTGCTCACAAATACAATAAATATTGTTTAATTAATGCGCATATCGTGTTATAAGTAAAACTATTACCTACACTTAATGTCTATAATTTATGAATCAAAGATAAAGCTGTTTAGAACAGATTGACTTTAATATAGCAAAGCCTTTTAATAACTTACGTACAAGATTGTCATAATGTCGTAGTGGTATCAATAGTTTTTTTGCAAACACTGAGAAGTCACATCTTATTTTGACATGTAATACAAAAAACTATGACCTTAAAAGTGGTCTAAGCCATGCAACCAGAATTTATTATTCAAGAAAATTTTTCAACATTATCTTATTGGGCGTTGTCATTATGTCAATAAAATAGGTGGTGTCGCCAGCAACTATAGATTAATTACCTACGGCGTCACTCAAGGTAGTGTTCTGGGTCCGAATCTTTAGCTCATTGCAAGATTATTTATATATGCTGATGTCACAGTTATGTTTATTCACCGTAAAAGTTAAACCCGAGCCCATGCTTAAAAAACTTACAGTTATGAACTGATTGTCTGGTAAGCCGCAGGCAATTTATGGTAATATTAAAAAAAAACTCCGAAACTACGGAACCGATTTTGATCAAATTTCATAATTATCTGTAATTTGGACCAACATACAAGATAGGATAGTTTATATCTCAATTATTGCCTCAATATTTGTTATTTCAAATTAAATGTTTATAATACGACAATAGAGTGTATTTATTGGTTACTTTTATGAATTCGTACTGTTATCCCGATAAAACGTTTTTTTTTTTCACTTCAACGGAGCATTTGCATTGCATTGCATGGCATAGAAATTATAGATATTTAAACCAATTAATTCGGGGAAATTGCGATCATGCCACAATTAGTTTATTTTTTATCTAGGATTATCATATTTATAAAACTATATTCGAACTATAGGTAAAACTTTCGAGAGGTTGAATTTATGCAATTTCAATTTTTTTTAATAGTAGTACGGCAAAGAGATCATTCTGTATCTAATAGTAAGGACAAGACGATCCCAAAAACAATGACGGCTACCAAGATATAGGCAATCCATTACAGGGCGTCACTTTAATGCCAGATTACAAATCTCTTGGTAGCTGGTTATAGGTATACTAGCTAATCGCGAAACACGAAAAAACCAAAAGATAGTCACTATCAAAGGTTTATCGCCATATGCATGGTTTTACCTACCCACTCGGGTAAAGGTACGTTACCATCCTGTTTGGTTATGTATCGTCTGATCGTTGAACGAGACACGTTTAAACGTACCACTATAGCGAGTGTTAAGATGGTTGCGGACACATTAAATTGTCGTACCCTACTACTCATTTAACTACCCTCTGACGAGGTTTCGGCTTCCTTCAAATCATTACAACAGTGGATAGAACGTCTATCTTCCGTATCATTGTACTATTGTATGAAACCTGGCCTGATCAAAAATTTTAATAATAAACTCTATTATTTTACATGTGTTAATTATTTACATACCTACCACTCAAATCTTCTAACTTTTGTAATGTTTAAGATGAAGTTGTTTGTTTGTTTTGTTTAATTTTGGTATTTATAATATATACAATATTGTAAATTGAAAATAATCATATTCGATATTAAGTTTAAATTTCCTTTGACTTAATACAGTAACTTTGAGAACGCTAGAAATGTTTTGAAATATTTCGAATAGGACCAAATTGAAATGTTGTGTCAAAATCTTTGCACCGTGAAGCATGTCTCTAACAAAGTTTTGCACAAAACAACAATGCTAATATAATTATAATTACCTAGAAACAACAATTTAATCATCGACAAAAAAAATCGCAAAATACCTTATTGTGGCTTATGTATAAGAGCTATTCATTTGCTATCGCGGATTTTTTTTAGATATAATAATGACCAATATTTTTATAGAACACTGTGTTTACGTAGCATTCACCATACGCCAGTGCACGCGGATAACGCAGTTCGGCAACACTTCCGCTTCCGACTTACTTAACAAAAATCAATATTTAAGGCTAGCTGAGAGTTATAACCTAATGTTAATTAACTTATACTCTTTATTCCCCGTAAATCTGGCTATCATATAATTTTTTTTTTAATCCAATTGGTAGTCCCAAAGTTTCGCGTGTTTAAACAAAGAAACAAAAAACCTTTTCCGCTTTATTATGTTAAATATACATTAATTTTCTTTTTTAATTTTAGTATGAAATTATCGTATTCCTTGTTTGTGGTTGAAATATTTTGCGGAAGTCCATACTTTTTTACATACCTATATCATAACAGTGATTAGTTTATATACATATTATGATGGCATATTACCATTAACTTATCTGTTTATCCCAAAAAGGATATTGTGTATTATTCATATTAATATTATAGATACGAAAGTAACTCTGTCTGTCTGACTGACTGATTTCACGCCTAAACCGCTGAACCAATTTTGATGACTTTTGGTATAGGGGTAGATTGGTCTTTGAGAATATAACTTTAAGAGATGACAATAGAGGATGAAAGTTTGAAAGAAAAAATATGGGAACACCTATGTGCATGTAATGGTGAAATGACATCGGTTTGCACGCCAACGGATTTGTTGATTTTTTGACATTGTTATACTGTTATAAGAAATGTATTGTATTTCTAATACTAACCTATGGAATTACAGTCCAGTATTCTTTTTATGATTCGCTGAAGTGTTTTTTAACTCTTTAACAACACAGTACATAATAATTATGATTGAAACATGACGTGCTATGTCGACCGTGGCTTGCGAACACTGCGGGCGAAATGGAATACCATAAACTATTGTTATTTGGTATTACACTTAGGTAGCTTCACTCGCGCGCTTTAAACGCGGAATCTATATAGTTTAAGCGATATTCATATTGTAAATTATCTGGATTATACAGTTTTGGTACAAGCTAATTATTTCATTGTGTTATGTGGTGAAAATAAAGCTTGAAGGGATGAAAGTTTGAGTAAAGAACCCATCATGTCTCAAATTAGGGATATGATAATTCATAAACAAGAGGTTGGTAATTTAAGGGACGGTTTTAATTATTTCTGAAGTTTTATTGGGATGGTTAATGCATTAGATTAATTTTATCATATAATTACAATACCATATAAACCCATCTATGATTTTCTTTTGGTTTGTCGTGTTCCGAAATCAGCCGGTGCATATTCACTATATCGATAAGGTGGGGATCGCGACCACTATACTCATAGTGATGAACTCATGTATAATATAATTTATAATAAGATTCCGAAGCATATTACTGATTTAGTTAAAAGACCATGTCAAGCAGGTTTTACTGTCAAAAGGTTATTAAAGGGTGGATCACTGTGTGAATGATAGTAATGTTTGGGTGAGACTCCCTCTCTGTGCATCCATTTAATTATTATTATTGTTTTATATTAACACTTTTGTATAGTTGGAAAAAATGATAAAAAAGGCAGTAAGTGTTTTGCGCTCGTTAGTGCTTTCTTAGGGCCAAAATTGAATTAAAAAAAAAAACTGATTTGATTAATGATTTACTTTTGATTTGTCGTGTTCGGATATTAGTCTGTGTATATCCAATAATACGCAGACAAAGTCGGGGGTACCAGCTAGTATATTAAGTTTGTCATTGGAGTGGAAAAAAAATGGAAGATAAAAATGGTTACGTGAGTCAACCTTAGGAGATAGGATATATCCCATCGTGAATTTTTCTCTAGGCCTTTTTAAGAACTACAATTTTTTAGAACATTATTTTGATGTATCTCATAAGGCTTAGCCATCGTAAGCGCTCGAAAATCATTTTTGACGACTTGATTACAAATAATTGCATTTTCTCTACTATACAACAACTTAGTTTGAATGTATTGTTTAAATAATTCTGTAAATGTTAGTGAAAACTGCATTAAAAGCCTTTGCGTAGTTTAAAAGATCTAAGCGTACATACGGGACAGACAGTGGGAAACCCGTTCATTTTGTACTATGTATAGATATGAATAGAGTTGAAAGATTACTTTATTTACAACCTGATTACCAAGAAAATAAAAGGAAGAAAATATTTCTTACGTAATAGTTTGTTTGTTTGATAACGATCTACAAACTCTGAAAGCGATAGCGATATGGTCTCAAAGTAAAAATTATAGAGAACCACAGGCAATTTAGTGTCTCAGGCAAAAATCTAAAAACCAAAATAGCCACCAAAAATTTCAAATTCTTTCGAAACCGGTACCAATAGGTATAGGTATGATATGTAAAAACAAATACATAAAGAGAACTATGAAAAGTTCATGCATAATGAAAAAATCAAGATGGCGTATATACCTACGTTTAGTTGAAAATAGGTTTGTAAAGGTGTTTGATGTCGGATGATGGATTAACGACTACATTGCTGGAGTGGTAAAAAAAGTAAAACTTATTTTAATTGTACTAGCAATGTTATTCACACGATCGCACGTATTATCTGGTTGTCAAAGATACTGAGCTAAATGCATGCCCCATATTTGTCGTTCTTAAGGCCCCATCTACTTTTTTCTCAAATCTATGTTGTCAGTAATCTTATTCTTATTTTAAATAAGAAACTCAATTACAATACAATACAATCAAATAAGTTGTTATACTATCCATAATTTATGTTGGAAAAAAGCTTACCGTATACAATCATTAATTACTGGGCTTTGGCGTGTTTTGTAAATTACTGAGTTATGTTCACGGTGTTGTTCAAAGCTCTTGCCTTAGTATATTGATTCAGCAATAAAATTACTACGCTGTATTTTGTCATGGTCCATAACTTTTATCGTATAAATACGCAATTTGGCTTCATTTATTGGCAGTTTGGCAATATTGGGATACCTATGAAGTTGAAACGAGGTGCGCCTCTAGGCAATTATTTATCTCAACAACGCATTTGCTACGGTTTTCTGTATGACAATTCACTATTAGGCTTTATCCATGAAATATTCGATATATATACACACGTATATGGTATGGATATAATTTAATACTTGTTTTAACATAGTTTATACTTATGTACAGTTAGTTTTCTTTGGCATAGTTTAAAATATTTTAAATTGTTTGAAATATTTTGAATAAGGAATACATATGATAAATTTTAATTTTAGACTGTTAAATTTATCGTGAAATATTCACTTTAATAATGCAATAATCACAAAAATAATCTGAAGCAAATTTTTTATTATAAGTTACCAAAATTACTTGCTTAATGTTGAAAACTTTTATAAAACCGTCATAAGGTGTTGGGATAACTTACAAAGACAATTACACAAACAACATACAAATTATCTTCGGTACATGAAGTGCAAAGGAAATTGAAATTGTTGTCAAAAAGATTGTAAACATCTAGACGTAAAAGCTGATTGAAAATGTTATCAAAATTCATTGTTATTGTGTGTGACATAAAGTAATTTGTATAATATAAAAGAACAAGCCTTAGTATTAATTATTAAGCCTCCGCATGAATAATAATGTTGCAGAATCTACTTAATTGATTTCAACGAAAGAAAAACGTTTTAACGATACCTGGACGCTCATAATGTTAAAAACCTGGCAAAAGATCTTGTTTTTCTTAAATAGCATTAAACCAATGCATTAACATGGATGATTAACAATTAAATTAACAATATATAGAGTTATTTTTCATTATTATTTTATGTATGATCTAACGGCCGAACCCAATAATGAATCTTAGATCTGAGTTTGTAGCCAATCTAAGATTGACTTCAATCTTCTGATCGATCTTCGTACTACATCCCAATAACAACGATCACCAAAGGCGATCCTAGTTTCTCAACAGATCGCAGATCGATCACTTCCCTCCCTTATGTTTCTTTTTATACAGATTTCATAATGAATGCGTTATGTTTTACACAGATACTAGAGAATATATTTTACTTTATGGGTACATGTTAACGAAAACTTTATTTATTACTTAAACTTACATATATTTTAAGTATTTACACAGTATTAACAGTTTTTTTAACTATGTTACCGACACAAAATACTTATAAAGTTTTTGGAAACGAAACGTACAAGTTAGATGCACCATCTATCAAAATTCTAGTGTCCAGTGTCAGTTCAGACAAACAAAGTAGGGATGACGATGAAAAATAAAGATTCACAAAAATAGAAGACTAAACGATCGATTTCTAAAAAATCGATTACTATAAAATAGATCTTTTTTCGATTCGCTTTTTTAGTTTGAATACACAATATAAATCACTTTTAGAAAACAAAAAGGACACCGATAATAGTCGATCTTTTATTATGTTCGGATCAATTTTTTTTTATAACCATTCTAAACTATCAGTTCCTAGAAAAATATAGAAAGAGAAGTTTGAAATAGGTATTGGAAAATAATTACCGCTTGGATGTTACCTACTTTTATAAAAGGTATTATTTCCGATAAAAGCAATTCAACCGCGGTTTTGTTCAGTCTGAATCTAAATATAAATTCAGCATCGTTTAAACACCGCATGTGGTTAACACGGCTATAAGTTCTTCGAGATTGTGGTGAAAATTCATTTTCATCACCGTCCCAATCAGAAAGCTTCTGTAACGCCTCTAAATCACTCAAATCACTGTCGCTATCGTCACTAGTTATTGTACTAAACACATTTTGTAGCCATTATTTATTACTATATAAAGAATAGCTAATAAAATTTACAATGAATTAACTAAACTGAATTAAGATCGTTAGTTGCAAACCGCCAAATTCCTAAGATCGTAAAAATGGATCACAGATTGCTGTAAATAGACCTGTCAAAATACAAAGATCGGTTATTGGGATGCGTTAACTGTCATTCCCAAACGGAGGATGCTTCAAAAAAGGATTGCGTACCTCACAGAGATAGATCGCATTTTTGGATTGAATATGTAATCTGTAGATCGGCTATTGAAACACTTTAGAGTACAAATGGATTGAAGTAACTATCTTTGTTAGGTAAAAATGTATTGCGATCGCTTATTGGGTTCGGCCGTAAATAGGCAACATACCATTTAGATTCTTTCTTTATTTACACTTTCACGTTAAACTTTAAATGTAAATTCGTCTCATTTATTTGCGTAGGTTATTTTTTATAGTTTGTAAGTGATTTACTACATATAAATAACAATTCGGATTAGTTTAATTCTGAATAAGTTTCTATCATATAAATTTGTTAGTCCAATTTAAAAAAAAAAATCAACCGATTGTTTATTTTTAATTCATATAAAAAAATTGTATTAGGTATAACAGAAATATTTTTGTTATTTATTTAATTTTTATAAGTAGATGTGTTACTGGCAAAGTTAAAAAAAATATATTTGTTTTTAGCAGCACCCTTTTAGTACATATAAAATGTAAAGTTGCAATATAAAAGTGCCACTTTGGCCTGTGTAAATACAAACATACATAGACTGCTAATAACATAACTCTTCTCTTTGGCTTTGCCTTAGTCGGGTAAAAAATGGCTTTTTCGCCTACTTTAGACACGTAATTCCTGTTGATTATCAACAGATATTTCATAGGAACGATTTCGCGGTACATAGTATCTTTTGATAGTATGCACAGCATACATACGCAGTTTTAGATATTTTTTTTTTTTCAATAATTAGGTTGTAAAATCTTATTTATTTGTTTCATTACAGAGACGTTCTTTGGCAATTTTTGCACCAATCCTCAAATATTACTTTGTACTTCCTCTAATTTATTATAGATTAGGTTCCTTTGCATTATTAACGTCTCACTTCTCATTAATTCCCATGTTTTTCCTTTGGCAGAAACCTTAGTAAATCGTAAGAGATCTAAAGGTTTCATAATAATAATTTTTTCATATGATAATATAATTATGAAAAAAGCGTTATATCTCTATCACTTCTGATAAAGCTCAATTATTTCACGAAAATGTGCTGAAAATCCCTTGGGTAATTTAGCTTGAAGCGAAGCCTTACTTAGACATTTCTTTGAATTTCTGTTTAATCTTACCTTATACTATTATGTGTATGTAATAGGTGTATGTAGTTGTATGTATGTGTGTAATTGGTCTCTCAGAACAAGCTCTAACGATTTGGATGACATTTTGAACTTAGATAATGTTTTACTTTTTAAGTTTACCTAGATAGTTTTTTTTTGCAAAACACCCAGAAAAGCCCAGTTTTTATTTAGTTTTTAATATATTAAAAACAGTTTTGGAATTTAATCGCCTAATTCAATATTAATAAGTATAATAATTATTTTATATAACCGAATAAGATATTGTAAACAAGAATTTAAAATTCATTTTCTTCCAAATATGTGTTAAACAGCGACCCTAGCAAAAACATAGAAGAAATATAATCTTGAATACAGAGATCAAGTTTCACATAATAATTCAAAAGTCACGATACATTAACACTCTCCTGTCTAATAAATATATTTTTTTAATTTTAAAATAATAAATTACGAACAACGTACAGTATCAGACTTAGTAATAACCCTTAAGAGATTATGCAAACGTAAGGCGAAGTATTTATTAAGTTGATTATAAATCCTTTCAGCTAATACGGACTTCCTATTAAAATATACCTACTTAAATAAATTTCATTATAGACATTCAGACATCTTACAGGTATATAAAAATCGTTCGTGCGTCTGTTAGTGACTCTATAGCTTCTAAACGACTTGATCAATTGAGCTACTATTATATTTTCATAATATATTTGTTTTATCGAGACGATCCTTGTTACGAAAATTGATAAAAATAATTTATATTTAGAGCATAATATTAGTAATATTGCTAAATTGTGATGCTTGATTTTAATTATTTTTATTGTGTGAATGTTGTTTATTTTTCAACCACGACGCTTGCAAAAGAGGAACCATCACATGCGCGTTGCTGATCCTTTTAAAACTTGTCCACTCCCCTCTTCAAGAACTCCGTATTGATGTCCAATGGAAACACTTCAGCAGGAAGCTCATTGACTGAGCTCATCACCACACCTGGAGCATTCGCGGTGGGAAACTCGTCTGAAACCGAAATGTCGCGACTATTTAGGCACCAAAGTGTAATATGAACTCCCTGTTGATGGTATGCATGTAATGGTAGAAAATAGCCGCTGGCATCATACCGAATAATTCCTGTTCTTGTGTTGTGAACGCATATAATAGGTTCGCATGTCATAATTATAAAAATTGCCATTGTAAGTATAATACACGCAATGTTCATGCTACCCTTGTATATATTGTTTTAGTGCCATAAAAAATCACAAAATCAGAACCCAATATAGGTCGCTCTCAAAGGGAAAAACGTCTGTCGACTCGGCTAGTATTAGATTTATATGACTGAAAAATCTATAGTACGTACAATTAATATCGCAAATAGAAACGTAATAATTTATAGTCACAGTATTTAGATATTTAAGCTGGTAACAAATATTTAAGTATCTTTAACATTAAGCTGATTTAAAAGAATCAATGTGTAAAGTGATATTTCTGTTTTCATTGAAACACTCCCATGTGACTTTAAAACAGATCAATAAGAAATTCTATAGTCTGTGTACTAAATCGAATAAAATGTAAATGGATCCGTGCTCTGCGTGCTGATACATTTCGTGATAAGAATAATATGACATCATGCGAGTTTGCAACTAGTAATGTTAACGTTATGAATGTAGGTACCTACTCATACTTTATAAATCACAAATAAAATCCAGGCAGTATGTCTAATGAAAAATTAAATCGAACCATTTAAATAATAAAAAATCTCTATTAGTATCTTCACCTAAGTGAAAATAAATTTTCTGGAGTCTTTTTTTTATATGAGTCTACATACGAAATTAATTTGTCCAAGATCTTATAAAAATAAACAAATCAGGTCCACGAGATTACCATAAGAAAAATTATATCTCAGAAACAAATAAAACATTGTGTTTAGTTTTATTCCTTACTAGCTTTTACCAACGACTTCTTTCCGTTATCATAGAAATTAAATGACTCAAACGCCACCTATAGTGTAGTGCTTATACTAATTCAGAAACCTTGAAGGGTGAGAGTGTACACAACAACGTACCAAATTACCAATCGAATTAATGGGTACCATAATATATTTGTAGGAATACTCTTTGTAAGTCTCTTAGTAACTTTGGCAAGTTGTTTTAAGCACCCTCTTAAAAAGTTTTTGGCTGAGTATATACATTTTACAGTAAGTGGCGCACAAGTCGTTTCAATAAAAAGAATCTGAGTGTTCTGAACTGATTACATTACTTATCGTACATTATTCTACAATCTTTTAGATAATTATTGTTTATATACTACCCTTATATATCTATGTCAGTCTGTCCGTCTGTCTGTATGTTAGTGGGCTTAAAACTCAAGAACCACTCGGTGAATATTTATTATCATTTTATAGACGTATTTACTAAAAAGGTTCTAAGCTATGTTTTATAACGTTATGTAACAAAATAAGGAAAAATAAGCAATGATAATGTAAAATCAATTCGAAAAGAATATCACTACCATCACGCTTCCTTGGAATACGCTGCAAAAATCGTTAAATATAGGAAAATAGAAACAATTGTTTTTGTTATTATGTTGTACAAATAGATAATGCATAAACTATACCCAACACTATAACCAATTTTAATATTGAAACCACGACAAGAAATATTTTGATGTTTAAGGGTGTAATTTAAGTCGTTTATATGTTTGTTACCTTTGAATCTGCTTTTTTCTGTTTCTTATTATTTATAGTATATTACGCACCGAGGGAGAAAAGTAGGACATTTCGGCTCGGGTGATAATCGCGGGTGGGGATGTCCTACTTTTCTCCCTAGGTACGTTTACAATTTTTTTCTCCTCCGGGATGAAAATTTTATATAAAAGTTTATATATTTTATATATAAACACGCAGTTGCTAGGTTACCGGGAGATAAAGTAAAGTACGCGCATGCGCACATTTGCCATCTCACCGGGAGAGAATCGGGTACTTTTCTCCCGCGTGACAGGGACTAAAAGTGAAGTTTTCATCCCGGAGGAGAAAAAAATTCTATTTATCAATTGAGAAATGACATTTATTTCCCGTGAACTATTTCCATCGAAATTGCTTTTTTACATATTTCTGAAATTATTGTCGACGATTTGGTAGTCCTATCAATTATGAATATGGTATAGCAGTATCGTTCATATACCTAGTAGCCTATCGGGAAATTTGGGAAAGAAGTTCATTTACTGTATAGACAGAACTAGTAACAGACAGACAGAGTTACTTTTGCATTTGTAATATTAGTATGGATTAGTATATATTATAAAAGTAATCTCTACTAATATTATAAACCTGTAGAGTTTGTTGGGTTGAACGCGCTAGACTTACCTGAGTTCGAATAGAAAAAAACAGTCAAGTTTGCGGGAGCAATGTATTAATTTAAAAAAACTAATACAAAGGAATTTGAATTACTTTCAAATTTAATGAAATATAATTAGGACTAATTAATTAGACGAGCGTACGGAGAGATCGAGATGTCCAGCACTACATACATACTAAACTTACTGCCTTACATACTAAAACTTATTTCCAAACATTAACTACTTTTCCCACGAGTTACGTGCGTTACCGGGAATCAGAATGCTTACACGGTATTTACGTGGGAACATGTTGTTATGATTTGTCCCGGTGACCGCATAACTAAATATTTTGTGTAGGATAGACCATTTATCTAGAAAGTCTATAGGCTATATAACATCACGCTACGACCAATAGGAGCGGAGCAACAATGACCGATGTTGCAAAAACGGGAAAAATTTATTCCTTTCTAGAGCTTCAATTGCTTGCACTGCGTAAAGGGTTAAAGTTACGCAATAATAATGTGTCAAAGAATTGTTTAACTTAAAAATTTCTAAGAAAAGTCTGCGATAGCATATGTCTGTCTTTTAAGGTTGACTTAACATAACTTTTTTTATGGTAATAAATTTTGTTCTAAAATAATGTATTATTTGTGAAGGTGTTTTTATGAACACGGTATTCATCGTTATCGAAATAAATATGTTATTCATAATAAGTATTTAATTTTGAACAATATTGCCCTATACATCGTTCAATTTCAATGAATATCTTAGGAGATATCACAGTTTTAAAATAGTTCCACAGCAAAATAATGATGAAGTACCATGCGCGCATTTTATTATGCGCAATGATGTGGTAGACCGGTGATCATGCGGGGAGCGTAGGGCGAATGTTACTCAAATGGTTCTTAGAAAAACAATCAAAGTTTCAGCTTCTTTAAAATTGTATTATAGGTTCCTAAGACTCACTCGCCCTAACCCTCTCTGTTATGGGACGCAGACGAAGTTGCGCGGCTCAGCTAGTATATTATACATAATTATTATGTTAATCAACCAGAAACAGAACAGGCCTGAAAGATGATTATGTCTGACATGCAAAAGTCCTTCTTATGTGATAATAAAAATCGGAACCTTGACCTCGTGTTGTTATTATATTTAAAGGCAACGTTAATCATAAATGACTAGAACCGCTCGCGGTTTCGTTCGCGTTAATTATAATATCACTTATATGAGGTGTATAAAATCTGTTGGTAGTAGGTGTAGTCAAATATTCACCATAAATGCGTATGAATCTAATTAAAAGTTATTAATTTATTTAAATTTCCAAATTATCGGTCAGACCATAGAATATTCATGTTTGTTTTTCCATGGGTCAGACCTACTTTACCTTTTTTGATTTTAAACTACTCATATTATTTCTCAAAGTTATTTTTTTCCCAGCAACCTCATATCTCCGTTATTTCTTCATCAAAATTTATTATTCAAACATAGTCTCAATGCTTATGTTCCCCATTTATATTGACGAAATAAAGACAAATAATTTCAAATGTTTTCGTTAAAGAAAATTATAAAAAAATTCATGAGCAATACCATCAGTTGATGTATGAAAATATATTTAGATATGTGCCGACTAGTCTGAAAAGCCGACTATACAGCCTCTATCATAGTCGGCGACTATTCGCCAAAGAGCGCCGACTATCCGGCTTCTTACTTTGTATGTATTTCTCAACAAAATGTATATAGGGGGAATTACATTAAATATAAACCTTGATTGTTTATATAAAAATATCTTTATTTTATAATCAGTCTCACACATTTTGAAATGTAATACAAAGCAACCTTTCTTTTGGTAATCAGTTTCTAAAACTTCTTGCTTAATTGTCGATTGCTTACTCACATTTCTACCTTTGTCTCGTACAACGGCGTGAATAATGGTCGTTTCTATAATGCACAAAATTGGAATTTCTTCTAAACTTTTTTTTTAATTATTGTCGGTGTGTGTTCCAGGGAAATGTTTCATTTGCAATACTGCGTGATGATATTTGAAACTATCGTCAAACCATTGAGCTGTAAAACTCAAAAAACTTTCTTTGTTATTTATGTTTGTCTACCTGTCAGTAGTGACTAAATTTACGGCTGCACTCATCACTCCTCTTCGTATTTAAGATAAATACTTCGTAAAGTTGAGGAATAATGTTTTCTGTAAAATACTTTCAGCCCGGTATGTTTTATTTTGGTTTAGCTTTTTCCATCAAGTTTCTAAAGCCAGTATTGACAACGGCTGGTTAACAAGTGCAATCATCTCACCTATCGCAATATTGATGTCTCTTGATCTTGAATATTCACGTGACCATTGTACTGCAAACTATCTTCAATATTTTGTTGGTTTTTCTGACATAAACTGACCTCTGGTGACACTGAAGTTGACGTAGTAGGCACTGTTGTAGGTGCTTAGGTATTCAAATTATTTGTAAGGTACCTTCAGATAAAAGTTAAAGTTTGTAAGGTAGTCCGTATTTACAAAATTTCGATATTCATAATATGTAACATAATTATATGTATTAGTTAATGTTTTCTCTTTATTTCTACTTCTCACTGAATTCAAATTAGTGCTTATAGAAATCTTCAAATAAAGATAACGAAATAAATTGCAATTGAACTGGTATGTAGTGACTGATGATTAACATGATATGATTCATTGAAGTAGTCACTAATGCCGCTTGCATCATAAGCATTTCTATTGTAAGTAAAGGTTTTTTTCATAGACTCTACATATACGCCTCACAAAACACCAAGAATAACAAAAGTAAAAAAAAATTTCTTATACTTTCTAGACTAATGTAATTTAATGTGGTTTATGCCAATATTTTTCATAAATCATTGACCAAGCATAACGAATTATATTTGTGGCCTTCTGTGATGAACCTCTCGTGCCGTTTTTTCATGTACATAAAGTATTAACAATTATTTATGCATAATCTAAATATTGCTGAATTGTGTATGGATTTACAATACTTGAATATATTTTCTGTTCAAAATTGTATTCGACAACCTATTAAATTTGCAATATGGAACTACATATATAGGCTTACAAATAATTTAAGACCGAATAAATCATTGAAAGACCGCATCAGTAGCAATGTCAAGCGGGCGAAACAGTTGAAGCAAGTTAGACTCTAATGACAATGTAAATAAAGACGATTGCACGGTTGGTTGCGTTGCGTACTTAATTGTAAGATTTATGTGGTTTTTTATTCGTTCATACATTTTAATGTGGTTTTTTTCTTTTTTTTTCTTTCTAGAAAATGTATATATATTAAGAAATTTGACATATTGCAGTTACAATTGTACGTGATCTGCAAACATGAACTTTGTAAGTAGAAATATTTTTAATTATAATTTTATTATTTTGTGAAACATTTAATTAAATAAATGTATAGTTTATGTTTTCATTGTAATTTTATAAGCATAAGAAATAAGGGCAAAATTTTTCTTTTTGGGTTAAGTATATAAAAATCAACAATAATTTTTGTAAAAAAAAATATCTTTGTATATTTGTAAAAAAGTCTTGATCACTATGACGTATCTAATTGGTAATTAATATACTTGAAAATTAAATCACATGACATGATTTTATTAGTAAGACATATCGTTAGGAATTAGACTGCAATACCTGGAGACATTCTTTTAATCGAGCCGATTATATTATTATGACAATACCAACGTGGAAAATATTACATAATTATAAAAATATATACAAATACACACAATACTCTAACAATATACATTCACATACACAAATACACATACATACATATATTCTACATAATTTTGAATGAGTATCTTCCTTTTCTAAGTGAATTTTTGTTACATAATTTGGTTAAGAATGAAATAGTGAACTTACAAGAGAATTTATTGACTTTCTAGAAATAGCAATTGTTATAATATCCGAAGATTATGGCAGTAAAATAAATAAATAACATGAAAAAGATACCTTTTTCTTAACGATTTGTTTGTCAGCATTTAATTGAAAAATCACCAGATGTTGAGTGACGATGTCGCGGAGGACACAGACATGGAATTAGCTTACAAGTGCGGCTGCCTAAACATATCGATAAATTTACACCTGAAGTTTGTTAGCTAGCCATAGGAGCACTAGATATAGCTACAATGAGAACTACACAGTTTTTGTATTTTCAATTTCAGGTAAACTATGCAATACTGATAGTGTGGGCCCTGCTGGCCTCCGCATCAGCAATGACCGTTGATGAAACCGAACCACAGCTTTTTATTACCGGTACTTATGGTTAAGCTTTGCAAAAATGGCCGTTAGTTAAGAAATTCAATGCAAATTTTAAAAGGTGTGATTTTAATTACATTTTAAATTGTCAATTTTTTAAACGCTGAATTTTGAACATTGTTTGTATTAATAAAATGTCTAGGTTGCTTTATTAATAAAAAACATTGTGTGCTTATATTGTTGTCAAAACTGTTTCATTTATTTCCCTGTTTGGTATTGTGTAAAGTAAAATCTTATCTGCACATATTTTATGATAATAGCAATAAATTAATGTGCTTACCAGTTACAACATAAAACTAATACCAAAAACAACGTAAAGTACTGTATTTATTATTTTAGTAGTCTTCTTCGGCGACTTCGCTTGCATATGATAAAACCGGGATAGATGACGCACATTTTGATAGGACCTAATAATTTGAAACCCTTTAAAACTTATTTTTATAAACTAATTAAAAACCCTATAAATAACATTAATATTGTATAATTAATACAAACTTGTTTCTGTTGACCTACACATTACTAAATTTACAGAAATTGAGTTTTTGCAGAACTATTTTTTTGAGAATAGATGCCTAACCATGAAAATGCTAAGAAGAATAAATGCCTGTGGTGCTTTTTAATAGTTATTGGGTGAATAGTCTTCATTTTCGCAGATTGATTAGTAAATAATTAATATTTTACATGATCCTCGACCCTCATTTACCTACTTTAAATGATCGGTTTTTTGTTTCACTAAAATCATTCACGTCGTCAGCGTCTTCATCACTAAAATAATGTTTTTGTTTTTGGTTTTCTTTCTTAACTTTCTTGTCTTGTCTTTTATCTTCGGTTCCATTATTTCTATTCTTAAGTTTTATTTTTCTTCTGTAGTTTCAGGCTTGTTTCTCATGTCTAACTTAGGTTTTATATGTTTTTGTTTCCTTTATGCAATATCTCTCTTTTCTTTGTTCTCTTGAATTCAGAATATCTACTGATTACTAGGCCCTCTTGGCTATGGTAAAAGGAATTTGTGGTATTGAATTATAATTTTTAAAGATGTTTCTTTTTCTACTATGCTATCTGGAAACTGTGCAAAGGTATAATCCCCAATGCCATAAATGCTAATATTCTCTATGTAACTATATGACTTTACATGTTTGCAACTCCACTAATTGTTCAACAACTAAACTCGTCTGTCTCCCTATCAAGGGCTACTATCCTTTTTGATATGGATAGATGCTCTTTTATTTTTTTTTGGTATTAAAGACGGTAATATGGTGTTAAAACCCAGTGTGAAACAACAGTTTGGTATCAAATCTGGCAATCTTAGAAAGATACACATCAAAAGCGGCCATCTTACTCCATTAGCCAATCACAGGTGCCTAATGTGTCACGCGGTGTGTCATGGTGTCTATAAAAGTTTTTAATAATTGTCACTCTGTGTTTTAATTAATATTTAATAGTGTTTGTGGTGAAATTTAGAACATTTTTATAAAAAAGCGATTGCCCTCCTACACCTATTGATAATAGGTTTGCACGCAAACGGCAAAGAAATCCCGAAGAATGGAAACGAAACTTGACAAAGAGACTCAAGTAAATAATAGCAATAGGGCTGTCTATTGTAGCCTGGAAATGTTTTGTGGGTTTTTGGGTTTCGGTTTTGTTTGTTTGCTGTTTTGATATTTATTTTATATTATTTATAGATACTCTGCAAAATCTGTACCAGAAAGAGTTTGTAGTCATAATTCAAAATCGCTTCAGTGTGCTTCATTAATTATGGCTGAAATAATGAAATTACATAACAAATTTAACACTTTTGCACCGTCACATCTTCTAACAACTCAAACGGCGCAAATATGTTGTTACCCTAAATAGTGGATACATATTTGAGCCTTTTGGGGTCGAAACTCTGGGTTCGTGGGGACCGGCAGCACACAAAATTTACAAGGATTTGTCAAGTCGTCTTGTATTATACTAACAAGAAGGACCAAGACAGCATGATATTAAAATTTTGTTCGATTGTACCGACTAAACATAGATCTACAAACAAAAAGTTTCATAAACCTTTTCATAGCGACAAATCACAGAATTTAATATGTTATGCTAAGGTTTTATTATACAGGTGACGTTGTTATCACCGAAGGAATCTGTGCAGAAATTTATAGAAAATCTTCGTTGTATTGAAACGCATTACTTTTGAAAACCTAAAATAGCTGTAAGAAAGTATCTGCCTTCTGAACGAAACATTAATAAACTATATGATTACTACAAAACTGTGAATTTTCTGACTCTCATGTAAAAAAGGCATATTTCCGAAATCTTTTTAATAAGTTTTACTTTAGAACCCCAAAAACAGACGATTGATCAAAGTGCTTGGATTGACTGAGAAAATAAAGTCGGATGCAGATACAAAGAAAAAAAAACTATTTAATCACTGAAAACCGGGTACATTCATTGAGAGCAAAAGCTTTTGTGGAAAAGTTGAGAGAATGTTGCAATGTGCTCAAAATAATCTCATTTGACTTCCAAAAAAATTACCTCTACCTAAACTATCAGATCAGATGGCATATTATAGCTGGCAGTTATATTATTATAATTTGGTAGAGGGATCTTCCCAACTACCCTTAGTAAAGGAACGTGTAAACTTAAAAAAATAAATAAACTTAAACATCTTGCATATCATTGCACAGAAAATTAATTTGCCAAAGATTCTAATTTAGTGGCTTCAGCTGTTTATCACCGCTTAACTAACACCGACAAAACTGGCATCACAACTATTCGCTTGGGTGCAGATGGATACGATGAGCAAAAAAAAATTGTATTATTGTAGGAACATGCTGCAAATGGTTATTAGAAAAACAATCTGTCATAACTATAGAACAAGTTTTCCCTGTCACCAGGCATTCGTACATGCCTGCTGATAGGCAATTTGGTATAATAGAAAAAAAGTTAAGAAAATTTGAGATCATATTATATCCAAGTGAAATAAAAGAGGTAATTGGTGATACATTCACGTTGGTCAAAGTCGGAACGCACTGCCCTGCCTACAAATAGAGAGAGGCTGTGAAGAGTTTCATAAAAGTAACGACGTCCTGGCCCATGTTGTTTAAATCTAAACTATTTATTTTAAAAAGATCGAAAAAATCTGGAAATGTTCTTGTCATGGGCGAAGCTTTCTACAAAAGCGACATGTCAAAAGGTATCAACTTATGTCAACGTCAAAAAGTTATAACAATTATCACTCCGCAAATTATGCCTAATATTGTTCCAGTGAATAAAAATAAGTTAACCGAAGTGATAAAACTGCTTTGCAAGAATTTTGGGATGGACTGAAGGAATATTCCTTCTTTAAATTTTTACTTTGACATTTTACGCACAAAAGTTGGTCTAACTGCTGCTCCCGTAGAATAAAATATTGTGAAGATGCACTAGAAGGTGCTAATGAGTTACGTATTTGAATACGCAAAAGTCAGATATTAATTTAATATTAGCGGTAACATATAACCTTCGTTATATTAAATCATTAATTTTATATAAATAACTGGTTCTTCTTATTTTTGACACCCATAAATTTAAAAAAAAATCAGGTATATTCAAATACGGCTATCTTTCTATCACTTGGTTTCAAAGGTGTGCGATCTGAATCATGCTTGGTGTCAAATAAGGCATTCTATAATTTTTAGTATCAAACCGGGCATTCTGTAGAACTCTTCTTGTGCTACTATTTAATTTTTTGAATACTTAAGTCCGTAACTTAAATATTATTGTAATGTTATTTCCATTAAAAAAAATATAAAATAAAGAGTTTTTATTGAATTGCCACAAATCACTTCAAGTGCAGATTACCGGATTTGATTCTATACGACTCATATGTCTATTTTCAATCTCGTACTTTTATTTTTGGGAGGACCTCAAAATATGCGGTTCCAGAACCCATCACAAAACAGAATAAGTCAAATAAATCAAGAATCAATCAGAGTAAATCAAGTGCAATTTGCATTTATTGTTTTGAGTTTGTTTTTTATTAGAATGTTTTAATTTGCGTTTTTTGCTTTTATGTCCCTCATATTATAATTATATATATAATTTATTGAGTATTATGTAAATATTTTTTTATAAAGTTAACCAAGCATTACCAATTATATTTGTGGCCTTCTGTGACGGATCTCTCGTGCTAATTATAAGCTGTATAAAATGATTTATGCATAATCAAAATATTGTTGAAGTGTATGAATTTATTACAATATATGTTGTTCAAAATTGTACGGAATTCGATACCTTCTGAAATGTACGATGTGAAAAAATATTAATTAGGTTTTTAGGAACATTAAAGGAACAAATAAATAATTAAAATAACATAACAACAGCAATGTCAAGTGGACCAAAAACCTGGAACAATTTAGTATTTAACGAGAATATAAACAAAGACAGTTGCATGGGTTGTCGCGTATTTATTTTTATGAATAATGAGGTTTTTATTTGAAAAGAAAAAATAATTGGCTCTTTTTATCTGCCAAAAAAAATGTTCATATGCTAAGAAATTTCATATATTTCAGTCACAACTGCACGTGGTCTTTGTAAGTACATGAACTTTGTAAGTAGAAATATGTTCTTGTGTATTAAAATTCACAATTCAAATTGTCATCATATTTGTATAAACATAAATAAAAAGCAATACAATTAACAAAAAAACATCTATATTCGTAAGTAGCGGCCCGCCCCAGCTTCGCACGGGTATTTAACAAAAGTTTCAAAATTGAAAATTATAATACACACGAATAAACCCTTATATTTGCGTCAGGTTACTAAAAAAAAGAAAATTAAGTATAAAGAAAGTTTGAATATCGTTATTTTAATTAACTTTTATTTTTATATTAATGACTTTTTTGTTATTATTTTTTATATATTTTTTTGTTACTTTTTAATAAGTGTTTAATTTTTTTTCTAATTTTTGTAAAAAGATCATATATACAAAATAAAAGCCATTCAATTTATTGCTGCTTTTTAACGTTAAATGCATGTGCAATTTAAAAATTCCTGTTTCTTTTATATTAGTTCTAGTGTCGAACGATTTGTAATTTTTTATTTGGCCGGGGACTTTTTGAATAATCTAATTGTTTATTTCGTTCACCGTATCTTTCCTAGGTATCACTATAGCCCTAGAACACAACCAACGAAAGTACTTTTCGTGCAAATTTTCAATGTCAGGGTATACTGCATCTATTAAAATTTCTAATTTATGGACTATTTGGCCTAGAGACTCATCCAAAAGGATATCACGATTTCTACTTAAATTTGGAGTGGCAAGCTGCTTGATAGGTCTCGTTGAGAACTCCCTCAACGGTTTTTAAGTACTCAAATGAGGTTGGACCGCGAACGTGATGTAGCAACTTTCAAAGATAAGAACATTCTAATTGAGAAGGATGTACATCGTAGACTTTTCCTAAAGCGGCATCTTTTTTTATGCCTGGATGGCCAACTACGTCCACACCACGCCTCCTTCTTGTGAATTTATTATTGGTCCATTTGTAGTATTACGGGACTTCGTGGTGTAGAAGTGTCTTTGCGAATTCATCTTCATTACAGAGCTCAAAGAAAGCCAGCAAAGTAGTTTTACGTGGGGTTTGAGTTGTAGGTTATATTATTGGAGTTTTAGTAAAGATTCCTTATTTTTTTTGAAAATTCAATATATCCTATGTCATTCTGGGTTAGTGTAGGAATTTTTCAAATCGGTTTAGTAGTTGCGGAGCCTATTTAATGCAAACAAACAAACAATCAAACCTTCCTCTTTATAATATTATTATAGACAAAGTCTCGATCGCTATGACATATCTAATTGTGGTATCTATATCTATACATAGTATAAAATGAAGTCACTTCCCGCAAGGTTTAGGAATGAATTTAGGTTTAGGTTTGGGTTAAAGTTTAGGTATAGGTTTGGGATTGTGATTAGGATTAGGTTTAGGCTTATACTTAACTTTAGGTTTAGTTTACATAAACAATACAATAATCGGTCAAAAACTAAAAGAGATTGGGTTTTTGATAACATGCCACTGAATTTGATGATGTGAAAGCATGGGAGAGGGTGAGGGGTAATCTCCATGTGTAGGAAAAAGTGCAGAAACAAATAGTTTAAAAAATAAATTTCGAGTATTCGCCGGCCGCTGCCACAGCCCGCTTGCTTCGTTTTGTCGGCTCATGCATTATGATCACAGTTCAAACAATCTAAAAAAATTTACCATAAAGGAATAATTTTAGACTTAAGCTTAAATGTATCCTATGTGTTAATCTATCTGTTTGCTAAATTGCATTGAAATCCTTTCAGCCGATTTTGGGTAATTGAGTAGGTAACAATTTTTTTTTTTTCATTTATTATATTTGTAGGGTAACACTGATTAAGCTATGACTTTTACCGGGATAACCTACGGGGTACCCCATGTGTTATTCCTGGTTACAGAATATCTGTGTGCTAAATTTCATCCAAAACCGTTCAGCCGTTTTTGCGTGATTGAGTAACAAACATACAAACTTTCACATTTACTATATTTGTAAGATAATACTGGTTAAACTATGACGTTTATCAGAATAAAAAGTACCCTATGTGTTATTCCAGGTCAAAGACTAAATGTGTGCTAATTTGTGTTCAAGTGAAAACGTCACGGCCGTGAGTCACAGTATTGAAGAAGATTCGAATTTGTCAATTCGTCGACGTTCCCAACAATTGGGGTTATCCACAACGACCACATGGCGAATTTTGGGCAAGGATTTGGCTTCGAAGCTTTACAACGTGCAACTAGTGCAAAAACTGAATTCGGCCGACCATTCACATCCCCGTAGATTTACTGAATTCATTTAAGAACAACCCGCTGGTTTTTCTGGAAAAAATAAATATTTTTCACAAGAAGCCCATTTTTATTTGTCTGGGTAAGTCAACAAGCAAAATTGCCGCATTTGGGCTTATTATACAAAGCGCCATAGAATATTACTATAATATTGGTTGTAGTAGAATTGGTTTATGGTTCAGTCACGCGCGAGTACTCTATGACAAAAGCAGAATTAAAAATAAATGAAATTATTATGCTTATTATTTTTTGTCCCTTGACGTTAAAACATCCGTTGTTAAGGCTAAAAGGCGCATACGACGATCATATGCACAATGATACAGCACCTATCCTTTTTCCTCGTATCTGTCTATCCTTATCTACCCCCTACCTTTCGCCGACCAGTTCGCCTTTAAAATTGCAACGGCAAACACAGAGTGACTGCGGTATTTAATTAAAATAAACTTTACTTCAAAAAACTTGAATAAATTATCGTGCATGGTGCGTGGTGACACAGAAGTGAAAACAAGAGGAGGCCTCCAAAGTGCGTAAAAGCTGTTGTTCGGTGAGTCCCTTTTTTCTCCATTCTATAAATTCCAGTATTCCGTGTCATTGTGCATATATTGTAATCGACCAGGGAAATTGCCCCCAACCAACAATCCGGCTAGTTTTATGAAAGAAAACGAACCAGCGCTTACATCCGTACCTACTGGCTATAGTTTTTTTTCATGCGAATAAATATTTATTTTATTATAATATTAAATGTTAATTAATTAATTAATGTTAATATATGAATAACGAAAAAAATGTATGTGCTCAATTTTTTTTTATAAAAAGTTTCATTAGCAAAAATAACGAGTTTTATGAGATAATATAATAATTATAAAGAAACAAGTACAAGCCACGAGAATAGCCAATAAACAGTGTAGTAGTTATTATCTTTTTTTACTTTTTTTCCGAAAGATATTTTTTTACGATGATGCCTTTTTTCTACTCAATAAAATAAAATCGTTCGACCATGGTGCCAACTATTAAAAAATATTAATTATATAATTAATTTATTTATCATAAAACGTCGATAGTTTTACACAAAGTATAAAAAATGCCTACACTGGTACGTTGGCGATAATTGTCGTACAATATTTAAACGGGTGAAAACCTTTTAATAAATAAACGTAAAATATTTAAAAACTCTGCGCTCAGATGGCCAAAATACATCAAATTAAATTTTCAGAGATTGTTATATATATTATAACAGTAAATACCAGTTGATATAATTTTCATATTTTTACAAATTTATTTTTACCCATGCTCAATAATGTATGAAAGGGTTGTATCCTTTTGTAAATATACAACATGACCAGACAAGTGTGTTAATTTACTATTTCTGATACAACAAATGAGAATAGAAATCGTGAGGTATGCGATTACATAGAAATATATGAATTTTATTTTTACACTAGCTGGGGCCTTCTTCAACTTCATCCGTCTGACTTTTTGTATGCGGCGACAGCGACGAAAAGGAACGTGCACATAGGACGCCTTGCTACTTTAGTTTATTTTATTTGCGTGGAACCCTAATTCTTTGGCCGACTAGTTGGCGGAGTAGTCGGCCTTTTTACATTTTACAATCGGCTAGTCGGATAGTCGACCAAAGTCATAATTGGCACTACTTTAATCATATTTCAAGGCGACGCGCCACGCCCTATTTTAACAATCTGTATAAATCATAACATCTATTAGTTGAATTGTTTACGTTCTACAATGTACAAAATATGTACACGAGTCAGCTAGTAAATTTTAATAAGAAAAAACCGCCTATAATACTTAGGAATACTGTGGCTTCATATTAGTGAAATGGTGTTTAAAATCAGGTCAGTAATTATAGAGATTATATTACCAACCAAACATATTTACAAACATTATCTTTATATGTAATAGTATTTATAGAAAAAACAACTAACAACCTGTACTTCAATAAAATCTAATATGTTTTGGTAGTCATGATTCGGCGAAATTAAAACTGCCTAGGTAGATTTCTTTATGGCTTGCTATCTGTTCCCGACACACTTTTCTCGTCCGCTTATTTAATTTCATGAGGATGACAATATTTTAGTTTGTAATTTTGTTTTGCCTGACTGTGTGATAAGCCGACGTTCGAAAGCTTTTTGCATAACGCCCTTTTCGATTTAGTGTGACATCTCAAAACCTCGAATTTACAGTAAACGGTTTTCGAAATTTTGATAGATTCATTTTTTTATGTTGAACAGATGACGTTAATCTATTAGGGCGTGTTTTGTATAGGAATTGTAAGTTTTTGTCATAATACTAGAAATTATCACGTTAAAAAAAAAGGAAAACTTATCACCTTGTTTCTGAAATATGCAAGATTTACGGTATAATTAAATATCACATTGAAGATAATGAAATTCTGTACTTGGTGCTGAGTTATCTAAACTATACTATTATAAAAAAGTTTATTTGTGAGTTTGTAAGTTTGTCTGAAATGGGAAATCTCTGAAACTCCTGATCCGATTCTAAAAATTATTTTACTAATAGAAAGCTACTTTCTGCCTGATGGTTAATAACTTTCTGGAATTAACTGTTTCTCAAAATATTCTCCCTTAGCTTCAATGTACTTTTTCATAAACCAATTTTGAAAACATTTATGCTCCACATCCGTGGTGACCTCGGGAAATATACTTTTTATACATTTCAACAGCATCTTCTGGTGTTGAAAATCGTTGACCGCGTAAATAATCCTGATTTTTGGAAATAGAAAGAAGAGTCGCATGATGACAGGTCGAGACTGTGCAGGATAACCCATAATATGTACGTTCTCAAATTTTGTTTGTCTGTGTGTCCGTGTGAGAGCTGGCTTTGTCATGGTGCAAGATGATACGGCGTTTTTGTATATTTTTACGAAATTCGTCAGTAACTTCCGGCACACAAATGCTTGTGTACATATCGCTATTCACTGTACAACAATCCCCAAAGCGAAATTAGTCACGTGTCCAGTTTTATTTAAAATAGTAGCGATCATCCGCTTAGCGGCAGACCGCAAATCGCTAATTTGGTTAGTTTCGGCTCACCTGGAAAGACCCAAGCAGTCGATTGCAGCTTTGCTTGGGATTGTAGCTATCAATCCATGTTTTTTCACCTGTCACTATATCTCACACAAAATTTAACGTCTCATCGTTGAATCCGGTAAGCATGGTATTGCACCAAGTGACGCGAACCATTTTTTGAGCCTCAGTTAAACATCGAACATCGGAAACACAGTTTTTTCACACCCAGCTGTTTTTGTACTATATGCCCTCAAGCGTCCACAAGCTTCTCATCCATGAACCTAAAATAGTGGAACACTTTTCCATAGTTCCTATTGGATTCCTATCTGAAGAAGCATCAGAGGCCAGGAATAAGGATTTTAGGAATCTCAGGTCGGAATACACACGAAAGTGTAGAGATATCGCGACAAGTGAAGACATTTTACTCAGCCTTCTTTTATCTTCGGACCCTATGCTATAAGTAGCATTCGACGGAAAATGAACAAGAAAGTGAAGAAGTTTTTTTCCGCGATTGTTTCTGACGAGCATGAAATCGAATTCATTGATGTCTCCATTATACCCGAAGTAGATTCTGAATGTAGTTGTAGTGATGACGAATCGGATGATGATGTTGACGAAGACGAGACTGAAGCTTAGCTTATTTTATTTATTTATTTGAATTAGAGTTTTTTATTTAATACAATGAAATTGTAAATTAATATATATGTTGTCCTAAAACGTGCCGAAAGAGAAAAAAAGAAATCTGCCACCTGAATCTATATTTTTAATTATATCTCAAAAAGTGTCACAAACAACCATTCCATGTTTATTATTCATTAGTTGGGTAATAAACGTAGGTGCACGTGTCTTATGACCGTTCCTGTGGTTATTTAAGTTAACAACGTGTTTTGTCATACTGTCTGAATAAGTTTTGGTTAATTATAGTTTGTGACCGCTTATTTTTAATTTTTAAACATTTACTCGACCAGTTTTTTTTCTAAATATTTTATATATTTTTATTTATATCTTAAAACCTGCACAAAACTGGCACCATGTTTCTTTGGAGAAAATATGTTATATAATGATTAGATACTGGGATAAAAATTTTAGAACGAAAAGTGGCGCGACGTACGAGATAGTCATATTTCTATGTAGCCTCCCATACATTAATAAACGGTTTTTCTCGATTTACTCCAAAACTGTGAGTCTAATCAAAAAAGTCATTTCACCCATATGTGTTGGCAATTAATATAACAATCGAATGGTGCATTAAGTTTTGTGAAATGACGACTTTGAATTTATTAAGTCGCCTATGTCAAACCGTTTGTATGGAAACGATCCACCGTGCGTCGTCGCAACCGCTCTAGGCCTGCTCTGTGGACCACGCCTATGTGATAGCTCAAATATTGTGTGAAAGCATGTGCGGAGTATAATTGCAAATCTGTAAGCATTACTACAAGTGCTTCAGAAATATAATATAAGTATTGTAACGCCACCAACATTTAATATTCATCACTAGATGTCACTATGCGTTTTCTGCATCTCGTAAAGATTGAATTATCGCCTAGTCACCAAGAGATGGTGCTACTAGTAGATTAGATGGCGCTATCGCTATGTCGATATAAAATAGTGACCTGAACAACTGTGCCAAAAGTGATCGAGTGGTTAGGAAAAGGGCCTCCTGGACCCTCGCCCGACTACATCCTCTGTTATGTGCTGCAAGCAAAATGTCCACGAGACACAAGCTTACGCTCTACAAGATGTGTATCCGTCCGATCATGACATATAGCTGCGTAGCGTTCGCACATATGCCAAGTTATAACTGGGAACGCTTACAAGCCATCCAGAACAAGTTTCTTCACCGCCTTACCGGTGCCCCCTGGTTTGTTCGTATGGAGGATCTCCATAGAGATATGGACCTTCCCTCGATACATGCATACGCCAAACACCTTTCTCGCTCGTATTTCGACACCGCGTCGAACCACGCGAACCCCTTAATAAAAGCGGCAGCTTCTTATGTTCCCGACCCCAACGCCTGCCGGAGAAAACGCCGGCCGCGTAATATATTCACTGACCCGCCCGACCAAACCGAAAAAGCTAACGCGTTCTACGCCGACACCGTCTCTCCAAACAGAGCGTGCCACCGCCCACGCCCGCGTAACCACCGTTCTCTCCGCAGAGGACGGGCGGTCAACTTCGCTCCCGCACACCCGTCACGTCCACCCTCTCTAGCGGCAACCCAAGCCTAGGTCCGTTCATCGGTGTGAAGCCCTTGGGTCAGGCAGCCGCCCGCGCGATACAAAGTGACACTATACGTGCAACACTTAGTTACCCACACACAACATTACACACGTATGAACACACACACGTGCACACCACACAGGTACATAGGTTCTGTAAGGGACCTTTTTTTTTTTTTTTTTTTTTTTTTTTTTTTCTTTTTTTGCGCTAGTTAGACTATTGCGCTAGTTAGTGTAGAAAAACCATTCCGATTATTAAAGACACATACGCATGGTCCACTCCTTCCTCCCAGGAGGAGGGGAACGTGCATATGAGTATATATTAGTTAGCTCGAATTCTCATAAGATTAGGGAATTAGTCTGATCGCGACTTTTTCGCATTCGCGACGACCGCCCGAGCCGAGGTTCGGCCACTCTGGCACCCTCGTGCGGGTCGTCACAAACTTTCGCGGCTGAGTGCCCTAAGCGCTCGCCCCCAAGTCCGGTGAAGCTGTAAAAGCCGCAGCGGCTCTGTTTGACGATAGGGCCCATAAGGCTAACAGTGTAGTCAGTTCAAAAAAAAAAAAAAAAGAAAAAAAATTGATCGAGCATTCTTAAGATACCTGCTAGGGCCTAGTACCACGCACGCTATGCGCTTTCACCCTTGTTGAGACGTTTTAGTGTCGTAGTATTAGTTATTCAGTACTGTGCTGGTGTACTTCCACCTACGTTGGGCTACACCGGTTTAGTACTGCGCATCGAAATTTTATCTCTATCTGTCTACCAAATAAATCTGTCTCACTTGAACAGTAGTTATACTTTTCTCGCTTCCCGCCTCACCGCGTTAAAGTATATAAAATAAATGATAATATAATTATTTTCCCCAAGTCCGGTGAAGCTGTAAAAGCCGCAGCGGCTTTAGGGCCCCTAAGGCTAACAGTGTGGTCAGTTCTAAAAAAAAAAAAAAAAAAAAATATTTTCTTTCAATCCGCTACCGATTTAATGGTATAAGCCAGTGAATTTGTGTTTTTACTATTAAAAATTTTGCATCCCTTTGCCCATACAAACGCAAACCCCCGTTCCTTCGCCAACAATTTGGTTTTGTTGAGTAGAATTTTAATTAATTAGAAGTAAAAGGTGATCATATATATAATAAGCGCTGTTCCCCTTGAAGTCCAAGATCCATAAGAGTGATAGTTTTACGCTTTCTTGCTGCAGCCACAAAACACTCTTGAGTAGTTAATCTGGTCCTTAGAGAATTTGATTCCAACATAATCACCAACTTTGCATATTTAAGATAAAATAAATTTAAAAATAATTAAGATAAATTAAATAAATTTTCGAAATTAAATATAGGAACGCCTTTAACCACTATATAAATTAATCTAGATCTTTGGACACTTTCGCGCAATGCACTCTTCTAATTGTTCGACACGTGGCTGGATCTCTGTGACGAGTTCTTTACTTTTATTGGGAGAACTAATTTCTCGCTTTATTGGAAGCTACTTTGCAGACCCTTATGACACATGAACATGAGCTTTATTCATAAAATTTAGAATATTACATGCTCCTTATACGTTGATTAAAAACAGAAAATTTCAAATGTGTAGGTCGAACAGCTTTTGATTTAGGGAGGGGACGAATATATCTCGAAATGGTTCGTGTAACATGCACTAACTGGCTTGTCGCTCTTTTCTTTTCTTAACTTGGCTGACATTCTGCCGAGTGCCTAGATCGTACTAAACAAACAATATTTTATGTAAAAGAGGGTTCAATAATGTACGGCAAGTGAACTGGGCCGCAAAGAAAGCGGTTCGATAACAAAAATCTCAATAACTTTCAATTTATTTATTCAAAGATTGTATTATAGACCATCTTATAGGGATTAAATGAAACTCATAACAGTTCAAGTTTATAGAATTTATTTCGAGTAAGGGTAAGTTAAGTAAAAATGTCGATTTTTCAGTAGATTTCAAGTGTGGTACGATATGAAATATAAAAATTTTACACATTTTAATATTTTGTGTTGCCGCCAAGAGCTATTAATACAGCTGTCATACGGAATTTCGCTGGCTTACACGTCGTCCCAGTTCGTCCCAGGCATACTCGATGGGGTTCAAGTCTGGGTTGCCTGCTGGCCACTCCATGCGTGTAATAGCAACATCTTCTGAGTAATCAAACACTATTCTAGCTGTATGGGGACGATCGTTATCTTGCATAAAGATGGCGTTCTCGCCCATATTTACTAAAAAAGGACCAACATACTCATTTAAGATTTCATGCATGTATCTTTCTACAGTTTAAGTGCCATTTTCTATCACCACCAGCTCGGTGCAGCTTTCGGAAGAAATTCAACGCCACATGTGTATGGAGCCTCCGCCGTATGGCACTTTCTCTTGAATGCAAGCCTGGTTAAAGCGTTCTCCTGGTCTTCTGTAGATTGCCTCCCATCGTAAGCGCATAGCGTTAACCTCGACTCGTTCGAAAACATTACTCTTGACTAGTCATCCAGAGTTCAATTCATATGTTCTCTAGCATAACTCAGCCTTGAATTTCGATGACGCCTTTCGAGTTTTGGTCCATTTGTTGGTCTAAATGGCTTCAAGTTTGCTTTAGCAAGACGCCGCCTTACTGCACACGTGCTCAAATTGCTCCTTCCAGCACGTAGAAGGTGCTCTTTTACTTCAACAGCCATTTGTAATAGATTTATCAACATCGTTGACACCTTAAATCGATCCTCCCGCGCTGTCGTGCACCTTGTTCGGCCTGTTCCTTGTCTGTGAATATTAGATCCAGTCTCTTCAAATCGCTGGAGCACTCTTTGAACGGTTCATAGCGACAAACCAGCAGTTCTCACTGTATAACGCTGACTATGCCCCTCTTCAAGAATTTTCAGAATTATGTTTCAATCTTCAGGGATAAGTGGCATTGTTTTAATTGAACTTCATCAGAATAAGGAATTTCTGCACAATAAATACAGTATGTATATGATAGAACGGAAACAAAAGTAAAACAAGCTTCTTCCTACATTTGCAATGAAAAAACTTTAATTAATTTTTTATTTGAAATGGATTGCTCAAACATTTTAAAAGTTATAGCATTTTTTATAACCGACCCGCTTTCTTTGCGGCCCAGTGTATTGTTTATAAACAATATGGAAAGGAAGACTCAAGGCGTGAGTTCTACTCACCACATATCCGATTTTAAATAAAACGCTGTTATATTGTTAAGAATGTGCGTAATATTCGAACGGATAAGGAAGCGATACGTCTTAAATTTACAGATAAGTTTCGGTACAGATCATCTTTAACTTTATTAGTGGTTTACGTACCTGGACTGGTTATGTAATTATGCTTTAAAATTATGATAGGAGGAAGCCCATGGATAAATTGTGTTCCAGCGCAATGCCTTACACGTTGGGTTCTGCTATTGTAGTTCTTCAGGCGTTCGCTATAATAATAAACCAATTTTATGCTATGTCATCACTGTACTGACGACCGTTATTCTGTTTTTTTTCTTCCAAAAACAGAGCTGCTGATGGCTCTTACAACTTCACCGGACTTAGTCCGTTATTCTGTACGCACGATAGTGTATAAATACTTGAAAGTGTAAGCGATCTTTTAATTAGCCCCAGTGTTTAATAAACATATGTATACATATAGAATCCCATCTCATAATGGGTCTAAATGAAATTTGTTTAAAATATTCAAGATTTACTTATTAATACCCGCAAATGTAACTTTTTATAGTAAAAACCTGGTTCCAAAAACTTTTTTAAAAGCTAACATAACCTAAAAACTAGGAATGCGTCAATAGTTATGTACGTAGTCTTACTAATCAGGTTATGGATTTTAAAAGAGATAAAAAGAAAACTAACATTAAGTTTGATTAATAATAACTAATAACAATAGTAATTCGAAATGGTGTTTGTTGGTGGAAATATACCCAAAACACAGGCTACGCTCACAATAATTATGAGTCTTTGTACACGATCTAGACACGCGGTAGCGTGTCAAGCCAAGTTCAAGAATTTTTTAAACGCTGACTCGCATTTTGTTAAGCTCGTCCTTTGCGCGTCATCAGCACGTATTAGTGAGATCAATTATATGTGTTTGTATCGACACAAACGCAAATTCAAAAAAGTTGAAGTTGTATTTAATGCTTCCTTGAAAAATATTTCTAAATACGTACTATAATATCCTTAGCGCCCTACACACCAAAGCCGCCTACAAATGGATTTCGTCGATTTCCATTTTGAAACTCACTATCTCGACTGTAAACATATTGATAGTCAACATCTTGATTGCCACCAACTCAGCGGTCACCATCTTAACTGTAACGGTCTCAACTATCACATTTTTGAGGGTCATCATCTCCGCTATCACGATCTTGAATATCACCATCTTAACGGTTACCATCTCCAATGTCGCCATTTCGATAGTGAATATCACGGTCTTAACGGTTACCATCTCATCTCGACGGTCACCATTTCAACAGTCAACTATCTCGAGTGTAGCCATTTCGACTGTAACAGTCTTGACGTTCTCCATCTGTCCCAATACCAACCGTTTACCATCCCATCTCGACGGTCACTATCTCGACTGTAACCATATCGACAGGCGACCACTTGACTATCACGATCTCGACTATCATCAACTTAACGGTCACCATCACAATATCTCGACGATTTCCACCTCGATTGTAAACATCGATCAATGATAACAATTTCCTGGTACAATTTCGCCGCTGCAGCTGTCATGCCACCTTCAAATACGATTCACATTGCATTTTGTGCCTTTGGTACAACTCAGTAGGCAGCAACGCTTTAGATATTAGATGTTTCTTTGGTCTTTCTTCGGATATATTTAAGAAAAAATCGATGAACCGAAAGATCGACATCTTTCGACTACTGAAAACTGCGAAGCTGTACTGTCTGTGGAATATTTTTCTTCTGTGGAGTCTCCTAAAATATCTGTGGACAATAAATAAAGACTCTGAAAAAGGAATGCACCTAACACAAATTATTTATTATTATTATTTTTAATTATGTTGTTATTTATTTTTATATACTGAGTTTCCAAAATATTATTAATATTATATGATTTTTGTGAAATATGTATTATGATCTTGGAAAATGTACAAAGCAAAATAATTATTATTTATATAATGGTAAGTGTAATATAGAACGCAACACGCCCACACAAATATTTATTGTACAGTAATACTTTTTAAATCTCAAATAATATCCCCACTTACAAAACTAAATTCCGAAAAAAATTGTGCTAAAAAATAGAAAAAAATACTATTATGTATATCTTAATATAGAGGCACGAGAAATTTTTTTACCTTTGTATATTGCGTTTTTTTTTTTTGCTTTTATGTCTCTAATGTAATTTAATGTAAATTATGTAAATATTTTTCATAACATTAACAAAGCAATACGAATCATATTTTTGGCTTTCTGTGAAGAATCTCTCATGCCACATTATTATGTATATAAATTATTTACAATTATTTATGCATAATCGAAATATTGCTGTATATTTGAAACAGATGTCGGGGCTCCCTGAAAACCAGCGCTATGACAATTGGCTGTAACACATGATGAGCTGAGGGCCTTGTTAGTGTTGAATGCGGTAGTTATTTATGCTTAATCGAAATATTGCTGTCTGTATATTTGGTACAGATGTCGGGGCCCTCTGAAAACAAGCGCTATGAGAATTCGCTGTAGCACATGACTAGCTGAGGTCCTTGTTAGTGTTGAATGCGATAGTAATTTATGCATAATCGAAATATTGCTGTATATTTGGAACATATGTCGGGGCCCCCTGAAAACCAGCACTGTGACAATTGGCTGTAGCATATGACGAGCTGGGGTCCTTGTTAGTGTTGAATGCGGTAGTTATTTGTAAGCATTGCAATAATAAATAAAAGTAAAACTCTAATTTCTTGTACTTTGGTGTGTAAGGTAGTCCGTATTTACAAACTTTCGATATTCATAATATGTAACATAACTATATGTATTAGTTAATGTTTTCTCTTTATTTCTACTTCTCACTGACTTCAAATTAGTGCTTATAGAAATCTTCAAATAAAGATAACAAAATAAATTGCAATTGAACTGGTATGTAGTGACTGATGATTAACATGATATGATTCATTGAAGTAGTCACTAATGACGCTTGCATCATAAGCATTTCTATTGTAAGTAATGGGTTTTTTCATAGACTCTACATATACGCCTCACAAAACACCAAGAATAAAAAAAAAAAAAAAAAAATCTTATACTTTCAAGACTAATGTAATTTAATGTGGTTTATGCAAATATTTTTCATAAATCATTGACTAAGCATAACGAATTATATTTGTGGCCTTCTGTGATGAACCTCTCGTGCCGTTTTTTCATGTACATAAAGTATTTACAATTATTTATGCATAATCTAAATATTGCTGAATTGTGTATGGATTTACAATACTTGAATATATTTTCTGTTCAAAATTGTATTCGACAACCTCTTAAATTTGCAATATGGAACTACATATATAGGCTTACAAATATTTTAAGACCGAATAAATCATTGAAAGACCGCATCAGTAGCAATGTCAAGCGGGCGAAACAGTTGAAGCAAGTTAGACTCTAATGACAATGTAAATAAAGACGATTGCACGGTTGGTTGCGTTGCGTACTTAATTGTAAGATTTATGTGGTTTTTTATTCGTTCATACATTTTAATGTGGTTTTTTTCTTTTTTTTTCTTTCTAGAAAATGTATATATATTAAGAAATTTGACATATTTCAGTTACAATTGTACGTGATCTGCAAACATGAACTTTGTAAGAAGAAATATTTTTAGTTATAATTTTATTATTTTGTGAAACATTTAATTAAATAAATGTATAGTTTATGTTTTCATTGTAATTTTATAAGCATAAGAAATAAGGGTAAATTTTTTCTTTTTGGGTTAAGTATATAAAAATCAACAATAATTTTTGTAAAAAAAAAATTTCTTTGTATATTTGTAAAAAAGTCTTGATCACTATGACGTATCTAATTGGTAATTAATATACTTGAAAATTAAATCACATGACATGATTTTATTAGTAAGACATATTGTTAGGAATTAGACTGCAATACCTGGAGACATTCTTTTAATCGAGCCGATTATAATATTATGACAATACCAATGTGGAAAATATTACATAATTATAAAAATATATACAAATACACACAATACTCTAACAATATACATTCACATACACAAATACACATACATACATATATTCTACATAATTTTGAATGAGTATCTTCCTTTTCTAAGTGAATTTTTGTTACATAATTTGGTTAAGAATTAAATAGTGAACTTACAAGAGAATTTATTGTTTTTCTAGAAATAGCAATTGTTATAATATCCGAAGATTATGGCAGTAAAATAAATAAATAACATGAAAAAAATACCTTTTTCTTAAGGATTTGTTTGTCAGCATTTAATTGAAAAATCACCAGATGTTGAGTGACGATGTCGCGGAGGACACAGACATGGAATTAGCTTACAAGTGCGGCTGCCTAAACATATCGATAAATTTACAGCTGAAGTTTGTCAGCTAGCCATAGGAGCACTAGATATAGCTACAATGAGAACTACACAGTTTTTGTATTTTCAATTTCAGGTAAACTATGCAATACTGATAGTGTGGGCCCTGCTGGCCTCCGCATCAGCAATGGCCGTTGATGAAACCGAACCACAGCTTTTTATTACCGGTACTTATGGTTAAGCTTTGCAAAAATGGCCGTTAGTTAAGAAATTCAATGCAAATTTTAAAAGGTGTGATTTTAATTACATTTTAAATTGTCAATTTTTTAAACGCTGAATTTTGAACATTGTTTGTATTAATAAAATGTCTAGGTTGCTTTATTAATAAAAAACATTGTGTGCTTATATTGTTGTCAAAACTGTTTCATTTATTTCCCTGTTTGGTATTGTGTAAAGTAAAATCTTATCTGCACATAATTTATGATAATAGCAATAAATTAATGTGCTTACCAGTTACAACATAAAACTATTACCAAAAACAACGTAAAGTACTGTATTTATTATTTTAGTATTCTTCTTCGGCGACTTCGCTTGCATATGATAAAACCGGGATAGATGACGCACATTTTGATAGGACCTAATAATTTGAAACCCTTTAAAACTTTTTTTTTTTAACTTATTAAAACCCCTATAAATAACTTTAATATTGTATAATTAATACAAACTTGTTTCTGTTGACCTACACATTACTAAATTTACAGAAATTGAGTTTTTGCAGAACTATTTTTTTGAGAATAGATGCCTAACCATGAAAATGCTAAGAAGAATAAATGCCTGTGGTGCTTTTTAATAGTTATTGGGTGAATAGTCTTCATTTTCGCAGATTGATTAGTAAATAATTAATATTTTACATGATCCTCGATCCTCATTTACCTACTTTAAATGATCGGTTTTTTGTTTCACTAAAATCATTCACGTCGTCAGCGTCTTCATCACTAAAATAATGTTTTTGTTTTTGGTTTTCTTTCTTAACTTTCTTGTCTTGTCTTTTATCTTCGGTTCCATTATTTCTATTCTTAAGTTTTATTTTTCTTCGGTAGTTTCAGGCTTGTTTCTCATGTCTAACTTAGGTTTTATATGTTTTTGTTTCCTTTATGCAATATCTCTCTTTTCTTTGTTCTCTTGAATTCAGAATATCTACTGATTACTAGGCCCTCTTGGCTATGGTAAAAGGAATTTGTGGTATTGAATTATAATTTTTAAAGATGTTTCTTTTTCTACTATGCTATCTGGAAACTGTGCAAAGGTATAATCCCCAATGCCATAAATGCTAATATTCTCTATGTAACTATATGACTTTACATGTTTGCAACTCCACTAATTGTTCAACAACTAAACTCGTCTCCCTATCAAGGGCTACTATCCTTTTTGATATGGATAGATGCTCTTTTATTTTTTTTTGGTATTAAAGACGGTAATATGGTGTTAAAACCCAGTGTGAAACAACAGTTTGGTATCAAATCTGGCAATCTTAGAAAGATACACATCAAAAGCGGCCATCTTACTCCATTAGCCAATCACAGGTGCCTAATGTGTCACGCGGTGTGTCATGGTGTCTATAAAAGTTTTTAATAATTGTCACTCTGTGTTTTAATTAATATTTAATAGTGTTTGTGGTGAAATTTAGAACATTTTTATAAAAAAGCGATTGCCCTCCTACACCTATTGATAATAGGTTTGCACGCAAACGGCAAAGAAATCCCGAAGAATGGAAACGAAACTTGACAAAGAGACTCAAGTAAATAATAGCAATAGGGCTGTCAATTGTAGCCTGGAAATGTTTTGTGGGTTTTTGGGTTTCGGTTTTGTTTGTTTGCTGTTTTGATATTTATTTTATATTATTTATAGATACTCTGCAAAATCTGTACCAGAAAGAGTTTGTAGTCATAATTCAAAATCGCTTCAGTGTGCTTCATTAATTATGGCTGAAATAATGAAATTACATAACAAATTTAACACTTTTGCACCGTCACATCTTCTAACAACTCAAACGGCGCAAATATGTTGTTACCCTAAATAGTGGATACATATTTGAGCCTTTTGGGGTCGAAACTCTGGGTTCCTGGGGACCGGCAGCACACAAAATTTACAAGGATTTGTCAAGTCGTCTTGTATTATACTAACAAGAAGGACCAAGACAGCATGATATTAAAATTTTGTTCGATTGTACCGACTAAATATAGATCTACAAACAAAAAGTTTCATAAACCTTTTCATAGCGACAAATCACAGAATTTAATATGTTATGCTAAGGTTTTATTATACAGGTGACGTTGTTATCACCGAAGGAATCTGTGCAGAAGTTTATAGAAAATCTTCGTTGTGTTGAAACACATTACTTTTGAAAATCTAAAATAGCTGTAAGAAAGTATCTGCCTTCTGAACGAAACATTAATAAACTATATGATTACTACAAAACTGTGAATTTTCTGACTCTCATGTAAAAAAGGCATATTTCCGAAATCTTTTTAATAAGTTTTACTTTAGAACCCCAAAAACAGACGATTGATCAAAGTGCTTGGATTGACTGAGAAAATAAAGTCGGATGCAGATACCAAGAAAAAAAAAACTATTTAATCACTGAAAACCGGGTACATTCATTGAGAGCAAAAGCTTTTGTGGAAAAGTTGAGAGAATGTTGCAATGTGCTCAAAATAATCTCATTTGACTTCCAAAAAAATTACCTCTACCTAAACTATCAGATCAGATGGCATATTATAGCCGGCAGTTATATTATTATAATTTGGTAGAGGGATCTTCCCAACTACCCTTAGTAAAGGAACGTGTAAACTTAAAAAAATAAATAAACTTAAACATCTTGCATATCATTGCACAGAAAATTAATTTGCCAAAGATTCTAATTTAGTGGCTTCAGCTGTTTATCACCGCTTAACTAACACCGACAAAACTGGCATCACAACTATTCGCTTGGTTGCAGATGGATGCGATGAGCAAAAAAAAATTGTATTATTGTAGGAACATGCTGCAAATGGTTATTAGAAAAACAATCTGTCATAACTATAGAACAAGTTTTCCCTGTCACCAGGCATTCGTACATGCCTGCTGATAGGCAATTTGGTATAATAGAAAAAAAGTTAAGAAAATTTGAGATCATATTACATCCAAGTGAAATAAAAGAGGTAATTGGTGATACATTCACGTTGGTCAAAGTCGGAACGCACTGCCCTGCCTACAAATAGAGAGAGGCTGTGAAGAGTTTCATAAAAGTAACGACGTCCTGGCCCATGGTGTTTAAATCTAAACTATTTATTTTAAAAAGATCGAAAAAATCTGGAAATGTTCTTGTCATGGGCGAAGCTTTCTACAAAAGCGACATGTCAAAAGGTATCAACTTATGTCAACGTCAAAAAGTTATAACAATTATCACTCCGCAAATTATGCCTAATATTGTTCCAGTGAATAAAAATAAGTTAACCGAAGTGATAAAACTGCTTTGCAAGAATTTTGGGATGGACTGAAGGAATATTCCTTCTTTAAATTTTTACTTTGACATTTTACGCACAAAAGTTGGTCTAACTGCTGCTCCCGTAGAATAAAATATTGTGAAGATGCACTAGAAGGTGCTAATGAGTTACGTATTTGAATACGCAAAAGTCAGATATTAATTTAATATTAGCGGTAACATATAACCTTCGTTATATTAAATCATTAATTTTATATAAATAACTGGTTCTTCTTATTTTTGACATCCATAAATTTTAAAAAAAATCAGGTATATTCAAATACGGCTATCTTTCTATCACTTGGTTTCAAAGGTGTGCGATCTGAATCATGCTTGGTGTCAAATAAGGCATTCTATAATTTTTAGTATCAAACCGGGTATTGTGAATAAAAGATGTCCACAATATTTTAATGTGTGCTAAATTAATAGCGCTTGTTTTATTCTTGTTTCTTACAAAGTTACAGTAGTTCGTAGTAACAATGTGGTTTCTTAATAACGTTCTTGACTGTAGTTTGCTTGTAGATTCGCTGCTTGCTGTTGCTGGTGTTGTGGTGTTTCTCGAACTGATCGCAGTACTGCTTTTTTTTTTTTTTTTGTCTGACCTTGCTGTTAGCCTTAGGGGCCCTATCCGAAAACAGAGCCGCTGCGGCTTTTACAACTTTACCGGGCTTGGGGGCGAGCGCTTAAGGCACTCAGCCGCGTAAGCGTGGGCAACCAGCGCGCAAGGGTGCCAAAGTGGCCGGACCTCGGCTTGGGCTGTTGCCGCGATTGCAATGAAGTCGCGATCTGTCTAATACCCTATCCGTAAAATCGAGCTAAACTAACATATACAGATATACATGTTCCTTCCCCCTGGGAGAAAGGAAGGAACATGTGTACGTGTATTTAGTAATCTGAAATATGTTCTACACTAACTAGTGCAAAAAAAGAAAAAAAAAGGTTCCTTACAGATCCTATGTACCTGTGAGGTGTGCACGTATGTACATATGTGTGTACGTGATGCTTGTATGTGGGTAGCTAAGTGTTGCACGTAAAGTGTCACTTGTATCGCGCGGGCGGCTGCCAGACTCAAGGGTTTCACCCCGAGGAACGGACCTAGGCTTGAGTTGCCGCGGGAGAGGGAGTTCGCGGCGGTGGGTGTGCGGGAGCGAAATTAGCCGCCCGTCCCCTGCGGAGGGAACGGTGGTTACGCGGGCGTGGGCGAAAACACGCTCTGTTTAGAGAGACGGTTGAGTAATATGCGATTTGTTTCTCGATTTCGTCATCGGGATCGGTAAAGATGTTACGCGGTCGACGCTGTAAGCGGGTGGCATTTGGGACTGGAACGTAATTCGCGGCGGCTTGGATCAAGGGATTCGCGTGATTTGACGCGGTGTCAAAGTAAGATCGTGAGAGGTATTTGATGTAAGACTCGATCGAGGGGAGTTTTATATCTCTATGAAGGTCTACCTGACGAACGAACCAGGGGGCGTTATTGATTTTACGTAGTACTCGAGTTTGAAGAACTTGGAATTTGTGTATGTTCAATTTTGACATATGTGCGAATGCGGCGCAGCTATATGTCATAATCGGACGTATGCACATTTTGTAGAGAGTAAGCTTATGTCTCAGGGACATTTTGCTTATGATCAGGGGCTGTAATCGACTTATGGCCATTGCGGCTGTTTTACAGACGGCACGGACATGAGAATCAAAGGTAAGTTTTCAATCGAAGGTCACACCGAGATATTTAGTCTTGGTGGCCCAGGGGATATTGTCTTTGAAGAGTTTGAGAGTTTTGACACTCTCAGGGTGCACTTTTCGACTAGGATCAAAGATAATCGCAGCGCTCTTCGAGGGGTTGACGGCTATGCGCCATTTGGTGTACCATTTACCGAGAGTGGTGACTGCGCGTTGGACTCTGTGTCTGAGCCTAAGTCTGTTCCTATTCGACGCGTAGATGACTGTGTCGTCAGCGTATAGACCTACCTGGACCCTAGGAGGACGAGGTAGGTCACTGACATACAGATTGAAGAGACAAGGCGCATGAATGGAGCCTTGCGGGACGCCCGAGCGTATGGGGTGGGCTGTGGAGAGTACACTTTCCGCTCGGTAGCGGAAGGTGCGGTCGGTGAGGTAGTCGCGGATAATGTGAACTAACCTATCTGGGACTTGTAACTGGTATAGCTTGTGGACTAGTCCGGCGTGCCAGACCTTGTCGAAGGCCTTGGCGACGTCGAAGAAGACCGCGAGCGTACGGTATGGAGGATCTTTCTCGAAGTTAGTCGCTATGTGCTCCGTGAGGCGTTGCACCTGGTGCGTACACGAGTGTCGAGCGCGGAACCCGAACTGTTCCGGTGGATATAGATTTTTCTCGTCTATCACGGTTTTGAGACGGTTCAGAAGAAACCGCTCGTAAATTTTACCTAAGGTATTCAAGAGACTGATCGGGCGATAGCTGTCGGGAAGCGATGCTTTTTTGCCGGGTTTATGTATCCCTATGACTATGGCCGTTTTCCAGGCGGCTGGGAAATGGCAGTGGGCGATGTTTACATTGAATATGCAAACCAAGAGTGCTATGAGGTGATCAGGAAGAAGTTTGAGTACTTCGTTCCGGATCCCGTCAGGACCGGGTGATTTTTTGAGCTTAAGGCCCTTAATGACGGAACAGACTTCGTCAGATGTGACCGTAGTTAGGGTATCCGCGGGTGGGACCGAACTGAGTTCCTGTACCGAGGATTCGATTGTGTTGACATGTACGGCGTCTATGTTGTCGCAGTTTGGAGAGCACTGGCTCTCCAAGCTTGCGGCAAGACACTCCGCTTTGTCTTCGCTATCGAACGCGAGTAGGAGGCCCGGGCCTCTTTCGAGGGGTGGTAGGTGGGAGGAGTGTTCTATTTTTAAAGATCTGGCTAACTTCCAGTATGTGAGATGGGACGGTCTGAGACCCTCTACGAGGTTATCCCAGCTGTGACCTCTGTATTCAGTGATGCGAGCTTTGAACTCTCTTTGTAATGCGCGTAACCGTGCGCAGTTTTCCCTGGACGGGAATGAGTCGTGAGCGCGTGTCGCGGCGTTCTTTTCCGTCTTTAACGCTCGCAGGTCGGCAGGGAGTATAAAGCGGCGATCGCTCACCGTTTTGACCTCTCTCGAGGCCTCTCTGATGCTGACCTGGAGGTGGTCAACGAGGGAATCGATCGCTAAGTCGGCGTCTGCGGCCGACTGCAGTACGTCAGGGACCCTATCTAGGCTGTCCGAGGACGGCCTGTCCGCGAGTAAGTGCTTGAGTTTCGCGTAGTCAACCACCTGGACGGACGGAGGACTATGGTCGGAGGGATGTCCTAGTCGGAGGATGACCGGGCGGTGATCGGAGTCGAGTTCGTGTACGACTTCTAAAAGTTGTAACCGAAGCTCGATACCTTTCAATAGAGCCACATCAAGGACTGTCGGACGACAGTGATCCTGAAAGTGGGTGGGTTCGGAGGGAGCTAACACGTCAAAGTTTATGTCATTGCATAGCTGATTGAGTATACTCCCGTTCCCGTAACGGAGTCTCTCGAACTGTTAAAGCAAGTGTGACCGCTGTTGAGGTCGCCTGCTATGATTACGGAGGGACCGAGTGAAAAGAGTGCCTCCAGATCGGACCGGAGGAGTCTTTTCGATGGTGAAAGATATGCGGATACGATTATGATTGACGGGTGGTCAGTCATACCTAGTCTACATATAGAAACTTCCAAATTGGTAAGTTCGGGAGGGTCAATTCGCATACAGTATAGTGAACGTTTGTAGTAAATGAGAGTGCCGCCTCCTTGGGTAACACGGTCATTTCTAATAATGTTATAGTTAGCGACCTTAGGGTTGCGCCTACTAGGTTTTAGAAGTGTTTCTTGTACGAGAAACACATCTAACTGACGCTCAACTAGGAAGTTAGCCACGAGATCACGCTGAGAAGCAAGGTTCCTAACGTTAAAGAAGGAAATGTTAATTCCTTTCGGTTTTAACTTATCCATTGGAAGGCTTTCGGTTTGCGGCATCGAGGTCTAGACGGTGTATCGTCTCTGATAGCCGGGGGAATTTCCACACGGTCATTATGCAACCGTGTTCGTTGAGATAGTCGACGTATGCGCCGACTTCCGTGACGCTGTGCTCTTAAAAGACTAGCTTTAAACCGTGTACTTTGAACAGGCAGGCCTAGGACCGGGTCCGTGGATCAAAGCAAACAAGTCTCAACTTGTCTAAGCAGAGCGCGAAGTTCAATGAAATAGCTTAAAAAAACCAGCTTTAGATTGTGTACTCTGAACCGGCAGGCCTAGGACCGGGTCCGTGGATCAGAGTAAACACTCGTAAACTAGTTCAGGCAGTAATGAAATAAATTACGAGAGTGATCGAGAGTGCTAACGGACACGTCCGTTCACACCAACGGTCGAAATCGGAATCATCGTACGCCGCCAGAGCCGCAGTACTGCCGCCCTCTCCGCTATATTTAACCTCGCCCTTTGCCTCGCAACCGGTAGTGCGATGGATTCCGTGCGGGGCGTCGCTCAGCCAATGAGCGCGCACGCCCTGTGTGCGCGCTCTCGGCAGTACCATGAGTCACCATGCCAGATGTTCCGAGTCTGGCATGGTTCATCCTTACAACTAGTAAAATTTATACATTTAAACTTACAACTAGCTATATTCTTATTCTAATCATTTTAAAATACACATATTCACACATATTCAGTTCATATTATTATATCTATTCCTAACACGTATTTATAAACCTTATTCCTAACACATATTATTTCATTTACTTGTTCATTCTATACTATTAGACTATCGTTATTCGCTCGCCCCGCTCGCTGTCCGCAACAGTTCTCCCCCGGCGTAGCCTGCGCAGCCTCACTCTCCTCTCAGGACGGCGAGCTTCGTCGTCGGGCGCCGGAACACACCGCTCCTCGTCTTCACGTCGGCGCTCCGCACTCCTCCATCTGGTCCGGTGTAGGTTCTCGTAACGATTCCGCGCGGCCAGGTGTTGCGCGGCAAGGCGGAGTTGACAACCACGACCAAGTCCCCGACGTTCAGAGGGCGCGTGCTGTTGGCTGAATTCCCGCGTGGCACCAGTGTAGGGAGGTACTCCTTAACCCAGCGCCGCCAGAAATGATCGGCGAGCGCCTGGGTTGCTCGCCAGGTACGCCGGTCCGCCGTGTCGCAGGTCCCCGTCGTAGGCATACCCGTCGAACTCCCAAGCAGAAAATGGTTGGGAGTGATCGCCTCTGGGTCCCGCGGGTCGACGCTCACGTGCGTTAGAGGCCGCGCGTTAATCGAATGCTCGGCCTCCGCGAGCACGGTTTGGAGCACCTCTTCTTTAGGCGCGCCGGGCGGGATGTAGCGCCACTCGACGCTGTGCCGTAGCCCCTCCCCCCGTAGCGCAGGTGCCCATTCGGCGTAGGCGGCGCGTAGCTCGGTGTCCGCCCCACGGAAGTTGGTCGCGTTATCGCTGTGGCTGAGTAAGCCGAGCGGGTCATAGATTGACATAACCGCACTCAGAGCTTCTCGCTTTGTAAGTGCCCGCTTGCGTGCGCGTACATCGGCTGGTACCCGATGCATGGACGTGTTAAACCCTAGTTCATCCGTAGCTGCATTCCAGTATAGGCCCAGGATCTTTTCTTGTTCATGCCCGCCAAGTTGTGCGGGCGATCGTGCGCGTAGCTCGTCCGGTGTTCCACTGAGTACGCTCGCTCGGTTGCTGCTCCATCCGCGTAACGTAAAGCCGGCTACTGCATGGACTTCTTGTATTTCCCTTATAGTGTGGATAACTGTTTCTTCATCGTCGTAGCTATCCACCAGGTCGTCCATGTAGTGGCTCTGCGTTATTGCCTTGAACGCATCTGGATGCGTTCGTGCATGCTTTTTAGCGTTGCGGTCGCGTACACTGTGTGCTATGAACGGTGAGCTTGCTGCGCCGAATATCAACGATCTCATTTTATATTTCTGTGGCGGCTTGTTTCGGTCGTTGCCTCGCCACAGAAATTGTTGTGCCGGCTGGTCCGCTTCGCGTATTCGTATTCTCAGAAACATTTCCTCTATATCAGCAGTGACGGCGACGGGCTTCTCTCTGAACCGGAATAAAATCCCCTGCAGCGATCGTAGCATGTCCGGTCCCTCTAATAACTCGTCGTTTAAACTCGTAGTTCCACTGCGTGCTGCGGCATCGAATACTACTCGTAGCTTGCCGGGTTTGTTCGGGTTGAATACAGCGAAGTGAGGTAAAAACCAGCTGATGTTGCTAGTCTGTTCGTGTCCCTCGCAGCGTACGGCGTAGCCCTTCTTAAACAAGTTTTTGATCTGACTTGTATACGCAGCCGCAAACTCTGTGGAACGATCCATTTTCTTTTCTATCGAGTGAAGTCGTCGTAGCGCCATATTGTAGCTATTAGGTAGTACTACGTCGTCGCGGCGCCACGGTAGACCTACTTCGTAGCCTTCACTGCGTTGTTGGATCGTTCCGTCGAGTATTCCCGTCGCGCGCTTGTCGGCGTCGCTGATTCTCGGTTCGCGGGCTACGCCGAGCGCGTCTATTTTGAAGTGCCGTTCTACGAGCTCGTGTAGACTTTCGTTCCGGATCTCGCTGCCAGTGTTGCGTTCAGGTGCGTATATGTGTAGCAGGTCTTCGCTGTGGCCGATGATCACGTGTGGTGCGGTTCCGTGCACCTCCCAACCCAGTTGAGTTTTCGACGCCGCCGGCTGGTTCGGTTTGCCGACGCGTAGCTCTCTGGATACGATCATCTCCCAGTGGTCCGTACCTATCAATATACGCGGCCTCGCCTTCTCATAGCACACCTGCTTCACTTTCAAATTGCGCAAGTGAGCGTGTTGGAGTGTGCTTAGAGACACTGTTTGTTCGCGCAGTCGGAGTCCTTTTATCGTTCGAGCTCGGAACTCGTGCTTCTTGTTGCCGCCCGGTTCGTACAACTTCGCTTGTACAATTTGGCTATTCGTGTACTCTTTGCCCATATTGACGCCTTGTAGTTGCAGTGGATGTGACGGTACATGTGCTCCGATGTCCTTGGCCAAGTCCTCGTCGATTAGCGATATAGTCGAGCCCTCGTCCAACAGAGCGTACGTGTTCACCGCTCCTTTGGGGCCCGATATAGTCACCGGACAGATTTTTAGTATAATCTGTCTCGGTTCTATAGTTGTTGCGACAGCCATTACCGTCTCGCTCGTTAACGGTGTCACGTTGTTCTGAGCTTGCTCTTCGCTATCACTTGGTCTGTCGTTGTGAAGCGACGAGTGATGCGGACGACGACAGGAGTTAATACCGCACGGCTTTCCTTTGCAGTACACACGACGATGGCGTTTGTCAATACATTTGAAACAGACGCCTTTGCTCTTCACTAGCTCCCACCGTTGCTCGACGTTCAGTGCCTTGTATTGCGGGCACCGAGACAACGGATGGGGCTTATCGCAGCTAGGACACAGATGTTCGGTTTCTGTGTCCACCGTAGCAAAGACGTTCTGTCTCTTTCTGGCGGCGACTTGCGGTGCGGCAGGCTTCAATACTTCGCGTCTAGAGGTCGCTGTCGAAGCGGTGGCGGGCGCATATGTGTGTTTTAACGCACGGCTCGCTTCACGCATTAGGAAGCGTGATAATACAACGACCTCTGGATCCGTTGTTCCCTCGTTCTCTTCCGCATAGTCGCACCACCGGGACTTCAGGTGTGGGCTAAGTTTTTCTAATACTTCCCGAGCCAGCATCGGGTTGTACAGGTAGCTCCGCTTGTCGAGATTTAGTAAAACACAGACTATGTTTTGTAGTTTTACTGCGAACGCGTTCAGTTCGCTTGCGGTAGCTCCCGGTCGTGGTAATTTCCGCATATCATCCAGCGCCTTGTCTATAATTACTTCCGGCCTGCCAAAACATTGTTCCAGTGTCCGAATGATTTCATCTGGATTGTTCGCGGTGTGTAGTAGCGCTGCCACTGCGTCGCGGGCGTCCCCACGCAGGCTGTTACGTAGGCGAGCTATGTTTTCTATCGGCGAGAAACGATACAGCTGCGTGGAGTCCCTCATAGCTGCTTTGAATGGCAGCCACTCGTTGATCGCTCCAGTGAATACAGGTAAGTCGGCGGCTTGGCGTGGCGGTGGATGAGTATGCGTCATCTTTTCTAGTATCGCGGCGAGTTGTTTAATATCACTGCTCGATTGCGACGGTGATTGCGAACGGGCACGTCGTTCAGGCCTGCGTTCGTCTTGTTGCCGCGCGTCGTTACGGGTACACGGTAATTTTTCCCCCCGTGTAGATTCGGGCTGTGAGCGGAGCCAGTCATCCATTCGGTGAATACGTTCATCTGGCTCCTCGTTCGTTTGCTCACGTACGTCCTCTGCTTCATCCCGTATCGACGTTAACTCCACGGCGAGGCGTTTCTTTATTAATTCCGCCTCCATACGGAGTTCTTCACGGCGAATTGCGGCTAGTTTCTCTTCCGCTTGTAGCTCGGCGAGGCGTGATCGCATAGTCGCACTCGTCGTCGATCTGTGTGAGCGTGGCGGGGAAACGTGGCCTGTTCTGACGTCAGTGCGAGTAACAGGTACAGAGGGTGTTCCCTCCGGTCGGGGTGTGCCCTCAGCCCTCTGTGTGTCTGGCGATAGCGGCGATTCTTCGAATACTCGGACTGTGTTATTTCTGTTTTGTGATTCCATTGCGTCTCCCTGGCTTCTCGTAACAACCATTGATCTGGGTACGCCGTTCGTGGATACAGATGTCTTGATAACACGTCGTTTCTTCTTCAAGCGTTGTTGTAGATCGGCGAAATGTTCTGTTCTTTTTTCTTCCGATCCGGCTTCCGAAGGACCAGATAATATTGTGAATAAAAGACGTCCACAATATTTTAATGTGTGCTAAATTAATAGCGCTTGCTTTATTCTTGTTTCTTACAAAGTTACAGTAGTTCGTAGTAACAATGTGGTTTCTTAATAACGTTCTTGACTGTAGTTTGCTTGTAGATTCGCTGCTTGCTGTTGCTGGTGTTGTGGTGTTTCTCGAACTGATCGCAGTACTGCTTTTTTTTTTTTTTTGTCTGACCTTGCTGTTAGCCTTAGGGGCCCTATCCGAAAACAGAGCCGCTGCGGCTTTTACAACTTTACCGGGCTTGGGGGCGAGCGCTTAAGGCACTCAGCCGCGTAAGCGTGGGCAACCAGCGCGCAAGGGTGCCAAAGTGGCCGGACCTCGGCTTGGGCTGTTGCCGCGATTGCAATGAAGTCGCGATCTGTCTAATACCCTATCCGTAAAATCGAGCTAAACTAACATATACAGATATACATGTTCCTTCCCCCTGGGAGAAAGGAAGGAACATGTGTACGTGTATTTAGTAATCTGAAATATGTTCTACACTAACTAGTGCAAAAAAAGAAAAAAAAAGGTTCCTTACAGATCCTATGTACCTGTGAGGTATGCACGTATGTACATATGTGTGTACGTGATGCTTGTATGTGGGTAGCTAAGTGTTGCACGTAAAGTGTCACTTGTATCGCGCGGGCGGCTGCCAGACTCAAGGGTTTCACCCCGAGGAACGGACCTAGGCTTCAGTTGCCGCGAGAGAGGGAGGTCGCGGCGGTGGGTGTGCGGGAGCGAAATTAGCCGCTCGTCCCCTGCGGAGGGAACGGTGGTTACGCGGGCGTGGGCGAAAACACGCTCTGTTTAGAGAGACGGTTGAGTAATATGCGATTTGTTTCTCGATTTCGTCATCGGGATCGGTAAAGATGTTACGCGGTCGACGCTGTAAGCGGGTGGCGTTTGGGACTGGAACGTAATTCGCGGCGGCTTGGATCAAGGGATTCGCGTGATTTGACGCGGTGTCAAAGTAAGATCGTGAGAGGTATTTGATGTAAGACTCGATCGAGGGGAGTTTCATATCTCTATGAAGGTCTACCTGACGAACGAACCAGGGGGCGTTATTGATTTTACGTAGTACTCGAGTTTAAAGGACTTGGAATTTGTGTATGTTTAATTTTGACATATGTGCGAATGCGGCGCAGCTATATGTCATAATCGGACGTATGCACATTTTGTAGAGAGTAAGCTTATGTCTCAGGGACATTTTGCTTATGATCAGGGGATCCGCAGTACTGCCGCCCTCTCCGCTATATTTAACCTCGCCCTTTGCCTCGCAACCGGTAGTGCGATGGATTCCGTGCGGGGCGTCGCTCAGCCAATGAGCAAGCACGCCCTGTGTGCGCGCTCTCGGCAGTACCATGAGTCACCATGCCAGATGTTCCGAGTCTGGCATGGTTCATCCTTACAACTAGTAAAATTTATACATTTAAACTTACAACTAGCTATATTCTTATTCTAATCGTTTTAAAATACACATATTCACACATATTCAGTTCATATTATTATATCTATTCCTAACACGTATTTATAAACCTTATTCCTAACACATATTATTTCATTTACTTGTTCATTCTATACTATTAGACTATCGTTATTCGCTCGCCCCGCTCGCTGTCCGCAACACCGGGCATTCTGTAGAACTCTTCTTGTGCTACTATTTAATTTTTTGAATACTTAAGTCCGTAATTTAAATATTATTGTAATGTTATTTCCATTAAAAAAAATATAAAATAAAGAGTTTTTATTGAATTGCCACAAATCACTTCAAGTGCAGATTACCGGATTTGATTCTATACGACTCATATGTCTATTCTCAATCTCGTACTTTTATTTTTGGGAGGACCTCAAAATATGCGGTTCCAGAACCCATCACAAGACAGAATAAGTCAAATAAATCAAGAATCAATCAGAGTAAATCAAGTGCAATTTGCATTTATTGTTTTGAGTTTGTTTTTTATTAGAATGTTTTAATTTGCGTTTTTTGCTTTTATGTCCCTCATATTATAATTATATATATAATTTATTGAGTATTATGTAAATATTTTTTTATAAAGTTAACCAAGCATTACCAATTATATTTGTGGCCTTCTGTGACGGATCTCTCGTGCTAATTATAAGCTGTATAAAATGATTTATGCATAATCAAAATATTGTTGAAGTGTATGAATTTATTACAATATATGTTGTTCAAAATTGTACGGAATTCGATACCTTCTGAAATGTACGATGTGAAAAAATATTAATTAGGTTTTTAGGAACATTAAAGGAACAAATAAATAATTAAAATAACATAACAACAGCAATGTCAAGTGGACCAAAAACCTGGAACAATTTAGTATTTAACGAGAATATAAACAAAGACAGTTGCATGGGTTGTCGCGTATTTATTTTTATGAATAATGAGGTTTTTATTTGAAAAGAAAAAATAATTGACTCTTTTTATCTGCCAATAAAAATGTTCATATGCTAAGAAATTTCATATATTTCAGTCACAACTGCACGTGGTCTTTGTAAGTACATGAACTTTGTAAGTAGAAATATGTTCTTGTGTATTAAAATTCACAATTCAAATTGTCATCATATTTGTATAAACATAAATAAAAAGCAATACAATTAACAAAAAAACATCTATATTCGTAAGTAGCGGCCCGCCCCAGCTTCGCACGGGCATTTAACAAAAGTTTCAAAATTGAAAATTATAATACACACGAATAAACCCTTATATTTGCGTCAGGTTACTAAAAAAAAAAGAAAATTAAGTATAAAGAAAGTTTGAATATCGTTATTTTAATTAACTTTTATTTTTATATTAATGACTTTTTTGTTATTATTTTTTATATATTTTTTTGTTACTTTTTAATAAGTGTTTAATTTTTTTTTCTAATTTTTGTAAAAAGATCATATATACAAAATAAAAGCCATTCAATTTATTGCTGCTTTTTAACGTTAAATGCATGTGCAATTTAAAAATTCCTGTTTCTTTTATATTAGTTCTAGTGTCGAACGATTTGTAATTTTTTATTTGGCCGGGGACTTTTTGAATAATCTAATTGTTTATTTCGTTCACCGTATCTTTCCTAGGTATCACTATAGCCCTAGAACACAACCAACGAAAGTACTTTTCGTGCAAATTTTCAATGTCAGGGTATACTGCATCTATTAAAATTTCTAATTTATGGACTATTTGGCCTAGAGACTCATCCAAAAGGATATCACGATTTCTACTTAAATTTGGAGTGGCAAGCTGCTTGATAGGTCTCGTTGAGAACTCCCTCAACGGTTTTTAAGTACTCAAATGAGGTTGGACCGCGAACGTGATGTAGCAACTTTCAAAGATAAGAACATTCTAATTGAGAAGGATGTACATCGTAGACTTTTCCTAAAGCGGCATCTTTTTTTATGCCTGGATGGCCAACTACGTCCACACCACGCCTCCTTCTTGTGAATTTATTATTGGTCCATTTGTAGTATTGCGGGACTTCGTGGTGTAGAAGTGTCTTTTGCGAATTCATCTTCATTACAGAGCTCAAAGAAAGCCAGCAAAGTAGATTTACGTGGGGTTTGAGTTGTAGGTTATATTATTGGAGTTTTAGTAAAGATTCCTTATTTTTTTTGAAAATTCAATATATCCTATGTCATTCTGGGTTAGTGTAGGAATTTTTCAAATCGGTTTAGTAGTTGCGGAGCCTATTTAATGCAAACAAACAAACAATCAAACCTTCCTCTTTATAATATTATTATAGACAAAGTCTCGATCGCTATGACATATCTAATTGTGGTATCTATATCTATACATAATATAAAATGAAGTCACTTCCCGCAAGGTTTAGGAATGAATTTAGGTTTAGGTTTGGGTTAAAGTTTAGGTATAGGTTTGGGATTGTGATTAGGATTAGGTTTAGGCTTATACTTAACTTTAGGTTTAGTTTACATAAACAATACAATAATCGGTCAAAAACTAAAAGAGATTGGGTTTTTGATAACATGCCACTGAATTTGATGATGTGAAAGCATGGGAGAGGGTGAGGGGTAATCTCCATGTGTAGGAAAAAGTGCAGAAACAAATAGTTTAAAAAATAAATTTCGAGTATTCGCCGGCCGCTGCCACAGCCCGCTTGCTTCGTTTTGTCGGCTCATGCATTATGATCACAGTTCAAACAATCTAAAAAAATTTACCATAAAGGAATAATTTTAGACTTAAGCTTAAATGTATCCTATGTGTTAATCTATCTGTTTGCTAAATTGCATTGAAATCCTTTCAGCTGATTTTGGGTAATTGAGTAGGTAACATTTTTTTTTTTTCATTTATTATATTTGTAGGGTAACACTGATTAAGCTATGACTTTTACCGGGATAACCTACGGGGTACCCCATGTGTTAATCCTGGTTACAGAATATCTGTGTGCTAAATTTCATCCAAAACCGTTCAGCCGTTTTTGCGTGATTGAGTAACAAACATACAAACTTTCACATTTACTATATTTGTAAGATAATACTGGTTAAACTATGACGTTTATCAGAATAAAAAGTACCCTATGTGTTATTCCAGGTCAAAGACTAAATGTGTGCTAATGTGTGTTCAAGTGAAAACGTCACGGCCGTGAGTCACAGTATTGAAGAAGATTCGAATTTGTCAATTCCTCGACGTTCCCAACAATTGGGGTTATCCACAACGACCACATGGCGAATTTTGGGCAAGGATTTGGCTTCGAAGCTTTACAACGTGCAACTAGTGCAAAAACTGAATTCGGCCGACCATTCACATCCCCGTAGATTTACTGAATTCATTTAAGAACAACCCGCTGGTTTTTCTGGAAAAAATAAATATTTTTCACAAGAAGCCCATTTTTATTTGTCTGGGTAAGTCAACAAGCAAAATTGCCGCATTTGGGCTTATTATACAAAGCGCCATAGAATATTACTATAATATTGGTTGTAGTAGAATTGGTTTATGGTTCAGTCACGCGCGAGTACTCTATGACAAAAGCAGAATTAAAAATAAATGAAATTATTATGCTTATTATTTTTTGTCCCTTGACGTTAAAACATCCGTTGTTAAGGCTAAAAGGCGCATACGACGATCATATGCACAATGATACAGCACCTATCCTTTTTCCTCGTATCTGTCTATCCTTATCTACCCCCTACCTTTCGCCGACCAGTTCGCCTTTAAAATTGCAACGGCAAACACAGAGTGACTGCGGTATTTAATTAAAATAAACTTTACTTCAAAAAACTTGAATAAATTATCGTGCATGGTGCGTGGTGACACAGAAGTGAAAACAAGAGGAGGCCTCCAAAGTGCGTAAAAGCTGTTGTTCGGTGAGTCCCTTTTTTCTCCATTCTATAAATTCCAGTATTCCGTGTCATTGTGCATATATTGTAATCGACCAGGGAAATTGCCCCCAACCAACAATCCGGCTAGTTTTATGAAAGAAAACGAACCAGCGCTTACATCCGTACCTACTGGCTATAGTTTTTTTTCATGCGAATAAATATTTATTTTATTATAATATTAAATGTTAATTAATTAATTAATGTTAATATATGAATAACGAAAAAAATGTATGTGCTCAATTTTTTTTTATAAAAAGTTTCATTAGCAAAAATAACGAGTTTTATGAGATAATATAATAATTATAAAGAAACAAGTACAAGCCACGAGAATAGCCAATAAACAGTGTAGTAGTTATTATCTTTTTTTACTTTTTTTCCGAAAGATATTTTTTTACGATGATGCCTTTTTTCTACTCAATAAAATAAAATCGTTCGACCATGGTGCCAACTATTAAAAAAATATTAATTATATAATTAATTTATTTATCATAAAACGTCGATAGTTTTACACAAAGTATAAAAAATGCCTACACTGGTACGTTGGCGATAATTGTCGTACAATATTTAAACGGGTGAAAACCTTTTAATAAATAAACGTAAAATATTTAAAAACTCTGCGCTCAGATGGCCAAAATACATCAAATTAAATTTTCAGAGATTGTTATATATATTATAACAGTAAATACCAGTTGATATAATTTTCATATTTTTACAAATTTATTTTTACCCATGCTCAATAATGTATGAAAGGGTTGTATCCTTTTGTAAATATACAACATGACCAGACAAGTGTGTTAATTTACTATTTCTGATACAACAAATGAGAATAGAAATCGTGAGGTATGCGATTACATAGAAATATATGAATTTTATTTTTACACTAGCTGGGGCCTTCTTCAACTTCATCCGTCTGACTTTTTGTATGCGGCGACAGCGACGAAAAGGAACGTGCACATAGGACGCCTTGCTACTTTAGTTTATTTTATTTGCGTGGAACCCTAATTCTTTGGCCGACTAGTTGGCGGAGTAGTCGGCCTTTTTACATTTTACAATCGGCTAGTCGGATAGTCGGCCAAAGTCATAATTGGCACGGCACTACTTTAATCATATTTCAAGGCGACGCGCCACGCCCTATTTTAACAATCTGTATAAATCATAACATCTATTAGTTGAATTGTTTACGTTCTACAAAGTACAAAATATGTACACGAGTCAGCTAGTAAATTTTAATAAGAAAAAACCGCCTATAATACTTAGGAATACTGTGGCTTCATATTAGTGAAATGGTGTTTAAAATCAGGTCAGTAATTATAGAGATTATATTACCAACCAAACATATTTACAAACATTATCTTTATATGTAATAGTATTTATAGAAAAAACAACTAACAACCTGTACTTCAATAAAATCTAATATGTTTTGGTAGTCATGATTCGGCGAAATTAAAACTGCCTAGGTAGATTTCTTTATGGCTTGCTATCTGTTCCCGACACACTTTTCTCGTCCGCTTATTTAATTTCATGAGGATGACAATATTTTATTTTGTAATTTTGTTTTTCTGACTGTGTGATAAGCCGACGTTCGAAAGCTTTTTGCATAACGCCCTTTTCGATTTAGTGTGACATCTCAAAACCTCGAATTTACAGTAAACGGTTTTCGAAATTTTGATAGATTCATTTTTTTATGTTGAACAGATGACGTTAATCTATTAGGGCGTGTTTTGTATAGGTATTGTAAGTTTTTGTCATAATACTAGAAATTATCACGTTAAAAAAAAAGGAAAACTTATCACCTTGTTTCTGAAATATGCAAGATTTACGGTATAATTAAATATCACATTGAAGATAATGAAATTCTTTACTTGGTGCTAAGTTATCTAAACTATACTATTATAAAAAAGTTTATTTGTGAGTTTGTAAGTTTGTCTGAAATGGGAAATCTCTGAAACTCCTGATCCGATTCTAAAAATTATTTTACTAATAGAAAGCTACTTTCTGCCTGATGGTTAATAACTTTCTGGAATTAACTGTTTCTCAAAATATTCTCCCTTAGCTTCAATGTACTTTTTCATAAACCAATTTTGAAAACATTTATGCTCCACATCCGTGGTGACCTCGGGAAATATACTTTTTATACATTTCAACAGCATCTTCTGGTGTTGAAAATTGTTGACCGCGTAAATAATCCTGATTTTTGGAAATAGAAAAAAGAGTCGCATGATGACAGGTCGAGACTGTGCAGGATGACCCATAATATGTACGTTCTCAAATTTTGTTTGTCTGTGTGTCCGTGTGAGAGCTGGCTTTGTCATGGTGCAAGATGATACGGCGTTTTTGTATATTTTTACGAAATTCGTCAGTAACTTCCGGCACACAAATGCTTGTGTACATATCGCTATTCACTGTACAACAATCCCCAAAGCTAAATTAGTCACGTGTCCAGTTTTATTTAAAATAGTAGCGATCATCCGCTTAGCGGCAGACCGCAAATCGCTAATTTGGTTAGTTTCGGCTCACCTGGAAAGACCCAAGCAGTCGATTGCAGCTTTGCTTGGGATTGTAGCTATCAATCCATGTTTTTTCACCTGTCACTATATCTCACACAAAATTTAACGTCTCATCGTTGAATCCGGTAAGCATGGTATTGCACCAAGTGACGCGAACCATTTTTTGAGCCTCAGTTAAACATCGAACATCGGAAACACAGTTTTTTCACACCCAGCTGTTTTTGTACTATATGCCCTCAAGCGTCCACAAGCTTCTCATCCATGAACCTTAAATAGTGGAACACTTTTCCATAGTTCCTATTGAATTCCTATCTGAAGAAGCATCAGAGGCCAGGAATAAGGATTTTAGGAATCTCAGGTCGGAATACACACGAAAGTGTAGAGATATCGCGACAAGTGAAGATATTTTACTCAGCCTTCTTTTATCTTCGGACCCTATGCTATAAGTAGCATTCGACGGAAAATGAACAAGAAAGTGAAGAAGTTTTTTTCCGCGATTGTTTCTGACGAGCATGAAATCGAATTCATTGATGTCTCCATTATACCCGAAGTAGATTCTGAATGTAGTTGTAGTGATGACGAATCGGATGATGATGTTGACGAAGACGAGACTGAAGCTTAGCTTATTTTATTTATTTATTTGAATTAGAGTTTTTTATTTAATACAATGAAATTGTAAATTAATATATATGTTGTCCTAAAACGTGCCGAAAGAGAAAAAAAGAAATCTGCCACCTAAATCTATATTTTTAATTATATCTCAAAAAGTGTCACAAACAACCATTCCATGTTTATTATTCATTAGTTGGGTAATAAACGTAGGTGCACGTGTCTTATGACCGTTCCTGTGGTTATTTAAGTTAACAACGTGTTTTGTCATACTGTCTGAATAAGTTTTGGTTAATTATAGTTTGTGACCGCTTATTTTTAATTTTTAAACATTTACTCGACCAGTTTTTTTTTCTAAATATTTTATATATTTTTATTTATATCTTAAAACCTGCACAAAACTGGCACCATGTTTCTTTGGAGAAAATATGTTATATAATGATTAGATACTGGGATAAAAATTTTAGAACGAAAAGTGGCGCGACGTACGAGATAGTCATATTTCTATGTAGCCTCCCATACATTAATAAACGGTTTTTCTCGATTTACTCCAAAACTGTGAGTCTAATCAAAAAAGTCATTTCACCCATATGTGTTGGCAATTAATATAACAATCGAATGGTGCATTAAGTTTTGTGAAATGACGACTTTGAATTTATTAAGTCGCCTATGTCAAACCGTTTGTATGGAAACGATCCACCGTGCGTCGTCGCAACCGCTCTAGGCCTGCTCTGTGGACCACGCCTATGTGATAGCTCAAATATTGTGTGAAAGCATGTGCAGAGTATAATTGCAAATCTGTAAGCATTACTACAAGTGCTTCAGAAATATAATATAAGTATTGTAACGCCACCAACATTTAATATTCATCACTAGATGTCACTATGCGTTTTCTGCATCTCGTAAAGATTGAATTATCGCCTAGTCACCAAGAGATGGTGCTACTAGTAGATTAGATGGCGCTATCGCTATGTCGATATAAAATAGTGACCTGAACAACTGTGCCAAAAGTGATCGAGCGCTAGTTAGTGTAGAAATACCATTCCGATTAACAAATACACATACGCATGGTCCACTCCTTCCTCCCAGGAGGAGGGGAACGTGCATATGAGTATATATTAGTTAGCTCGAATTCTCATAAGATTAGGGAATTAGCTAGATCGCGACCTTTTCGCATTCGCGACGACCGCCCGAGCCGAGGTTCGGCCACTCTGGCACCCTCGTGCGGGGGTCGTCACAAACTTTCGCGGCTGAGTGCCCTAAGCGCTCGCCCCCAAGTCCGGTGAAGCTGTAAAAGCCGCAGCGGCTCTGTTTGACGATAGGGTCCCTAAGGCTAACAGTGTAGTCAGTTCAAAAAAAAAAAAAAGTGATCGAGCATTCTTAGGATACCTGCTAGGGCTTAGTACCACGCACGCTATGCGCTTTCACCCTTGTTGAGACGTTTTAGTATCGTAGTATTAGTTATTCAGTACTGTGCTTGTGTACTTCCACCTACGTTGGGATACACCGGTTTAGTACTGCGCATCGAAATTGTATCTCTCTCTGTCTACCAAATAAATCTGTCTCACTTGAACAGTAGTTATACTTTTCTCGCTTCCCGCCTCACCGCGTTAAAGTATATAAAATAAATGATAATATAATTATTTTCGTGTTGTATTTTCTTTCAATCCGCTACCGATTTAATGGTATAAGCCAGTGAATTTGTGTTTTTACTATTAAAAATTTTGCATCCCTTTGCCCATACAAACGCAAACCCCCGTTCCTTCGCCAACAATTTGGTTTTGTTGAGTAGAATTTTAATTAATTAGAAGTAAAAGGTGATCATATAAATATATATACATAAGCGCTGTTCCCCTTGAAGTCCAAGATCCATAAGAGTGATAGTTTTACGCTTTCTTGCTGCAGCCACAAAGTCATTTTTCAGGTATCTGTTGTGCATCGAAACGATGATAGATTTATGTTTACTGTTGCTAAGCATAAACACTCTTGAGTAGTTAATCTGGTCCTTAGAGAATTTGATTCCAACATAATCACCAACTTTGCATATTTAAGATAAAATAAATTTAAAAATAATTAAGATAAATTAAATAAATTTTCGAAATTAAATATAGGAACGCCTTTAACCACTATATAAATTAATCTAGATCTTTGGACACTTTCGCGCAATGCACTCTTCTAATTGTTCGACACGTGGCTGGATCTCTGTGACGAGTTCTTTACTTTTATTGGGAGAACTAATTTCTCGCTTTATTGGAAGCTACTTTGCAGACCATTATGACACATGAACATGAGCTTTATTCATAAAATTTAGAATATTACATGCTCCTTATACGTTGATTAAAAACAGAAAATTTCAAATGTGTAGGTCGAACAGCTTTTGATTTAGGGAGGGGACGAATATATCTCGAAATGGTTCGTGTAACATGCACTAACTGGCTTGTCGCTCTTTTCTTTTCTTAACTTGGCTGACATTCTGCCGAGTGCCTAGATCGTACTAAACAAACAGTATTTTATGTAAAAGAGGGTTCAATAATGTACGGCAAGTAAACTGGGCCGCAAAGAAAGCGGTTCGATAACAAAAATCTCAATAACTTTCAATTTATTTATTCAAAGATTGTATTATAGACCATCTTATAGAGATTAAATGAAACTCATAACAGTTCAAGTTTATAGAATTTTTTTCGAGTGAGGATAAGTTAAGTAAAAATGTCGATTTTTCAGTAGATTTCAAGTGTGGTACGATATGAAATATAAAATTTTTACACATTTTAATATTTTGTGTTGCCGCCAAGAGCTATTAATACAGCTGTCATACGGAATTTCGCTGGCTTACACGTCGTCCCAGTTCGTCCCAGGCATACTCGATGGGGTTCAAGTCTGGGTTGCCTGCTGGCCACTCCATGCGTGTAATAGCGACATCTTCTGAGTAATCAAACACTATTCTAGCTGTATGGGGACGATCGTTATCTTGCATAAAGATGGCGTTCTCGCCCATATTTACTAAAAAAGGACCAACATACTCATTTAAGATTTCATGCATGTATCTTTCTACAGTTTAAGTGCCATTTTCTATCACCACCAGCTCGGTGCAGCTTTCGGAAGAAATTCAACGCCACATGTGTATGGAGCCTCCGCCGTATGGCACTTTCTCTTGAATGCAAGCCTGGTTAAAGCGTTCTCCTGGTCTTCTGTAGATTGCCTCCCATCGTAAGCGCATAGCGTTAACCTCGACTCGTTCGAAAACATTACTCTTGACTAGTCATCCAGAGTTCAATTCATATGTTCTCTAGCATAACTCAGCCTTGAATTTCGATGACGCCTTTCGAGTTTTGGTCCATTTGTTGGTCTAAATGGCTTCAAGTTTGCTTTAGCAAGACGCCGCCTTACTGCACACGTGCTCAAATTGCTCCTTCCAGCACGTAGAAGGTGCTTTTTTACTTCAACAGCCATTTGTAATAGATTTATCAACATCGTTGACACCTTAAATCGATCCTCCCGCGCTGTCGTGCACCTTGTTCGGCCTGTTCCTTGTCTGTGAATATTAGATCCAGTCTCTTCAAATCGCTGGAGCACTCTTTGAACGGTTCATAGCGACAAACCAGCAGTTCTCACTGTATAACGCTGACTATGCCCCTCTTCAAGAATTTTCAGAATTATGTTTCAATCTTCAGGGATAAGTGGCATTGTTTTAATTGAACTTCATCAGAATAAGGAATTTCTGCACAATAAATACAGTATTTATATGATAGAACGGAAACAAAAGTAAAACAAGCTTCTTCCTACATTTGCAATGAAAAAACTTTAATTAATTTTTTATTTGAAATGGATTGCTCAAACATTTTAAAAGTTATAGCATTTTTTATAACCGACCCGCTTTCTTTGCGGCCCAGTGTATTGTTTATAAACAATATGGAAAGGAAGACTCAAGGCGTGAGTTCTACTCACCACATATCCGATTTTAAATAAAACGCTGTTATATTGTTAAGAATGTGCGTAATATTCGAACGGATAAGGAAGCGATACGTCTTAAATTTACAGATAAGTTTCGGTACAGATCATCTTTAACTTTATTAGTGGTTTACGTACCTGGACTGGTTATGTAATTATGCTTTAAAATTATGATAGGAGGAAGCCCATGGATAAATTGTGTTCCAGCGCAATGCCTTACACGTTGGGTTCTGCTATTGTAGTTCTTCAGGCGTTCGCTATAATAATAAACCAATTTTATGGTATGTCATCACTTGACTGACGACCGTTATTCTGTTTTTTTTTTCAAAAACAGAGCTGCTGATGGCTCTTACAACTTCACCGGACTTAGTCCGTTATTCTGTACGCACGATAGTGTATAAATACTTGAAAGTGTAAGCGATCTTTTAATTAGCCCCAGTGTATAATAAACATATACATATAGAATCCCATCTCATAATGAGTCTAAATGAAATTTGTTTAAAATATTCAAGATTTACTTATTAATACCCGCAAATGTAACTTTTTATAGTAAAAACCTGATTCCAAAAACTTTTTTAAAAGCTAACATAACCTAAAAACTAGGAATGCGTCAATAGTTATGTACGTAGTCTTACTAATCAGGTTATGGATTTTAAAAGAGATAAAAAGAAAACTAACATTAAGTTTGATTAATAATAACTAATAACAATAGTAATTCGAAATGGTGTTTGTTGGTGGAAATATACCCAAAACACAGGCTACGCTCACAATAATTATGGGTCTTTGCACACGATCTAGACACGCGGTAGCGTGTCAAGCCAAGTTCAAGAATTTTTTAAACGCTGACTCGCATTTTGTTAAGCTCGTCCTTTGCGCGTCATCAGCACGTATTAGTGAGATCAATTATATGTGTTTGTATCGACACAAACGCAAGTTAAAAAAAATTGAAGTTGTATTTAATGCTTCCTTGAAAAATATTTCTAAATACGTACTATAATATCCTTAGCGCCCTACACACCAAAGCCGCCTACAAATGGATTTCGTCGATTTCCATTTTGAAACTCACTATCTCGACTGTAAACATATTGATAGTCAACATCTTGATTGCCACCAACTCAGCGGTCACCATCTTAACTGTAACGGTCTCAACTATCACATTTTTGAGGGTCATCATCTCCGCTATCACGATCTTGAATATCACCATCTTAACGGTTACCATTTCCAATGTCGCCATTTCGATAGTGAATATCACGGTCTTAACGGTTACCATCTCATCTCGACGGTCACCATTTCAACAGTCAACTATCTCGAGTGTAGCCATTTCGACTGTAACAGTCTTGACGTTCTCCATCTGTCCCAATACCAAACGTTTACCATCCCATCTCGACGGTCACTATCTCGACTGTAACCATATCGACAGGCTACCACTTGACTATCACATCTCGACTATCATCAACTTAACGGTCACCATCACAATATCTCGACGATTTCCACCTCGATTGTAAACATCGATCAATGATAACAATTTCCTGGTACAATTTCGCCGCTGCAGCTGTCATGCCACCTTCAAATACGATTCACATTGCATTTTGTGGCTTTGGTACTCAGTGGGCAGCAACGCTTTAGATATTAGATGTTTCTTTGGTCTTTCTTCGGACATATTTAAGAAAAATTCGATGAACCGAAAGATCGACATCTTTCGACTACTGAAAACTGCGAAGCTGTACTGTCTGTGGAATATTTTTCTTCTGTGGAGTCTCCTAAAATATCTGTGGACAATAAATAAAGACTCTGAAAAAGGAATGCACCTAACACAAATTATTTATTATTATTATTTTTAATTATGTTGTTATTTATTTTTATATACTGAGTTTCCAAAATATTATTAATATTATATGATTTTTGTGAAATATGTATTATGATCTTGGAAAATGTACAAAGCAAAATAATTATTATTTATATAATGGTAAGTGTAATATAGAACGCAACACGCCCACACAAATATTTATTGTACAGTAATACTTTTTAAATCTCAAATAATATCCCCACTTACAAAACTAAATTCCGAAAAAAATTGTGCTAAAAAATAGAAAAAAATACTATTATGTATATCTTAATATAGAGGCACGAGAAATTTTTTTACCTTTGTATATTGCGTTTTTTTTTTGCTTTTATGTCTCTAATGTAATTTAATGTAAATTATGTAAATATTTTTCATAACATTAACAAAGCAATACGAATCATATTTTTGGATTTCTGTGAAGAATCTCTCATGCCACATTATTATGTATATAAATTATTTACAATTATTTATGCATAATCGAAATATTGCTGTATATTTGGAACAGATGTCGGGGCTCCCTGAAAACCAGCGCTATGACAATTGGCTGTAGCACATGATAAGCTGAGGGCCTTGTTAGTGTTGAATGCGGTAGTTATTTATGCTTAATCGAAATATTGCTGTCTGTATATTTGGTACAGATGTCGGGGCCCTCTGAAAACAAGCGCTATGAGAATTCGCTGTAGCACATGACTAGCTGAGGTCCTTGTTAGTGTTGAATGCGATAGTAATTTATGTATAATTGAAATATTGCTGTATATTTGGAACATATGTCGGGGCCCCCTGAAAACCAGCACTGTGACAATTGGCTGTAGCATATGACGAGCTGGGTTCCTTGTTAGTGTTGAATGCGGTAGTTATTTGTAAGCATTGCAATAATAAATAAAAGTAAAACTCTAATTTCTTGTACTTTGGTGTGTAAGGTAGTCCGTATTTACAAACTTTCGATATTCATAATATGTAACATAACTATATGTATTAGTTAATGTTTTCTCTTTATTTCTACTTCTCACTGACTTCAAATAAGTGCTTATAGAAATCTTCAAATAAAGATAACAAAATAAATTGCAATTGAACTGCTATGTAGTGACTGATGATTAACATGATATGATTCATTGAAGTAGTCACTAATGCCGCTTGCATCATAAGCATTTCTATTGTAAGTAATGGGTTTTTTCATAGACTCTACATATACGCCTCACAAAACACCAAGAATAACAAAAAAAAAATGATTTTTTTCATATACTTTCAAGAGTAATGTAATTTAATGTGGTTTATGCAAATATTTTTCATAAATCATTGACCAAGCATAACGAATTATATTTGTGGCCTTCTGTAATGAACCTCTCGTGCCGTTTTTTCATGTACATAAAGTATTTACAATTATTTATGCATAATCTAAATATTGCTGAATTATTTATGGATTTACAATACTTGAATATATTTTTATAATTGTATTCCACAACCTTTTAAATTTGCAATATGGAACTACATATAAAGGCTTACAAATATTTTAAGAACGAATAAATCATTGAAAGACCGCATCAGTAGCAATGTCAAGCGGGCGAAACAGTTGAAGCAAGTTAGACTCTAATGACAATGTAAATAAAGACGATTGCACGGTTGGTTGCGTTGCGTACTTAATTGTAAGATTTATGTGGTTTTTTATTCGTTCATACATTTTAATGTGGTTTATTCTTTTTTTTTTCTTTCTAGAAAATGTATATATATTAAGAAATTTGACATATTTCAGCTACAATTGTACGTGATCTGCAAACATGAACTTTGTAAGTAGAAATAATATTTTTAGTTATAATTTTATTATTTTGTGAAACATTTAATTAAATAAATGTATAGTTTATGTTTTCATTGTAATTTTATAAGCATAAGAAATAAGGGCAAAATTTTTCTTTTTGGGTTAAGTATATAAAAATCAACAATAATTAAAAAAAAAACTTTGTATATTTGTAAAAAAGTCATGATCACTATGACGTATCTAACTGGTAATTAATATTCTTGAAAATTAAATCACATGACATGATTTTTTTAGTAAGACATATTGTTAGGAATTAGACTGCAATACCTGGAGACATTCTTTTAATCGAGCCGATTATATTATTATGACAATACCAATGTGGAAAATATTACATAATTATAAAAATATATACAAATACACACAATACTCTAACAATATACATACACATACACAAATACACATATATACATACATTCTACATGACTTTCAATGAGTATCTTGCATATCTAAATGAATTTTTGTTACATTATTTGGTTAAGAATTAAATAGTGAACTTAACAAGAGACTTTATTGACTTTCTAGAAATAGCAATTGTTATAATATCTGAAGATTATGGCATTAAAATAAATAAATAACATGAAAAAAATTCCTTTTTCTTAACGATTTATTTGTCAGCGTTTAATTGAAAAATCACCAGATGTTGAGTGACGATGTCGCGGAGGACACAGACATGGAATTAGCTTACAAGTGCGGCTGCCTAAACATATCGATAAATTTACAGCTGAAGTTTGTTAGCTAGCCATAGGAGCACTATATATAGCTACAATGAGAACTACACAGTTTTTGTATTTTCAATTTCAGGTAAAGTATGCAATACTGATAGTGTGGGCCCTGCTGGCCTCCGCATCAGCAATGGCCGTTGATGAAACCGAACCACAGCTTTTTATTACCGGTACTTATGGTTAAGCTTTGCAAAAATGGCCGTTAGTTAAGAAATTCAATGCAAATTTTAAAAGGTGTGATTTTAATTACATTTTAAATTGTCAATTTTTTAAACGCTGAATTTTGAACATTGTTTGTATTAATAAAATGTCTAGGTTGCTTTATTAATAAAAAACATTGTGTGCTTATATTGTTGTCAAAACTGTTTCATTTATTTCCCTGTTTGGTATTGTGTAAAGTAAAATCTTATCTGCACATATTTTATGATAATAGCAATAAATTAATGTGCTTACCAGTTACAACATAAAACTATTACCAAAAACAACGTAAAGTACTGTATTTATTATTTTAGTAGCCTTCTTCGGCGACTTCGCTTGCATATGATAAAACCGGGATAGATGACGCACATTTTGATAGGACCTAATAATTTGAAACCCTTTAAAACTTATTTTTTTAAACTTATTAAAAACCCTATAAATAACATTAATATTGTATAGGGTAGACCGGGGACAATAGTAACACGAGGCAATAGTACCATTGTCCATATTTCGTCGGTTACTAAGATATAAGCTCGTGTGAGTGTATACCTACGCGCTCAGAGCGTGTTGCAACATGTTCGCCAGTCGGCAGCTAAACGCGGTGCGAGTCGGTCGAGTTATTCGACAATTTTTGTTCACGAGCGACCACGGTAAGTATTTGCGGTTTTTGTATTGGCTTATTATTCCCTTAAAAGCTATAGTAGTGCCACATTTTGATCTATTAGTTATTAATGCTTGAGTTATGTAGTGGTTGGAAATCAGTTAGGTATAAAATCGGAAATATTAAAATTTTTCGAATTTTGGTTATTTAGGTACAATTGTAACAGCACCGTCGGGGTCAATTGTAACGTTACATTTGACCCCTTGATACAACTGCCCCCAAGATTATTATTTTACATGATTATTTTTGTCTATTGTTTGAGGGTGAATTTGACCTTTAACCTAAGCGTACCATGCGTAATGCTACTTATTAGTATAGTACGTAGTTGTTGTGTAGTACAATATTTTTTAATTTCTATATAAATGTCTAATTTAAAAGTTTACTAGCAAATATTATTTATTTTATTAGCTGAATATTCGACACAACATTTAAAAAAAAAAAATAATGCACAACATTTTCTTGCAGATGCCGAGAAAAAGAGACAAAAAAAAACCGCGATTCAAAAGACCTACTACTATACGAACAAGCATTCGAAGAAATACAGCAGGGCCGATCTATAAGAGGAGCTGCAAGTATGTTTGATCTTTACCATGTGTCATTGCTCAGATACAAAAACAAAAAAATCGATAACCCTGATAATACTCCCACTATGGGTTATAATCCAGCCACAAAAGTTTTTTCTGCAGACCAGGAACGTGAAATGTCAAAATACCTTATCAGAACTGCCGATATTTACTTTGGTCTTACTCCTAAAAATGTTCGACGACTTGCATACGATCTGGCTGTCAAATTAAACCTGAAAAGACCTGAATCCTGGGATCGCGAGAAGATGGCAGGAGCTGATTGGTTTTCAGCATTTCTGAAAAGGAACTCGGAATTATCGATCCGATGTGCTCAAGCCACCAAGTTTATCACGTGCCACGAGCTTTAATCGTACAAACGTTGATGCATTTTTCAACAACTTAGAAACAGTAATGGCAAGAGACAGTTTTGAGCATCAAAACATTTACAATATGGACGAGACAGGGATCACCACGGTCCAAAAACCAGATCGCATAGTAACTAGAAAAGAAACTCGTCTAGTCGGGGCCTTAACATCAGGTGAACGTGGAACTCTGGTAACGATAGCTATGGCCGCGAATGCACTGGGAAATGCGCTGCCTCCTTTTTTGTATTTCCGCTCCTGAGGTACCAAAGTCATTTTGTCCGAGACGGTCCACCCGGTTGTGTTAGGACTGGAAACGCATCTGGATGGATGGAGGAAGCTCCATTTTTACAATTTTTGCAGCACTTTCATCACCACACAAGAGCATCTTGTAGTAACAAAATTTTGCTTCTTTTGGATAACCATACATCTCATATTTCTATGAAAGCTTTGGATTATTGTAAAGAAAATGGTATTGTGGTTCTCTCATTTCCACCGCATTGTTCTAACAAATTGCAACCACTTGATCGTTCAGTCCATGGTCCATTAAAAAAGTTTGTGAACACAGCCTGTGACGCGTGGATGAGAAGTAATCCCGGTTAAACAATGTCTATTTATAACATACCGTCGATAGTGGCATCTACATTTACACTTGCTTTCACTCCCCGAAATATACAAGCAGAATTTAGAGTTACCGGAATTTATCCATATAACCGGAACATCTTTGATGACAGTGCTTTCGGACCATCATATGTGACTGATCGACCCTTACCCAATATGTGTTATAAACAAGATCCACAAGGATCAAATCACTTATCAGTTTCTCAAAAATCATTGCAAGAGCTGGGATATTCATTCGAGGATACACCACGAAGACCAATAATTTCACCAAAAATTCCAGAATCTCTATGTCAACAGGAAGAGCCTACCCTAGGACGCAACTCAGCTTCCAGGGATGATTCCCCGCTACTTGATGCGTCAGTATTAAACTCACCAGCATTTGCACCAGAAACCACCATAGAAAACAGAACTGCAGAAATAATTCCTATAAATATTTCAGCTTCTAAAGCAGATACCTCAGTGCTTTCGGTTGCACCAGTCTCACACTCACTTGCGTTCGTGATACTATCGCAAGAAAATACCTCGTCTGAAACTGAATCCCGAGATACAGAAGACATTTCGGCCCAGAGACAGAATTCTTCATTGTTTCCTGTTGCGCTAGCGTCAGATTCCCTGGCATTCAGATCAGATACTTCTATCACGCCTGAATATTTAAGACCAAATTGGCCTTTTAACCCAGATAAACCTTCGACATCGAAAGCTTTAGATTTCTCACCTGAAGTAGTTCGTCCGTTACCGAAAGCCCCACCCCGTAAAACAACTAACCGTGGACGTAAAACACGAAAGACTGCTATATATACAGATACTCCTGAGAAAGATATGATACAAAAAGAAACTGAAGAACGGGGAAAAAAGAAAAGAGCTGGAGAAGTGAAAAAACAATTAAAAATTTCAGGTAAAGGCAAAGGTAAAGGTAAAAAAACGAAACAGAATACAAAAGTAACTAAAGAGAATAAACTGTATAATGATGTTGAGGAAGAAGAAAAAGAATGGTTCTGTCTTGTTTGTGGAGAGCCATATAGTACGAGCAGACCCAACGAAATATGGGTTCCTTGTGAACAATGTCGATGGTGGGCCCATGAAGAATGTACTCCACAAGAAGCAGCCTACATTTGTCACAATTGTCAGTAAGAGTCAGCTAATATATCGTTCCTAGTACAATGGGGTTTGTTGTACCAGGGGTCAATTGTAACTTCATACAACATTGGATTTTTGGAAAAATTTGATCTCTTTGTGGTTTTTAATACAAATAAGCTACGTAAATCAATGCGATAGGAAGACTTTATAGTTTTGTTTTATGATTACGAGTTGATTGTCTGTAACATATTGTGAAAATTATGTTCTATGTTGTTAAACGTTAAGAAGTTATTTTTTTGTCGTTAAAATATTAATTTAAAGACTTGAGACTGATGAAACTTATCAGACTGATTATTTTTAAGAGAAAGACAATAAACCTACTTTTATTATTAAATTAATATGCCTTTTATTAACTTCCAAAATTGCGGTACATTTGACCCGTACTAAGGGTCAAGTGTAACATTAGGGATCGCTGAACAAAAATTCAATTTCTACTGTGTTCTGATTATATAAATAAAAACAAAGTCAAAAAACACATAGAGCATAAAACTGAAATGCATTATTTAAATGCAGAGTTTCATAGTTACTTCTAGATTCTGAGCTATAAACCGTTGTTTCAAAAATGTTACTATTACTAAATTTACAGAAATTGAGTTTTTGCAGAACTATTTTTTTGAGAATAGATGCCTAACCATGAAAATGCTAAGAAGAATAAATGCCTGTGGTGCTTTTTAATAGTTATTGGGTGAATAGTCTTCATTTTCGCAGATTGATTAGTAAATAATTAATATTTTACATGATCCTCGACCCTCATTTACCTACTTTAAATGATCGGTTTTTTGTTTCACTAAAATCATTCACGTCGTCAGCGTCTTCATCACTAAAATAATGTTTTTGTTTTTGGTTTTCTTTCTTAACTTTCTTGTCTTGTCTTTTATCTTCGGTTCCATTATTTCTATTCTTAAGTTTTATTTTTCTTCGGTAGTTTCAGGCTTGTTTCTCATGTCTAACTTAGGTTTTATATATTTTTGTTTCCTTTATGCAATATCTCTCTTTTCTTTGTTCTCTTGAATTCAGAATATCTACTGATTACTAGGCCCTCTTGGCTATGGTAAAAGGAATTTGTGGTATTGAATTATAATTTTTAAAGATGTTTCTTTTTCTACTATGCTATCTGGAAACTGTGCAAAGGTATAATCCCCAATGCCATAAATGCTAATATTCTCTATGTAACTATATGACTTTACATGTTTGCAACTCCACTAATTGTTCAACAACTAAACTCGTCTCCCTATCAAGGGCTACTATCCTTTTTGATATGGATAGATGCTCTTTTATTTTTTTTTGGTATTAAAGACGGTAATATGGTGTTAAAACCCAGTGTGAAACAACAGTTTGGTATCAAATCTGGCAATCTTAGAAAGATACACATCAAAAGCGGCCATCTTACTCCATTAGCCAATCACAGGTGCCTAATGTGTCACGCGGTGTGACATGGTGTCTATAAAAGTTTTTAATAATTGTCACTCTGTGTTTTAATTAATATTTAATAGTGTTTGTGGTGAAATTTAGAACATTTTTATAAAAAAGGGATTGCCCTCCTACACCTATTGATAATAGGTTTGCACGCAAACGGCAAAGAAATCCCGAAGAATGGAAACGAAACTTGACAAAGAGACTCAAGTAAATAATAGCAATAGGGCTGTCAATTGTAGCCTGGAAATGTTTTGTGGGTTTTTGGGTTTCGGTTTTGTTTGTTTGCTGTTTTGATATTTATTTTATATTATTTATAGATACTCTGCAAAATCTGTACCAGAAAGAGTTTGTAGTCATAATTCAAAATCGCTTCAGTGTGCTTCATTAATTATGGCTGAAATAATGAAATTCCATAACAAATTTAACACTTTTGCACCGTCACATCTTCTAATAACTCAAACGGCGCAAATATGTTATTACCCTAAATAGTGGATACATATTTGAGCCTTTTGGGGTCGAAACTCTGGGTTCGTGGGGACCGGCAGCACACAATATTTACAAGGATTTGTCAAGTCGTCTTGTATTATACTAACAAGAAGGACCAAGACAGCATGATATTAAAATTTTGTTCGATTGTACCGACTAAATATAGATCTACAAACAAAAAGTTTCATAAAGCTTTTCATAGCGACAAATCACAGAATTTAATATGTTATGCTAAGGTTTTATTATACAGGTGACGTTGTTATCACCGAAGGAATCTGTGCAGAAATTTATAGAAAATCTTCGTTGTGTTGAAACGCATTACTTTTGAAAACCTAAAATAGCTGTAAGAAAGTATCTGCCTTCTGAACGAAACATTAATAAACTATATGATTACTACAAAACTGTGAATTTTCTGACTCTCATGTAAAAAAGGCATATTTCCGAAATCTTTTTAATAAGTTTTACTTTAGAACCCCAAAAACAGACGATTGATCAAAGTGCTTGGATTGACTGAGAAAATAAAGTCGGATGCAGATACCAAGAAAAAAAAACTATTTAATCACTGAAAACCGGGTACATTCATTGAGAGCAAAAGCTTTTGTGGAAAAGTTGAGAGAATGTTGCAATGTGCTCAAAATAATCTCATTTGACTTCCAAAAAAATTACCTCTACCTAAACTATCAGATCAGATGGCATATTATAGCCGGCAGTTATATTATTATAATTTGGTAGAGGGATCTTCCCAACTACCCTTAGTAAAGGAACGTGTAAACTTAAAAAAATAAATAAACTTAAACATCTTGCATATCATTGCACAGAAAATTAATTTGCCAAAGATTCTAATTTAGTGGCTTCAGCTGTTTATCACCGCTTAACTAACACCGACAAAACTGGCATCACAACTATTCGCTTGGGTGCAGATGGATACGATGAGCAAAAAAAAATTGTATTATTGTAGGAACATGCTGCAAATGGTTATTAGAAAAACAATCTGTCATAACTATAGAACAAGTTTTCCCTGTCACCAGGCATTCGTACATGCCTGCTGATAGGCAATTTGGTATAATAGAAAAAAAGTTAAGAAAATTTGAGATCATATTACATCCAAGTGAAATAAAAGAGGTAATTGGTGATACATTCACGTTGGTCAAAGTCGGAACGGACTGCCCTGTCTATAAATAGAGAGAGGCTGTGAAGAGTTTCATAAAAGTAACGACGTCCTGGCCCATGGTGTTTAAATCTAAACTATTTATTTTAAAAAGATCGAAAAAATCTGGAAATGTTCTTGTCATGGGCGAAGCTTTCTACAAAAGCGACATGTCAAAAGGTATCAACTTATGTCAACGTCAAAAAGTTATAACAATTATCACTCCGCAAATTATGCCTAATATTGTTCCAGTGAATAAAAATAAGTTAACCGAAGTGATAAAACTGCTTTGCAAGAATTTTGGGATGGACTGAAGGAATATTCCTTCTTTAAATTTTTACTTTGACATTTTACGCACAAAAGTTGGTCTAACTGCTGCTCCCGTAGAATAAAATATTGTGAAGATGCACTAGAAGGTGCTAATGAGTTACGTATTTGAATACGCAAAAGTCAGATATTAATTTAATATTAGCGGTAACATATAACCTTCGTTATATTAAATCATTAATTTTATATAAATAACTGGTTCTTCTTATTTTTGACACCCATAAATTTAAAAAAAAATCAGGTATATTCAAATACGGCTATCTTTCTATCACTTGGTTTTAAAGGTGTGCGATCTGAATCATGCTTGGTGTCAAATAAGGCATTCTATAATTTTTAGTATCAAACCGGGCATTCTGTAGAACTCTTCTTGTGCTACTATTTAATTTTTTGAATACTTAAGTCCGTAATTTAAATATTATTGTAATGTTATTTCCATAAAAAAAATAAAGAGTTTTTATTGAATTGCCACAAATCACTTCAAGTGCAGATTACCGGATTTGATTCTATACGACTCATATGTCTATTCTCAATCTCGTACTTTTATTTTTGGGAGGACCTCAAAATATGCGGTTCTAGAACCCATCACAAAACAGAATAAGTCAAATAAATCAAGAGTCAATCAGAGTAAATCAAGTGCAATTTGCATTTATTGTTTTGAGTTTGTTTTTTATTAGAATGTTTTAATTTGCGTTTTTTGCTTTTATGTCCCTCATATTATAATTATATATATAATTTATTGAGTATTATGTAAATATTTTTTTATAAAGTTAACCAAGCATTACCAATTATATTTGTGGCCTTCTGTGACGGATCTCTCGTGCTAATTATAAGCTGTATAAAATGATTTATGCATAATCAAAATATTGTTGAAGTGTATGAATTTATTACAATATATGTTGTTCAAAATTGTACGGAATTCGATACCTTCTGAAATGTACGATGTGAAAAAATATTAATTAGGTTTTTAGGAACATTAAAGGAACAAATAAATAATTAAAATAACATAACAACAGCAATGTCAAGTGGACCAAAAACCTGGAACAATTTAGTATTTAACGAGAATATAAACAAAGACAGTTGCATGGGTTGTCGCGTATTTATTTTTATGAATAATGAGGTTTTTATTTGAAAAGAAAAAATAATTGGCTCTTTTTATCTGCCAATAAAAATGTTCATATGCTAAGAAATTTCATATATTTCAGTCACAACTGCACGTGGTCTTTGTAAGTACATGAACTTTGTAAGTAGAAATATGTTCTTGTGTATTAAAATTCACAATTCAAATTGTCATCATATTTGTATAAACATAAATAAAAAGCAATACAATTAACAAAAAAACATCTATATTCGTAAGTAGCGGCCCGCCCCAGCTTCGCACGGGTATTTAACAAAAGTTTCAAAATTGAAAATTATAATACACACGAATAAACCCTTATATTTGCGTCAGGTTACTAAAAAAAAAAGAAAATTAAGTATAAAGAAAGTTTGAATATCATTATTTTAATTAACTTTTATTTTTATATTAATGACTTTTTTGTTATTATTTTTTATATATTTTTTTGTTACTTTTTAATAAGTGTTTAATTTTTTTTCTAATTTTTGTAAAAAGATCATATATACAAAATAAAAGCCATTCAATTTATTGCTGCTTTTTAACGTTAAATGCATGTGCAATTTAAAAATTCCTGTTTCTTTTATATTAGTTCTAGTGTCGAACGATTTGTAATTTTTTATTTGGCCGGGGACTTTTTGAATAATCTAATTGTTTATTTCGTTCACCGTATCTTTCCTAGGTATCACTATAGCCCTAGAACACAACCAACGAAAGTACTTTTCGTGCAAATTTTCAATGTCAGGGTATACTGCATCTATTAAAATTTCTAATTTATGGACTATTTGGCCTAGAGACTCATCCAAAAGGATATCACGATTTCTACTTAAATTTGGAGTGGCAAGCTGCTTGATAGGTCTCGTTGAGAACTCCCTCAACGGTTTTTAAGTACTCAAATGAGGTTGGACCGCGAACGTGATGTAGCAACTTTCAAAGATAAGAACATTCTAATTGAGAAGGATGTACATCGTAGACTTTTCCTAAAGCGGCATCTTTTTTTATGCCTGGATGGCCAACTACGTCCACACCACGCCTCCTTCTTGTGAATTTATTATTGGTCCATTTGTAGTATTACGGGACTTCGTGGTGTAGAAGTGTCTTTGCGAATTCATCTTCATTACAGAGCTCAAAGAAAGCCAGCAAAGTAGTTTTACGTGGGGTTTGAGTTGTGGGTTATATTATTGGAGTTTTAGTAAAGATTCCTATTTTTTTTGAAAATTCAATATATCCTATGTCATTCTGGGTTAGTGTAGGAATTTTTCAAATCGGTTTAGTAGTTGCGGAGCCTATTTAATGCAAACAAACAAACAATCAAACCTTCCTCTTTATAATATTATTATAGACAAAGTCTCGATCGCTATGACATATCTAACTGTGGTATCTATATATATACATAGTATAAAATGAAGTCACTTCCCGCAAGGTTTAGGAATGAATTTAGGTTTAGGTTTGGGTTAAAGTTTAGGTATAGGTTTGGGATTGTGATTAGGATTAGGTTTAGGCTTATACTTAACTTTAGGTTTAGTTTACATAAACAATACAATAATCGTTCAAAAACTAAAAGAGATTGGGTTTTTGATAACATGCCACTGAATTTGATGATGTGAAAGCATGGGAGAGGGTGAGGGGTAATCTCCATGTGTAGGAAAAAGTGCAGAAACAAATAGTTTAAAAAATAAATTTCGACTATTCGCCGGCCGCTGCCACAGCCCGCTTGCTTCGTTTTGTCGGTTCATGCATTATGATCACAGTTCAAACAATCTAAAAAAAAAATACCATAAAGGAATAATTTTAGACTTAAGCTTAAATGTATCCTATGTGTTAATCTATCTGTTTGCTAAATTGCATTGAAATCCTTTCAACCGATTTTGGGTAATTGAGTAGGTAACAATTTTTTTTTTATTTATTATATTTGTAGGGTAACACTGATTAAGCTATGACTTTTACCGGGATAACCTACGGGGTACCCCATGTGTTAATCCTGGTTACAGAATATCTGTGTGCTAAATTTCATCCAAAACCGTTCAGCCGTTTTTGCGTGATTGAGTAACAAACATACAAACTTTCACATTTACTATATTTGTAAGATAATACTGGTCAAACTATGACGTTTATCAGAATAAAAAGTACCCTATGTGTTATTCCAGGTCAAAGACTAAATGTGTGCTAATGTGTGTTCAAGTGAAAACGTCACGGCCGTGAGTCACAGTATTGAAGAAGATTCGAATTTGTCAATTCCTCGACGTTCCCAACAATTGGGGTTATCCACAACGACCACATGGCGAATTTTGGGCAAGGATTTGGCTTCGAAGCTTTACAACGTGCAACTACTGCAAAAACTGAATTCGGCCGACCATTCACATCCCCGTAGATTTACTGAATTCATTTAAGAACAACCCGCTGGTTTTTCTGGAAAAAAGAAATATTTTTCACAAGAAGCCCATTTTTATTTGTCTGGGTAAGTCAACAAGCAAAATTGCCGCATTTGGGCTTATTATACAAAGCGCCAAAGAATATTACTATAATATTGGTTGTAGTAGAATTGGTTTATGGTTCAGTCATGCGCGAGTATTCTATGACAAAAGCAGAATTAAAAATAAATGAAATTATTATGCTTATTATTTTTTGTCCCTTGACGTTAAAACATCCGTACCTACTGGCTATAATTTTTTTTCATGCGAATAAATATTTATTTTATTATAATATTAAATGTTAATTAATTAATTAATGTTAATATATGAATAACGAAAAAAATGTATGTGCTCAATTTTTTTTAATAAAAAGTTTCATTAGCAAAAATAACGAGTTTTATGAGATAATATAATAATTATAAAGAAACAAGTACAAGCCACGAGAATAGCCAATAAACAGTGTAGTAGTTATTATCTTTTTTTACTTTTTTTCCGAAAGATATTTTTTTACGATGATGCCTTTTTTCTACTCAATAAAATAAAATCGTTCGACCATGGTGCCAACTATTAAAAAATATTAATTATATAATTAATTTATTTATCATAAAACGTCGATAGTTTTACACAAAGTATAAAAAATGCCTACACTGGTACGTTGGCGATAATTGTCGTACAATATTTAAACGGGTGAAAACCTTTTAATAAATTAACGTAAAATATTTTAAAACTCTGCGCTCAGATGGCCAAAATACATCAAATCAAATTTTCAGAGATTGTTATATATATTATAACAGTAAATACCACTTGATATAATTTTCATATTTTTACAAATTTATTTTTACCCATGCTCAATAATGTATGAAAGGGTTGTATCCTTTTGTAAATATACAACATGACCAGACAAGTGTGTTAATTTACTATTTCTGATACAACAAATGAGAATAGAAATCGTGAGGTATGCGATTACACAGAAATATATGAATTTTATTTTTACACTAGCTGGGGCCTTCTTCAACTTCATCCGTCTGACTTTTTGTATGCGGCGACAGCGACGAAAAGGAACGTGCACATAGGACGCCTTGCTACTTTAGTTTATTTTATTTGCGTGGAACCCTAATTCTTTGGCCGACTAGTTGGCGGAGTAGTCGGCCTTTTTACATTTTACAATCGGCTAGTCGGATAGTCGGCCAAAGTCATAATTGGCACTACTTTAATTATATTTCAAGGCGACGCGCCACGCCCTATTTTAACAATCTGTATAAATCATAACATCTATTAGTTGAATTGTTTACGTTCTACAATGTGCAAAATATGTACACGAGTCAGCTAGTAAATTTTAATAAGAAAAACCGCCTATAATACTTAGGAATACTGTGGCTTCATATTAGTGAAATGGTGTTTAAAATCAGGTCAGTAATTATAGAGATTATATTACCAAACATATTTACAAACATTATCTTTATATGTAATAGTATTTATAGAAAAAACAACTAACAACCTGTACTTAGTTATAGAATCACCCTCTATGAATATCGCTACTCAGCAGTCTGTATTCTAGAGAAGCCAGACGCAACGTTGCAGTAAACTGATCCTGTAAGGCGCGTCTGGTGTTAGCTTCGTAGTTTTAAGAGTATTTTTAAGTTAGTCTTAAGACATGTATGGTCGCGAATAAACGCTTCTTAAAAAATTAAAATCTTTTTTTTTAAGTCCTCCGCTCGCGCACGACTTGACTGGCGCAGCCGGTAGGATTTCCGCGTCGTGAAAAGTATTTAAAATCAGTACCGCGACGAGCGTTTCCACGCGTTTTAAACGGGAATCCTCGAACCAAACAAATTTGTCAAAGATCATCACAGCAGCTGGAGGACACGTCTAAGACTCATCGAGGGACATGGGCAGTTTGTGAGTAGACTCAACTTGCTATTCCTTTCTATATATCCCAATCCTTTTCGAAAAAAATAGTTATAGGTGTCTGGAATAATTCGAGTGTATTTCTAAACTTCGAAAAACTCACTTATGAATATTCCATAGACATTAGTTATAAGTAATAAATTAAAATATACAATATAAAAAGGAAAAATTGCAGTAACAAATATAATTTCTCAAATTTATTATTTTAGTTATATTGTTGTATTAGAAATAAAATCTTTTCACTATATTTAAATTAGGAATTTACATTTCGTGTCTTTTATATTTTTGTGTGTCTTGTATTTTATTGGTTTTTATTATATTCTGTGTGTAACTCATTTTTGTGTGTGTATTTTATTCTTGTCGTATTTTGTGTTAGTGTGTATCAAAAATGGCAACCATTAGAATAATCCCAAACGAAATGATGAAACTGATACCGCAGTTCAACGGGGATAAACGCCATCTAAATTTATTTTTAAGGAAATGTGAATTTGTAATTAATAAATATAAAGGGTGTCAGGAACAAAACTTGTATGTAATGCACGCATTAACAAGTAGGTTAGTTGATGACGCAGCAGCCTTACTAAGTGAAAGGGAAGACATCGAGACTTGGGCTGAACTTAAAGACTTATTAACTCAACACTTTGGTGATCCTAGGAGTGAAGAGTGCATTGCGATAGAGTTAGAAAATGTAAAGATAAAACACGGTGAAAATTATACAGATTTTTGTAATCGTATACAATCAATTAGAGCAGTATTAATATCAAAAGTAAATCAGTTAACAAACACAGAAATAAAAAATGCAAAGATCATTATTTATAATAATATGTCACTTAACGTTTTCTTGTACAACTTACCGGAACATTTGATAAGAACAGTTAGATTGAAATCGCCAGAAACGTTAGAAAAGGCTTTAGAGTTTGTATTGGAAGAAGTGAACTTTTACGAACAATATAATACTAAAAATAAATTATGCAGGCAACAAACAGGTACGTCATTACAAGCGAAGTTCAATACCCCGCATTTACAGAGTAATCTCTCTGGCATACCCCGGGAAGTACAGGGTTCAATTCAATCCAGTGGTTTTAGGCCAATATTGCAACCCTCTAATCCACCCCAATTTAAATTCGGTGTTCCGGGTAGTCAAGTAAAATTACCGCAAACCTTTGGTTCGCAGCCGCAGTTCGGATATAAACCTCAGTTCGGATATAAGCCTCAGTTAGGGTATACACCCCAGTTCGGATATAAACCTCAGTTCGGATATAAGCCTCAGTTAGGTTATACACCGCAATTCGGATATAAGCCACAGTTAAGCCCTCAGCAATTCGGTATGCAACAAAAATTCATGCAACCAACACAATTCGGTTCAATGCCTAGACAGCAGCTTGGATACCGTCCACAAATTAACCAAGGTCAGTTAGGGTATAGGCCTCCCCAACCAACAAATGCTGTAGAAAATACCGACGTTACTATGCGTACTGCACCACCGTTAAAACATCAAGGTCAGGGACCACCCCAAGGCTTTCGCCTTAATGAGTTGGAATTAGGCGAAGTCGGTCACTATTACTGTTACGATAATAATGACTACGATGATCAGGAATATTGGCCACAGGAAAATAACGATTATTATGAAGAATTCGAAAATGAGAATGAAACTAAAACGACTGATGACGAAAGTAAGAAAGTGAAAGACGAGAGTGCAAGTGAAGAGATTCAAAATTTTCGAATAGGAGATCACACAAACCACCCGAAATAATAAATCTAAATTGTGATGTTAAATTGAAGTTACCGTACATTCATATACCGGAAATTGACGCGAAATTTATGATCGATACCGGTAGTATGCGATCATTCATGAGTCCGCGTAAAGCTCATAACTTCTATAGGTCCTATGCAAGTACAGAACCATTCACCGTTATTAGCACACATGCATCTAGCAACCATAATGAAGTAGTCTATATTCCACTCATGCCATCATTCAAAAACGATAGCTATCATAAATTTTATGTGTACGATGTTGATGACAAATATGACGGGTTAATAGGCAATGATCTTTTAATACAGTTAGAAGCTGTTATAGACTTAAAACACTCAAAACTTGTAACGAAAACTACTACGATTCCGATAGTTAACGAAAGTAATCATCTAATCATACTAGACCCGCGAACAGAACAACGTGTAAAGTTACCGACAGACCAATTTTCAGGAGAAGCTATTTTAAATTTTACAAAATTTTGCGATGGAGTTAGAATGCCATCAGCAATTGTACAATGTCACAATGGTTATGCCACTACGGTTATACAAAACACATTAGACAAACCAATGGCTTTAACAATTACGAAACCTTTTAAGGTTACTGAATATGTAGGTAGTACTGAAAGGGTTAACTGTCACGACGTAGACATGATAGACGTGGAAGTCGACATAATATTAGACGAAAATTTAAAGAGACTCCGACTTGAACACATGAACGAAGAAGAAAAGACATGTATTTCAAAATTATGCAAGGAATATAAAGATATATTTTATTCCGACAAGCTACCCTTGACATTTGTTAATGAAGTTAAACATCACATCAGAACCCGCAACGAAGACCCCATTTTCATTCGACCCCATAGACAACCCCAAGTAATTAACGATGAAATCAATAGAGAAGTAGAAAAATTGTTAGAAAATAATATTGTAACCCCATCTCACTCACCATGGAGTGCACCCGTTCACTAGGTGCCTAAGAAATTAGATGCTAGCAATGAAAAAAAATATAGATTAGTAGTAGATTACAGAAAACTCAACGAAATCACAATAGACGATAAATATCCCTTACCAAATATTACAGACTTATTTGATAAATTAGGACGTAGCTGTTATTTTTCTACCCTTGATTTGGCAAGTGGCTACCATCAGATAGAGATATCAGAAGATGATAGACAGAAAACGGCGTTTAGTATGAGCTCAGGACATTACGAATTTACACGTATGCCATTTGGTTTAAAAACAGCACCGGCTACTTTTCAAAGAACTATTGATAACGTTTTGCGAGGACTACAGGGAATACACTGCTTAGTATATCTAGATGATATAATAATATATTCCTCTAGTTTACAAGATCATACAGCTAAATTAAGAACCGTTTTCGACAGATTAAGAAAAACTAATTTAAAGGTACAACTGGATAAGTCCGAATTCCTAAGAAAAGAAGTCCTGTACTTAGGACATACTATAACTAGTAAAGGATTAAAGCCTAATAATGATAAGATTAAAGCAGTTTTAAATTACCCTTTACCTCGTACTACAACAGAAATTAAACGTTTCTTAGGGTTAATAGGCTACTACAGACGATTTATTAAAGATTTTGCTAAAATTACCCAACCAATGACAGCTCGATTAAAAAAGAAACGAAGTATGCCTTTAGATGATCAGAAATATATAACAGCCTTTCAAAAATGTAAGGAATTACTTCTTAACGCCCCTATACTAAATTACCCAGACCCAGATAAGCCGTTTATTCTCACGACAGATGCTTCAGATTTTGCTCTCGGAGCCGTGCTTTCACAAGGCACAATAGGTCAAGATAAACCTGTAGCTTACGCTAGTCGAACCCTTAATGACGCTGAAACCCGCTATAGCGTCACTGAAAAGGAACTACTTGCAATAGTTTGGGCAGTGAAACATTTCCGCCCATATCTGTATGGTAAGAAATTTGTAATCGTTACCGACCATAAGCCTCTCGCTTGGCTTAATAGTCTCAAAGAAACTAACAGTAAACTTACACGCTGGTGGCTACGCTTACAAGAATATGATTTTGATATAGTACATAGAAATGGTAAGCAAAATGCAAACGCAGATGCGTTATCGCGTATTAAAATAAATGCAATAGGTGACGGTAAGCCTGAAGATGATATTTCAATGGTAGTTAATATTGACGAAAAGGAAAGGAAATTACAGGAATACTTGAAGGAAGTAACTGAAAACATTGCCGCTATAGCGAGACGTCGAACTACGGACGACTCTAAAACAATAACAATCTCTGATTCTGAGAGAACCGCTACAGCTAGCCCCATATCTATACCAGATACAGTCATAGTTGAAGAACCCCATGAATATCTGGTCAGATCCGAAACTGATTCTACTCATACAGTACATTCCGCACGCGACATGGAATTTAATGGTATCCCAATCTTACATGAAGCAATTGATACAAAACCCAATCAAATATTAGTTTTCAACTGGTATCGTAACGAATTTCAGGTTAAAGATCTATCCCGTAATAATCAGAAAGTACTAGAAGTCTTTCTTCCGATTGGAAATTTAGACATTATAAAAGAGTTCCTTAAGAAATATATTAAACCCAAAATTAAATATTTTATCTATTTTGAAAACCCCGAACACAGGAGAGAATTTAGCATTGTTATATTGGAATTATTCAAAAAAGGTTATGTTAATTTTTATGAATGTACGGAACGCGTGATTTATGTAGAGGATGAGGAAGAACAAAAGATAATTATTACAAAATTACACGAAGGGAAAACTTGTCATCGAGGAATTACGGAAACCATTAAAAGAATACGACGAAATTATTATTGGCCAAATATGCATGAAATAGTATCCGCAATCATTAACTCCTGTGAAAAGTGTAAAACTGCTAAGTACGATCGAAAGCCTATCAAACCGTTGCTACAACTTACACAAACCCAAAATGCACCATTCCAGGAAGTATTCATCGATATATTCACAATAGAATCAACACACTATCTTACTCTAATCGATGCCTTCAGTAAGCTAGGGCAAGCAATTCAAGTGCCATCGCATTCAACACCAGAAGTAGTTAGGGCGTTGATTACTTACTTTTCTTTTTACGGTATAACACAGAAAATTAGTTGCGACCCGGGTACAGAATTTAATAATGAGCTATTAAAAGAATTAACAGACTTATATAAAATAAAATTGCACATAGGAACGCCAAATAACCTCAACTCGATGGGATTAATTGAACGGTTTCATTCCACAATAATAGAGATCTATAGACTTGCTAAATACGAACGAAAATATACTGACGCCGTAAACTTAATGACATATTCCGTTATGGCTTATAACAATACTATTCATAGTACAACGGATCTTTCACCATTCGAAGTAGTATTTGGACATACCGAGTTAAACTCTACATTTGATATAAATTTTGATAAATTTTACAAACAACAATTAATTAAAGACCATAAGAAACGAACGCAGGTTTTATATAAGTTCCTTACTGAAAAGACGGGAAATAATAAGGTTAAAGTTAGGGAAAAGCGAGGAGGTGAAGAACAACCACAATTAAAATTAGGAGACATCATTTTCTCTAAGGTCACAAATAAAAGGCAGTCTAAAGATAAGCCTAAGTTTCAAAAAGCTTTGGTTACTGGTCCTGTTTCGCGTAACGTTATCCCTGTTAAAATTAAAGATAGAGACACAAAAGTTCCATTAAAAAACGTTAAACGCCCTTCACAGGCACCTCCGCGTCCTTCTGGCAGTAGCCATGCTGACGCAACTCCAGGCCCTTCAACTTCAGGATTTGAATAAGAACCCCGGAATTTTGCCCGTGTAAAATGGTGTCGCTGTAATCAATACAGATAAATGGATCGTAGCAAGGGTATTGGATTTTAAACCTATACAGGACGATTTAAAGTTTAATATAGCGCGTCTTCTTGAATTAGATAAGATAGTTAAAAATTATTTTCATGAAACCTTTACAAGTAACTTTAAAGATGTTAGAAAGCAAGTCGAATATATAAAAATATTAGCCATAAATAAATTTGAACAAATAACACCGTCGATTAGAATTAGGCGTGGACTATTAAATCCATTAGGTTCAATAATTAAAATTATTACTGGAAATCTCGATCACGAGGATGCTATCAAATATGAGAAGTTAATTAGCGAAGTTCAGTCTGGTCAAAAATCTACCAATAGGAAACTAAGTATAGTTGCAGAAGCAATAGAGGTGTTAACAAATTCTACATTTGCAATTAACAATAACATCATTCAACTTAATAAAGAAATTGCAGTAACATCTAAAAATATAAGCGACAAACTAAGAAAAGAACATTTTGAAATTCAGATTATAAGTACATATAATTTACTAATTCACAACTTTCAGGCGATTCATATTAAGTTGAATGAGATTGAAACTAACTTTGCTTTAAGTAGATTAGGAATTTTACATCAGTCTATCATAGAGTCTAATAAGTTGTTACGTGTTCTGCAGGAAATAAATAAGTTTGAGAAATTAGTATATACACCTACTTCAGAGAATTTAATTAAGATAGAACAAACCATAACTTTAAAAGCCTATTTTAAAGCAAATCGAATCACTTATCTTTTAGAAATACCTCTAATTGGCAAGGATACTTATAGCTATTATAAATTAATTCCATTACCTGTGCTATCCGGTAATTCCACAGTCATAATTCTACCCAAATACCCCTACTTGCTAGCAAAAGGGTTGAAGATCAAACTGCTCACTCACGCTTGTAAAGAAATTGACGAGTCCAGCTTTCTATGCCTCGACGAGGAAATGATCCAGTACACCTATGACGCTTGCGTTGTTGAATTGATGACGTACGCCGACAATGTGACGTCATGCAGCCAGATTCCAGTTAACATCGAGCCAGTTAAGGTCCAATTGCTGTACCCCAATCAATGGATTCTCTACAGTAAAAATGAAGAAGTACTTACCAGAACTTCTATCGGCGAAATATTTCGTCTAAAGGTTAAGGGTACTTACATACTCACCCTGGATGACCCTTGTGAAGTAAAAATTCATAACATAACGCTGAAAATACATCTGAAAGACAATGAAAATATAACATACAACAAACTCCCAATTGTAAACTTGCCAAATATACACTTACCTGCTGAAAGGGAATCCTCCAGTCCATTGAACCTGGAAGGTGTCGATCTTATGGATTTAAAGTTCCTATCATTCGCCCTCAAGAAAAGTTTCAGTGCTAGTGAAAATAGTGAAATCCAAAAGGCAATTATTGAAGTGAAAAGTGTTAGCGTTTGGACTCTTATATTATATGTACTCATTTTTGTAATAATCTGTAAACTAGTTCATAAGTACCGTGTTAAATTGTTTAAACTATGTATTCGAAGTTCTCATATTCAGGATAACTTCGAACTTAAGGAGGGAGGAGTTATAGAATCACCCTCTATGAATATCGCTACTCAGCAGTCTGTATTCTAGAGAAGCCAGACGCAACGTTGCAGTAAACTGATCCTGTAAGGCGCGTCTGGTGTTTGCTTCGTAGTTTTAAGAGTATTTTTAAGTTAGTCTTAAGACATGTATGGTCGCGAATAAACGCTTCTTAAAAAATTAAAATCTTTTTTTTTAAGTCCTCCGCTCGCGCACGACTTGACTACTTCAATAAAATCTAATATGTTTTGGTAGTCATGATTCGGCGAAATTAAAACTGCCTCGGTAGATTTCTTTATGGCTTGCTATCTGTTCCCGACACACTTTTCTCGTCCGCTTATTTAATTTCATGAGGATGACAATATTTTAGTTTGTAATTTTTTTTTTGCCTGACTGTGTGATAAGCCGACGTTCGAAAGCTTTTTGCATAACGCCCTTTTCGATTTAGTGTGACATCTCAAAACCTCGAATTTACAGTAAACGGTTTTCGAAATTTTGATAGATTCATTTTTTTATGTTGAACAGATGACGTTAATCTATTAGGGCGTGTTTTGTATAGGTATTGTAAGTTTTTGTCATAATACTAGAAATTATCACGTTAAAAAAAAGGAAAACTTATCACCTTGTTTCAGAAATATGCAAGATTTACGGTATAATTAAATATCACATTGAAGATAATGAAATTCTGTACTTGGTGCTGAGTTATCTAAACTATACTATTATAAAAAAGTTTATTTGTGAGTTTGTAAGTTTGTCTGAAATGGGAAATCTCTGAAACTCCTGATCCGATTCTAAAAATTATTTTACTAATAGAAAGCTACTTTCTGCCTGATGGTTAATAACTTTCTGGAATTAACTGTTTCTCAAAATATTCTCCCTTAGCTTCAATGTACTTTTTCATAAACCAATTTTGAAAACATTTATGCTCCACATCCGTGGTGACCTCGGGAAATATACTTTTTATACATTTCAACAGCATCTTCTGGTGTTGAAAATCGTTGACCGCGTAAATAATCCTGATTTTTGGAAATAGAAAGAAGAGTCGCATGATGACAGGTCGAGACTGTGCAGGATAACCCATAATATGTACGTTCTCAAATTTTGTTTGTCTGTGTGTCCGTGTGAGAGCTGGCTTTGTCATGGTGCAAGATGATACGGCGTTTTTGTATATTTTTACGAAATTCGTCAGTAACTTCCGGCACACAAATGCTTGTGTACATATCGCTATTCACTGTACAACAATCCCCAAAGCGAAATTAGTCACGTGTCCAGTTTTATTTAAAATAGTAGCGATCATCCGCTTAGCGGCAGACCGCAAATCGCTAATTTGGTTAGTTTCGGCTCACCTGGAAAGACCCAAGCAGTCGATTGCAGCTTTGCTTGGGATTGTAGCTATCAATCCATGTTTTTTCACCTGTCACTATATCTCACACAAAATTTAACGTCTCATCGTTGAATCCGGTAAGCATGGTATTGCACCAAGTGACGCGAACCATTTTTTGAGCCTCAGTTAAACATCGAACATCGGAAACACAGTTTTTTCACACCCAGCTGTTTTTGTACTATATGCCCTCAAGCGTCCACAAGCTTCTCATCCATGAACCTAAAATAGTGGAACACTTTTCCATAGTTCCTATTGGATTCCTATCTGAAGAAGCATCAGAGGCCAGGAATAAGGATTTTAGGAATCTCAGGTCGGAATACAAACGAAAGTGAAGAGATATCGCGACAAGTGAAGATATTTTACTCAGCCTTCTTTTATCTTCGGACCCTATGCTATAAGTAGCATTCGACGGAACATGAACAAGAAAGTGAAGAAGTTTTTTTCCGCGATTGTTTCTGACGAGCATGAAATCGAATTCATTGATGTCTCCATTATACCCGAAGTAGATTCTGAATGTAGTGGTAGTGATGACGAATCGGATGATGATGTTGACGAAGACGAGACTGAAGCTTAGTTTATTTTATTTATTTATTTGAATTAGAGTTTTTTATTTAATACAATGAAATTGTAAATTAATATATATGTTGTCCTAAAATGTGCCGAAAGAGAAAAAAAGAAATCTGCCACCTAAATCTATATTTTTAATTATATCTCAAAAAGTGTCACAAACAACCATTCCATGTTTATTATTCATTAGTTGGGTAATAAACGTAGGTGCACGTGTCTTATGACCGTTCCTGTGGTTATTTAAGTTAACAACGTGTTTTGTCATACTGTCTGAATAAGTTTTGGTTAATTATAGTTTGTGACCGCTTATTTTTAATTTTTAAACATTTACTCGACCAGTTTTTTTCTAAATATTTTATATATTTTTATTTATATCTTAAAACCTGCACAAAACTGGCACCATGTTTCTTTGGAGAAAATATGTTATATAATGATTAGATACTGGGATAAAAATTTTAGAACGAAAAGCGGCGCGACGTACGAGATAGTCATATTTCTATGTAGCCTCCCATACATTAATAACGGTTTTTCTCGATTTACTCCAAAACTGTGAGTCTAATCAAAAAAGTCATTTCACCCATATGTGTTGGCAATTAATATAACAATCGAATGGTGCATTAAGTTTTGTGAAATGACGACTTTGAATTTATTAAGTCGCCTATGTCAAACCGTTTGTATGGAAACGATCCACCGTGCGTCGTCGCAACCGCTCTAGGCCTGCACTGTGGACCACGCCTATGTGATAGCTCAAATATTGTGTGAAAGCATGTGCGGAGTATAATTGCAAATCTGTAAGCATTACTACAAGTGCTTCAGAAATATAATATAAGTATTGTAACGCCACCAACATTTAATATTCATCACTAGATGTCACTATGCGTTTTCTGCATCTCGTAAAGATTGAATTATCGCCTAGTCACCAAGACATGGCGCAACTAGTAGATTAGATGGTGCTATCGCTATGTCGACATAAAATAGTGACCTGAGCAACTGTGCCAAAAGTGACCGAGCATTCTTAGGATACCTGCTAGGGCCTAGTACCACGCACGCTATGCGCTTTCACCCTTGTTGAGACGTTTTAGTATCGTAGTATTAGTTATTCAGTACTGTGCTTGTGTACTTCCACCTACGTTGGGATACACCGGTTTAGTACTGCGCATCGAAATTGTATCTCTCTCTGTCTACCAAATAAATCTGTCTCACTTGAACAGTAGTTATACTTTTCTCGCTTCCCGCCTCACCGCGTTAAAGTATATAAAATAAATGATAATATAATTATTTTTGTGCTGTATTTTCTTTCAATCCGCTACCAATTTAATGGTATAAACCAGTGAATTTGTGTTTTTACTATTAAAAATTTTGCATCCCTTTGCCCATACAAACGCAAGCCCCCGTTCCTTCGCCAACAATTTGGTTTTGTTGAGTAGAATTTTAATTAATTAGAAGTAAAAGGTGATCATATATATATATATATATATAAGCGCTGTTCCCCTTGAAGTCCAAGATCCATAAGAGTGATAGTTTTACGCTTTCTTGCTGCAGCCACAAAGTCATCTTTCAGGTATCGGTTGTGCACCGAAACGATGATAGATTTATTTTCACTGTTGCGAAGCATGGACACTCTTGATAAGTAGTTAATCTGGTCTTTAGAGATTTTGACGCCTTTAACCACTATTATAAAATTATGAAAGGAGAAAGCCCATGGATAAATAGTGTTCCAGCGCGATGCCTTACACGTTGGGTTCTGCTATTGTAGTTCATCAGGCGTTCGCTTTAATAATAAACTAATTTAATGCTATGCCATTACTTGACTGACGACCGTTATTCTGTTTTTTTTTCTGACTGACTATACTGTTACCCTTAGGGTCCATATCCAAAAACCACCGGACTTAGTCCGTTATTCTGTACGCACGATAGTGTATAAATACTTGAAAATCTAAGCGATCTTTTAATTAGCCCCATTGTATAATAAACATATACATATAGAATCCCATCTCATAATGGGTCTAAATGAAATTTGTTTAAAATATTCAAGATTGACTTATTAATACCCGCAAATGTAATTTTTTATGGTAAAAACCTGGTTCCGAAGATTTTTTAAAAGCTAACATAACCTAATAAAACTAGGAATGCGTCAATAGTTAGGTACGTAGTCTTACTTAATCAGGTTATGGATTTTAAAAGAGATAAAAAGATAACTAACATTAAGTTTGATTAATAATAACTAATAACAATAGTACCTAATTCGAAATGGTGTTTGTAGGTGGAAATATCATTACCCAATACACAGGCTACGCTCACAATAATTATGGGTCTTTGCACACGATCTAGACACGCGTTAGCGTGTCAAGCCAAGTTCAAGAATTTTTTAAACGATGACTCGCATTTTGTTAAGATCTTCCTCTGCACGTCATCAGCGCGTATTAGTGAAGTCAATTGTATGTGTTTGTATCGATACAAACGCAAGTGCAAAAAAGTTGAAGTTGTATTTAATGCTTCCTTGAAAAATATTTCTAAATACGTATTATATCCTTAGCGCCCTACACACCAAAGCCCCCGACAAATGGATTTCGTCGATTTCCATTTTGAAACTCACTATCTCGACTGCAAACATCGATAGTCAACATCTTGATTGCCACCAACTCAGCGGTCACCATCTTAACTGTAACGGTCTCAACTATCTCAGTTTTGAGGGTCACCATCTCCGCTATCACGATATTGAATATCACCATCTTAATGGTTACCATCTCTAATGTCGCCATTTCGATAATGAATATCACGGACTTAACGGTCACCATCTCATCTCGACGGACACCATTGAACAAGCTTAATCCTTTCCCCTCCACATTCAAATCTCCCGCTAATGAGCCGCGGACAGCGCCACGCGTGACCGCGCAACACAAGACTCACTCGCGCCCTCTAGCGTGAGAAAAACAATCATTCATCGACTGGATGGCGGTTAAAAATCTACCGAAGAACAAATGGCCTCGCGAATGCTCCAGTCAATTCAATGTAGAAGATACAAAATTAACAATATTAAGTGAAGAAAGTGAGTGCTCATTTAGTGACGGTGCATGAATCAATTCCGTAAGTCCAAAATTCATACCAAACACCAATTTATCCTACCTTAAGCTGTAACATAAATTGTGGTCCGTTTCGAGCGCGAATTCCTATGGAATTATCAGTTTTAACCTTGTCAAATAGCAATTGTTTTGCATTATAGTCGACTATACGGATTCATTGATTATCTTAACCTAGCAGCATAATTATATTCACTTTTTTTTATTCATCTAATTTATCTTTTCTATATATAAATTCATCATATATAATTATATACATATATATGTAACTATAAACATGTATATTCTACATATTATCTACATAAATATTCAATTTTTACATTATAATCGTACATTTCTAAGTTTATTTCGATTTACCCTACCAGTGTTACGTTAATATTGAAGTAATTACAACTATGGAGAATCAACTTAAAATTCTCATATCGCAGCGTGAATATATATTTCGGGCGATGCAAATCCTTTTCGATTTATCTAACGAGATGATTAAAGATCGATCAAAGGTTTCGGCTTTCAAGTCGAGGTATACTCGTTTACATTCAATTCGCGAAGAGTTTATTCAAGTTAACGAAAAAATACAAACATTACAATTAAGTGTGAATCCTGAGGAGGATATCGATCAATCATCGATCAGCGCGTTTGATGATTTGTACTACGCAGTAATTAGCGCCGCCGACCGGCAGTTATCAGTTCAACCGAACCCTTGCGGGAGCACCGGCGTCACCGGGTCGGAAACTCTTTTACGGTCTGACACCGGGTGTTCAGGGAACGCGCGTCTACCTAAACTCGAGTTACCTAAGTTCGATAGTAACATAGAAAACTAGCAAACATTTTATGATACGTTTAAAACTCTCATTCACGAAAATAATTCTATATCTCCAATAGAAAAATTCCACTACCTTATTAGTTGTTTATCCGGACCGGCCTTGTCTCTTGTGAAAGGGGTTCCGGTAACTTCTGATAGTTATGGAATAGTTTTTGATACATTGATTGAGTGATATCTAAACAAACGTGTTTTAGCCATTACATATTTGGATAAAATCCTAAATTATCCAATACTGAAAATGAGTAACTTTAGGGATTTACAAGCGTTAACAAATATATTTTATGAATCTAATCAGGCCCTGAAAACTTTAAGTATTGACGACAACTTAGGAGAATTTATTTTATTTTATTTAGCATCGCGAGCACTCGACGCAGACACGCGTAATCGTTTTGAAACTCAAAATGTTTCACAACTACCTACCTTCTCGGCATTATTAAAGTTTCTTCAAGACTACGTAAAGGTCTTAGAAACCAGCCAATTATCTTCAGCTAATCTATTACCTACCCGGACCTTTGACGGGAAAAAACCTGCGCCAACTAATCGGCGATCTAGCAGCGTATCAAAACGCTCATCTTATCTTGTTAAATCTAGCTCACAAACATCCTTTAAATGTGTATGTTGTGGCGAAGCACACTCAATTTATAAGTGTCCAAACTTTCAGTCTTTGAATGCTAATTCCAGAATCTCATTGATTGAAAATAAAAATCTTTGTAAAAACTATTTACGGGGTAATCATGTAACAAATCAATGTAAATCACAAGTGAGTTGTCTACAATGCGGTTCGCGTCATCATACTTTATTGCACACTGAGCGAGCACAATCAAACTCTGTTTCCACTACCCAAGCTAGTACCAGTGTTCACGTAGGGACCAGCCGGGGTATAGTACTGCTAGGTACGTGTCAAGTGCGCCTGTACAATGCTACTACCGGCACCGAGCATACGGTACGCGCACTACTAGATAGCGGCGCACAAGATTGTTTTATCACTACAGCCTGCGCACGTAAACTTGGCTTAAAGCTCCGCCGCTGCAATCTTACTGTAGCCGGATTAGGACAAAATACCGTGTTTCAGGTCAAGGGTGAAACTGAGTGCGTACTGCGACCTCTCGATGGTGATCATCCGCAGTTCACTATAAAGCCGATCGTGTTAGACAATATCACAACCCACATGCCCTGTACTAAACTACCTTCTATATTGAGAGAACGATGTAAACATTTAACATTAGCAGATAGCAGTTTCGATTACCCAGCTGAAATCCACTTATTGATTGGGGCTGAATTCTTCCATGAAGTGTATGATGGGCAACGTATTCAGCTATGGCCCGGCCTTTCCGGTAGCTTTGCATAGCGTATTTGGTTGGGTACTTACCGGAGTACTCGATACGGACAGTTCCAGACCACCTCCTACTACTGCCTCATTACTAGCCTCTACCTGTACACTCGAGGACCAGGTGAAGCAATTCTGGGAAGTCGAAGAACCACTGCGCACACGTATCCGCGTTCCCGAGGATGAGCTTTGTGAGCGTTTATACTCCAAACTTACATATCGTGAGCCTAATTGTCGTTACGTCGTTCCAATCCTCTTGAAAGACCGCAACGCTGATCTAAGTGAATCATACACACGTTGCTTGTCACGGCTAATTAATCTGGAGAAAAAATTAAGCAAACAGAGTCAATTGAAAGACGATTATATAGATTTTATGCGCGAGTATGAAAATTTAAATCATATGAATCTTATATCTCAACCTACCCTACAACCGGGTAACCGGTACCTTATCCCGCATCATTGTGTCATCAACCCTTTGAGCACGACAGCTAAGCTGCGCGTTGTTTTTGATGCAAGTTGCAAGACCACTAACGGTCAGTCTTTAAATGACATAGTGTTTACCGGGCCTAAACTTCAAGTTGACATCATCGATATCATAACTAGCTTTCGACTACACGCAGTGGTATTTACGTGTGACATATCAAAAATGTATCGGCAGATCCTAATCAGACCAGAGGATCGTTGCTATCAACATATATTATGGCGCGAATCTCCCAGTGATCCAGTTCAAGAATACGAACTCTCGACTGTCACATGTGGAGTTAGCAGTTCACCTTATCTCGCCATACGTACTCTCCATCAAGTTGCTGCTGATCATGGCACTGAATATCCACGCGCTGCCCAGGCACTCCTCTATGAAACCTTTATGGACGATATTACGACTGGGGCGCCCTCTGTACAAGAAGCAATCGAATTAAAAGATCAACTTGTAAAACTTTTAGGTTATGCTCAATTAGAACTTCGGAAATGGAGTGGAAAAATATCTATTGCACAAGCTATAACACATGACTAGCTGAGGTCCTTGCTAGTGTTGAATGCGGTAGTTATTTATGCATAATCGAAATATTGCTGTATATTTAGTACAGATGTCGGGGCCCTCTGAAAACCAGCGCAATGAGAATTAGCTGTAACACATGACTAGCTGAGGTCCTTGTTAGTGTTGAATGCGGTAGTTATTTGTGCATAATCGAAATATTGCTGTATATTTGGAACAGATGTCTGGGCCCCCTGAAAACCAGCACTATGACAATTGGCTGTAGCATATGACAAGCTGAGGTCCTTGTTAATGTTGAATGCGATAGTAATTTATGCATAATCGAAATATTGCTGTATATTTGGAACAGATGTCGGGGCCACCTGAAAACCCGCACTATGATAATTGGCTGTAGCATATGACGAGATGGGGTCCTTGTTAGTGTTTAATGCGGTAGTTATTTGTAAGCATTGCAATAATAAATAAAAGTAAAACTCTAATTTCTTGTACTTTGGTGTGTAAGGTAGTCCGTATTTACAAACTTTTGATATTCATAATATGTAACATAATTATATGTATTAGGTAATGTTTTCTCTTTATTTCTACTTCTCACTGAATTCAAATTAGTGCTTATAGAAATCTTCAAATAAAGATAACGAAATAAATTGCAATTGAACTGGTATGTAGTGACTGATGATTAACATGATATGACTCATTGAAGTAGTCACTAATGCCGCTTGCATTATAAGCATTTCTATTTTAAGTAATGGTTTTTTTCATAGACTACATATTCGCCTCACAAAACACCAAGAATAACAAAAAAAAAAATGATTTTTTTCATATACTTTCAAGAGTAATGTAATTTAATGTGGTTTATGCAAATATTTTTCATAAATCATTGACCAAGCATAACGAATTATATTTGTGGCCTTCTGTAATGAACCTCTCGTGCCGTTTTTTCATGTACATAAAGTATTTACAATTATTTATGCATAATCTAAATATTGCTGAATTATTTATGGATTTACAATACTTGAATATATTTTCTGTTCAAAATTGTATTCCACAACCTTTTAAATTTGCAATATGGAACTACATATAAAGGCTTACAAATATTTTAAGAACGAATAAATCATTGAAAGACCGCATCAGTAGCAATGTCAAGCGGGCGAAACAGTTGAAGCAAGTTAGACTCTAATGACAATGTAAATAAAGACGATTGCACGGTTGGTTGCGTTGCGTACTTAATTGTAAGATTTATGTGGTTTTTTATTCGTTCATACATTTTAATGTGGTTTATTCTTTTTTTTTTCTTTCTAGAAAATGTATATATATTAAGAAATTTGACATATTTCAGCTACAATTGTACGTGATCTGCAAACATGAACTTTGTAAGTAGAAATAATATTTTTAGTTATAATTTTATTATTTTGTGAAACGTTTAATTAAATAAATGTATAGTTTATGTTTTCATTGTAAATTTTATAAGCATAAGAAATAAGGGCAAAAATTTTCTTTTTTGGTTAAGTATATAAAAATCAACAATAATTAAAAAAAAAACTTTGTATATTTGTAAAAAAGTTATGATCACTATGACGTATCTAACTGGTAATTAATATTCTTGAAAATTAAATCACATGACATGATTTTTTTAGTAAGACATATTGTTAGGAATTAGACTGCAATACCTGGAGACATTCTTTTAATCGAGCCGATTATATTATTATGACAATACCAATGTGGAAAATATTACATAATTATAAAAATATATACAAATACACACAATACTCTAACAATATACATACACATACACAAATACACATATATACATACATTCTACATGACTTTCAATGAGTATCTTGCATATCTAAATGAATTTTTGTTACATTATTTGGTTAAGAATTAAATAGTGAACTTAACAAGAGACTTTATTGACTTTCTAGAAATAGCAATTGTTATAATATCTGAAGATTATGGCATTAAAATAAATAAATAACATGAAAAAAATTCCTTTTTCTTAACGATTTATTTGTCAGCGTTTAATTGAAAAATCACCAGATGTTGAGTGACGATGTCGCGGAGGACACAGACATGGAATTGGCTTACAAGTGCGGCTGCCTAAACATATCGATAAATTTACAACTGAAGTTTGTTAGCTAGCCATACGAGCACTAGATATAGCTACAATAAGAACTACACAGTTTTTGTACTTTCAATTTCAGGTAAAGTATGCAATACTGATAGTGTGGGCCCTGCTGGCCTCCGCATCAGCAATGGCCGTTGATGAAACCGAACCACAGTTATTTATTACCGGTATTTATAGTTAAGCTTTGCCAAAATGGCCGTTAGTTAAGAAATTCAATGCAAATTTTAAAAGGTGTGATTTTAATTACATTTTAAATTGTCAATTTTCTAAACGCTGAATTTTGAACATTGTTTGTATAAATAAAATGTCTAGGTTGCTTTATTAATAAAAAACATTGTGTGCTAATATTGTTGTCAAAACTGTTTCATTTATTTCCCTGTTTGGTATTGTGTGAAGTAAAAGCTTATCTGCACATCTTATATGATAATAGCAATAAATTAATGTGCTTACCAGTTACAACATGAAACTAATTACCAAAAACAACACAAAGTACTGTATTTATTATTTTAGTAGCCTTCTTCGGCGACTTCACTTGCATATTATAAAACCGGGATAGATGACGAACATTTTGATGGGACCTAATAATTTTATAATTTCACATGAATAACCTATAAATAAGTTTAATATTTTATAATACATACAAATTTGTTTCTGTTCACCTAAACATTACTAAATGTACAGAAATTGAGTTTTTGCAGAACTATTTTTTGAGAATAGATGCCTAACCATGAAAATGCTAAGAAGAATAAATTCCTGTGGTGCTTTTTAATAGTTATTGGGTGAATAGTCTTCATTTTCGCAGATTGATTAGTAAATAATTAATATTTTACATGATCCTCGACCATCATTTACCTACTTTTAATGGTCGGTTTTTTTTTCACTAAAATCATTCACGTCGTCAGCGTCTTCTTCACTAAAATAATGTTTTTGTTTTTGGTTTTCTTTCTTAACTTTCTTGTCTTGTCTTTTATCTTCGGTTCCATTATTTTATTCTTAAGTTTTATTTTTTCTTCGGTAGTTTCAACTTGTTTCTCATGTCTAACTTAGGTTTTATAAGTTTTCGTTTCCTTTATGTAATATCTCCCTTTTTCGCTTTGTTCCTTGAATTCAGAATATCTAATGATTACTAGGCCCTCTTGGCTATGGTCAAAAGGAATTTGTGGTATTGGATTATAATTTTTAAAGATGTTTCTTTTTCTACTATACTATCTGGAAACTGTGCAAGTGTTATCCCCAATGCCATAAATGCTAATATTCTTTATGTAACTATATGACTTTACATATTTGCAACTCCACTAATTGTTCAACAACTAAACTCGTCTCCCTATCGGGGCTACTATCCTTTTTAATATGGATTGATGCTCTTTTATTTTTTTTTTGTATTAAAGACGGTAATATGGTGTTAAAACCCAGTGTGAAACAGCAGTTTGGTATCATATCTGGCAATCTTAGAAAGATACAAATCAAAAGCGGCTATCTCACTTCATTAGCCAATCACAGGCGCCTAATGTGTCACGCGGCTTAATGGCGACTATAAAAGTTTTTAATAATTGTCACTCTGTGTTTTTATTAATTTTTAATAGATTTTGTGGTGAAATTTAGAACACTTTTATACGATTGCCCTCCTACACATATTAATAATAGGTTTGCACGCAAACGGCATAGAAATTCCGAAAAATGGAAACGAAATTTGGTAAAGAGACTCAAGCAAATAATAGCAATAGGGATGTCACTTGTAGCATGGAAATGTTTAGTGGGTTTTTGGGTTTCGGTACCAACTTACAGTGGCCTTAAGTGTTTTTGTTTATTTTTATTAAATATTCAATGACAATGATATAAAGAAAAATATTCTATGCTTATACTAACAAGAAGGATCAAGACAGCATGATATTAAAATTTTGTTCGATTGTACCGTCTAAATATAGATCTACAAACAAAGGCAATAAACAAACTACTATAAAGTATGCTCTTATCATCAATAAAAAAGAGCACATATGCCAAAAAAGTTTCATGAACATTTACATAGTGACAAAGCACAGAATTTCATATGTTATGCAAAGGTTTTCACCGAAAAAAGCGGCAGAAATCTCAAAGAAAATAAATTTGCTGCACAGAAAGAATCTGTGCATAAATTTATACAAAATCTTCGTTGTGTTTAAACGCATTACTATTGAAAAACTAGAATAGCTGTAAGAAAGTATCTATCTTCTGAACTAAACATTAATAAACTATATGATTACTACAAAAACAGAGAATTTTCTGACTCTCATGTAAAAAATCACATTTCCAACATTTTTTTAATAAGTTTTATAATATATGCTTTGGAACACCAAAAACGGACGACTGCTCGAAGTGCTTGGATTGACCGAGAAAATAAATTCGGAAGCAGATACCAACAAAAAAATATTTAATCACTGAATAACGAGTATATTCATTGAGAGCAAAAACTTTTTTCGAAAAGTTGGGGGGGGAGGGATGTTGCAATGGGCTCAAAATAACCTGATTTTACTTCCAAAAAATTACCTCTACCTAAACTTCCAGATCAAATGGCATATTATAGCCGGCAGTTATATTATTATAATTTGACTATGATAGAAGGATCTTGCCAACTACCCTTAGTAAAGGTACGTGTCTTTCCATATAATTGCACAGAAAATGGATTTGCCAAAGATTCTAATTTAGTGGCTTCAGCTGTTTATCACCGCTTAACTAACACTGACAAAACTGGCATCACAACTATTCGCTTGGTTGCAAATGGATGCGATGAGCAAAAAAATTTATTACTGTGGGAACATGCTGCAAATGGTTATTAGAAAACCAATCTGTCATAACTATAGAACAAGTTTTCCCTGTCACCAGGCATTCGTACATGCCTGCTGATAGGCAATTTGGTATAATAGAAAAAAAGTTAGGAAATTTGAGGTCATATTACATCCAAGTGAAATAAAAGAGGTAATTGGTGATACATTCACGTTGGTCAAAGTCGGAACGGACTGCCCTGTCTACAAATAGAGAGAGGCTGTGAAGAGTTTCATAAAAGTAACGACGTCCTGGCCCATGGCTTTTAAAGAGTGTAAACTATTTATTTTAAAAAGATCGAAGAAAAGTGAAAATGTTGTTGTCGGGGGCGAAGCCTTCTACAAAAGTGACATGTATGATAGGAATGTATATGAATAGGTATGAACATATGTCAGCGTCAAAAAGTTATAACAATTGTCACTCCGCAAATTATGCTTAATATTGTTCCAGTGAATAAAACTAAGTTAACCGACGTGAAAAAACTGCTTTGCAAGAATTTTGGGATGGTCTGAAGAGATATTCCTTCTTTAAAATTTTACTTTGACGTTTTACGCACAATAGGTGGTTTAACTGCTGCTCCCGTAGAAAAAAATATTGTGAACATGCACAGAAGACGCTAATGAGTTACGTATTTGAGAATACGCAAAAGTCAGATATTAATTTAATATTAGCTGTAATATATAACTTACGTTATATTAAATCAATAAATTTATATAAATAACTCGTTTTGGCTATTTTTCACACCTATAAATAAAAAAAAAATCAGGTAAATTCAAATACGGCTATCTGTCTATCACTCGGTTTCAAAGGTGTGTGATCTATAACATGTTTGGTATGAAATAAGACATTCTTTAATTTTTAATATCAAATCGGACATTCTGCAGAATTCCAACTTAAATGCTAGCAATATGATCTGATCAAAACCAAATCTTGTGCTACTATTTTTTTTTTTTTAATACTTATAAGTCAGCAATTTAATGTTTTTATTGAACTGCCACAAATCACTTCAAGTGCAGATTACCGGATTTGGTTCTATACGACTCATATGTCTATTCTCAATCTGGTAGTTTTATTTTTGGGAGGACCTCAAAGTAGGCGGTTCCAGCACCCTTCACAAAACAAAATAAGGTTTATCAAGTGCAATTTGCATTTATTGATTTATTGTTTTGAGTTTGTTTTTTATTAGAATGTTTTAATTTGTGTTTTTTACTTTTGTTCTTCTCATATTATAATTATAAATATAATTTAATAAGAATTATGTAAATATTTTTTCATGAAGTTAACCAAGCATTACGAATTATATTTGTGGCCTTCTGTGAAGGATCTCTCGTGCTAATTATATGCTGTATAAAATGATTTATGCATAATCAAAATATTCTTGAAGTGTATGTATTTATTACAATGCTAGCTGCGCCCCACGGTTTCACCCGTGTTAATTTTATACAATATACACTGCAACGCCAACGCATCTGTGTAGTCTATCATAATTATTGTTGTTGTCGCAAGTACATATTATTTGAATTTTTTATTATCTCCTAAAGTATGTGTCAAAATAACATACAATAAAGAGCAAAACTGAACTTTATAAAATTTTCTACATGACGAAGAAACTTTTATTCGTAAGAATTAATATGCCATGCCTAAAAATAATGTTCATAAATTGCTTTTTAATTTTTATCAATTGTTTGTTACAAAATAGCTTTTTTAGGCTTATGTATAGGAGATAGTCATATGCTATCGCGAACTTTTTTTAAATATATATTAAGGATCAATATTTTTGTAGCAAATTGTATTTACGTATTATTAACAATTACGACAGCACAAGGGCTTCCACCTCCGACTTAACAAAAATAAATATTTAAGTATTGCTGAGAGTTGTAGCCTAATGTTAGATAGCCTATAATATTCGACGTGAGTCTGGCTATCATATACAAAAAGATTTTTTAGAATACGAATGGGGTAGTTCCAGTGCATAGAAGCGTGTTTAAACAAACAAACAAAAAAAATCTTCCGCTTTATTATATTAGTAGAGATAGAATAGAAGCTCGGTTTGCTCAGAAAGGTGAGACGGTACTTCACGTCGGCTCATTGCCTGAATCTTTACAAGGCGCAAATTCGACCCCACATGGAGTATTGTTCTCATCTCTGGGCGGGAGCCCCCCAGTACCAGCTACTTCCTTTTGGCCGCATTCAGCGTAGGGCGGTTCGAGTTATTGACGATCAAGCTCTTTCCGATCGGCCTGATCCATTGGCTCTGCATACAGATGTTGGTTCACTCTGCATCTTCTACCGCATTTATCATGGGGAGTGATTCAAGGAATTGTTTGGATTGATCCCGGCTGCTGAATTACGCGGATGGAGCAGCAACCAAGCGAGCGTACTCAGTGGAACAGCGGACGAGCTACGCGCACGATCGCCCGCACAACTTGGCGGGCATGAACAAGAAAAGATCCTGGACCTATACTGGAATGCAGCTACGGATGAACTAGGGTTTAACACGTCCATGCATCGGGTACCAGCCGATGTACGCACACGCAAGCGGGCACCTACAAAGCGAGAAGCTCTGAGTGCGGTTATGTCAATCTATGACCCACTCGGCTTACTCAGCCACTACACGATACGCGCGAAAATATTCCTGCAGAACCTGTGGCGCTTACAGAAAAGCGACACCTAGAACGCGCTGAGAGTATGTTATTACGGCAAGCACAACGGGAAAGCTTCGGTGAAGACATCAACAAGTTAAAACGAGGGAAAACGATACCACGATCAAGTCGTCTCTATAAACTAGATCCAGAGCTTGATGACGACGGCACGCTGCGTATGCGTGGACGGATCGGAGCCGCGAACGTGCCGACAAGTGTGAAACCTCCAGTCATACTGGATGGGAAACACACTATCGTCAGAAAACTTATCGCCAAGCAACATCGCGCCGCGGCGCACGTAAACCGCGAGCGCGTAATAAACGACCTGCGACAGCGATACTGGATTTTGAAACTACGACCCGCAGTGCGTAGCATGGAGCGGGAATGTGCGATGTGCCGGGTACGTAAAGCCGTGCCTCGCGCGCCGGCGACCGGAGACTTACCTACTTACTTACTTAGATCAGTTCGAGAAACACTACAACACCAGCAACAGCAAGCAGCGAATCTACAAGCAAACTATAGTCAAGAACGTTATTAAGAAACCACATTATTACTACGAACTACTGTAACTTTGTAAGAAACATGAATAAAACAAGCGCTATTAATTTAGCACACATTAAAATATTGTGGACGTCTTTTTATTCACAATAATTGCATTACTGAAACTCATGAAGAAAAAGCAGAAAAAATGGATAGAAAAACGGGTGCAGTCCGAGTTTATTAGAAGGATGCGTTTGCGATTGTCGGGAAGGCGAGAACGAGAAATTACTCTACAGGTAAAAGTAAAAATTTTGAACAAAAACAATTTAACGATCACCACCATAGTGCATACCCACGTACAAGAGGTAACAGTTTTAATAATTATAATTCTTCTAAATTTCAAAGAGGTAGAGGCGTATCTCGTATTAAAAATGACCAACGAAAAATGTTTTCAGCACAATTAAGCTATAATTTAAAAACCGAAAATGAAAACCAGTTTTTTCGATTTTAAATCTTATAATATTTTAACTTGTGACAAAAATGTCAGGTATATTTATCTTAATATAAACGACTCCCAGTGTTCATGGTTACTTGACACCAGCGCGTCCATTTCAGCTATTACTAAGAAGGCCTTATCGGAGCAAGTTCCGTTGTACAAAGATAACATTGTAATAAACGGTATAGGTGTAAAACTTATTCAGAAGGTTATGTTTTTATTACATTACTTACTAAGAGTGGTAACTGTTTTAAGCACAAATTTTATTTATTCGATAATTTCCCGTTAAATCAGATGGAATTATTGGATTGGATTTCTTATCGGAATTTAATTCACATATTGATTTAGAAAATGATATATTAATTCTAGAAAATGATGGGAAAATTACTATACCACTTTATACGTCACCTACTATTTCATATAATTATTTAACTATTCCTGCAAGAAGTGAATCCATTCATTACATACAATTAAAAAATGATTGTGTTGTTTTATCACAGCAGTTACAAGAGGATTTATTTTTAGCCGCTTTAATAGTAAAACCAATAAATAACGTTATTCCAATTAGAATACTAAATACTAAGAACGAAGCAGTCACTATACCTACGTTTCAACCGGAGTTGCATTCACTAGACGAATATCACATATGTCAATTTGATAAACAAAGGGCTAACGCAGAGCGAACTAATACTTTGTTATCGTTATTGAAGTTGGATCACTTACACTCTACGGAACGTGAAACAATAGAAGTTATTTGTTCTAAATACAATGTGATATATTTTGTTTACCGGGAGACAAACTTACAACTACTGAAATATATGAACATAATATTTATTTAAAACCGAATGTTAGTCCTGTTTATACAAAACCTTATAGATTACCAAACAGCCAAAAACCCGATATAGATAAACAAATTAAACAAACGTTAAAAGATGATATTATAGAGACAGCTCAAAGTGAGTGGTCTAGTCCTGTTTTACTAGTACCGGAAAAATCTGATGACAATAATAAAAAATGGAGATTAGTAGTAGATTACCGAAAATTAAACGAAATAATAAAAGATGATAAATTTCCACTTTCCAACATAACTGATATTTTAGAATCACTTTCTGGTGCTATTTATTTTACTCATTTAGATCCTAGGCAATCTTATTACCAAGTGACCTTGAATCCCGAGTCAAGGAAGCTTACTGCATTCACGACTAATACCGGGCAGTATCAAATGAAACGTATGCCTATGGGTCTTAAAACAAGCCCAAGTTCTTTTTCAAGAGCAATGACTATTGCAATGGCGGGACTTACATATGAGAAGTGTTTCACATATTTAGATGATCTGGTGATCTTTGGAAGAAATTGGGAACTACATAATAAAAACCTAATAGATGTCTTTGAGAGACTTCGAAAAGTTAATTTAAAATTAAATCCAAACAAATGTAATTTTCTGAAAAAGGAGTTATTATATTTAGGTCACACAGTATCAGCAGAAGGAATTTTGCCGGATAAAAATAAAATTAAAATTATTGAAAATTATCCCACACCAAAAAATACAGCCGAAGTAAAACGTTTTGTTGCATTTTGTAATTATTACAGAAAATTTAGAAATAATTTTGCAGAAATAACTATTACTCTAAATAATTTATGTCGTAAAAATATACCTTTCATTTGGTGTAGTCAATGTGAAAGATCATTTCAAATTTTGAAAAATGCGTTGATATCACCCCCTGGTTTACAATATCCAGATTTTTCAAATGACAACGAGTTTATTTTACAAACTGATGCTTCTAGAATTAGTGTTAAGTAAAAAAAAAATGTATAATCAATTTTTTTTTCTTCACCCCGATGGTGTAGTGGTGTAAGATATGTATTAATTGTAAGTCAGTCGTAATAAACCATTTGTCAAACGTAGACGTCTCACTACTCATTTATCGCCTCCCGCAACCCGCACACTGCAATATTATTACTGCATAAATACTGACTAATCTCTAAACACGACAAACCAAAAGAAAATCATAGACGGATTTAGCACTCTATGTGTATGGTATTGTAAATCATCCCTAATTGTACCACCTTGCGTTTTAATTTTTCAAAAACGCAATCCTTTTATTTCTTCCTAAAAGCATTAATATATGAATTTTCATATCCCTCAATTGAAAAATAGTGAGTTCTTCATACAAAATTTCATCCCCTATTTAACCCCTTCATGTTTTATATTTGCGCCATAAGGTACCCTATTTCCGTCTCCAAGATCCAATATATCTCTATTCTTCAAAATTGGTTTGTTGGGTTCTTCGTACAAACCTTCATCCCCTATTTCACGCATTAAAATTGTATTTTCACCACATAAGGTAGCCAAAGTCTTTCTCCAAAGTCCAACATATCTCTATACCAAAATTCATCAAAATTGGGTTCTTCATACGAATTTTCACCCCCCATTTCACCCCTTCCAATTTTATTTCCAAAAGTAGTCTATGTCCTTTTTCAACCAATATTCATCAAAATTGGTTCAGCGGTCTAGACGTGAAAATGCAACAGACGGGACATACAGTATTACTTTCGCATTTATAATATTAGTAGGTATGGATTATTCATTTAATTATGCTGTCATTTTCTATAGTGTCATTTACCAATTAAAATACTAACAGTAAAATATTACCCAACAGCAAAATAACGACAACACTTTATAATAATAAATTTTTGAAATGAATTTTCTTTCCTATACCTGTAATAAATTCTCTCTCTATATACCTTTCTATGTTTCTCTATAGTAACTGATACTTTAGTAATACAAATTTGAAAGTGAATCTAATAAAGGTCGATTTTTGAGAGATAAATCTTTTAAACCTCGATTTATTTGTGAATCGATTCATTTGATTTTGATTCGAATCGATCTTTTTCGAAATGAATTGCCATCCCTAGCAGCGGCGCTGCTATATTCAACTAACAAATATCCAGCCTATGCTGACGCCTTTTAATATGATTTATCACATAGGTCTGAGGTCAACTTACTTTGGAATTTAAAATTATTGAAACTCTCAATTTTTTAACTTTATGAAAATTTTCAATCATCATCGTTTTACAAACCATAATATACAAATAACTAAGATTTCAGTCAATTCTACTGAAGAGCTATTTTATTGCATTTTTGTTCGATAACAAATGTTCGACGTGATTTTTAAATTGATATAATTTTTTTTATTTATGAACTTATTGAAGTAAAACAAACACTAAATGTTAAGTGAACCTTACCACAATATATTAATGAAATCCGTTTCCAAATCGGTTAAGCCGATTCTGAGATTAGCGCGCACAAAAGTTGGCAAACAGACAAACCGACAAACAGACAAAAATTGTAACAAACATTGTTTTGGGTTCTACTGCGTTGATAAAGGCCCCCATAATAGTTTTTCTCACATATCTTCTATGTACAGACATCGATCAGTTACGTTTTTATTATATGTATAGATATAGATAGATATAGATTTGTTGTTCAAACTTGTACGGAATTCGATACCTTCTGAAATTTACGATGTGCAAAAATATTAATTAGGCTTGTAGGACCATTAAAGGTACAAATAAATAATTAAAATACCACAACAACAGCAATGTCAAGTGGACCAAAAGCTGGAACAATTTAGTATTTAACGAGAGTATAAACAAAGACAGTTGCATGGGTTGTCGCGTATTTATTTTTATGACTAATGAGGTTTTTATTTGAAAAGAAAAAAATAATTAATTGGCTTTTTTATCTGTCAAAAAAAAATGTTCGTATGCTAAGAAATTTGATATATTTCAGTCACAACTGTGCGTGATCTTTGTAAGTACATGAACTTTGTAAGTAGTAATATTCTTGTGTATTAATTTTTTTTTTGTGAAACATTGAATTAGGTAGTACATAGATTATATAATTGAGTACTATTTATGTACAATTTATATTGTCATCATATTTGTATAAACATAAATAAAAAGCAATACAATTAACAAATAAACATCTATATTCCTAACTAGCGGCCCGCCCCGGCTTTGCACGGGTATTTAAAAAAATGTCAAAATTTAAAATAATAATACATACAAATAAACCTAAATATTTGCGTGAGGTTACTAAAAAAGAAAATTATAAAGAAACTTTGATTATCATTATTTTAATGAACTTTTATTTTTATTTTAATGACTTTTTTGTTATTATTTTTTATATATTTTTTTATTACCTTTTAAGAAGATTTTTTTTTTCTAATTTTTGTAAAAAGATCATATATACAAAATAAAAGCCATTGAATATGTTCAATTTGTTCTACCCTTTAAACGATATCTGACATTGTTTTATTTTGCTGCTTTTTAACGTCAAATTCATGTGGTGGCAGTCCAGAACGGTTTAGACAATTTAAAAATTCCTGCGTCTTCGATATTAGTTCCAGTGTCGAACGATTTGTAATTTTTTATTTGGCCGGGGACTTTTTGTATAAACAAATTGTTTATTTCGTTCACCGTATCATTCCTAGGTATCACTATTGCCCTAGAACACAACCAACGAAAGTACTTTTCGTGCAAATTTTCAATGTCAGAATATATACTGCATCTATTAAAATTTCTAAATTATGGACTATTTGCCCTAGAGATTCGTCCAAAAGGATATCACGATTTCTGCTTCAATTTAGAGTGGCAAGCTGCTTGATAGGTCTCTTTGAGAACTCCCTCAACGGTTTTTAAGTACTCGAATGAGGTTGGACCGCGAACGTGATGTAGCAACATCCTAAGATAAAAACACTCTGATTAAGAAGGGATGTACATCGTAGACTCTTCCTAAAGCGGCATCTTTTTTTATGCCTGGATGGCCAACTCCGTCCACACCACGCCTCCTTCTTGTGAATTTATTATTGGCCCATGTGTAGTATTGCGGGACTTCGTTGTATAGAAGTGTCTTTGCGAATTCATCTTCATTACAGAGCTCAAAGAAAGCCAGCAAAGTAGTTTTACGTGGGTTTTGAGTTGTGGGTTATATTATTGGAGTTTTAGTAAGGATCCCTATTTAAAAAAAAAATGTAATATAGCCTATGTCACTCTGGGTTAGTGTAGCTTCCTATGTCCCAACAGTGAAAGAATTTTTCAAATCGGTTCAGTAGTTGCGGAACCTATTTAATGCAAAATAACAAACAATCAAACCTTCCTCTTTATAATATTATTATAGACAAAGTCTCGATCGCTATGACATATCTAATTGTGGTACCTATATCTATACATACGTATAACATGAAGTCGCTGTCCCGCAAGTGTTTAGGTTTGCGTTTAGGTTTGCATTTGATTTAGATATGGGCTTAGATTTAGGTTAAAGTTTAGGTATAGGTTTGGGTTCAGATTTGGGATTGTGATTAGGATTAGGTTTAGGCTTAGACTTAAGTTTAGGTTTAGTTGACGTAAACAATACAATAATCGTTCAAAAATTATATAGAGATTGGGCTTTTGATAACATGCCATTGAATTTGATGATGTTAAAGCATGGGGGAGGGTGAGGGGTAATCTCCATGTGTAGGAAAAATTACGGAAACAAATAGTTTAAAAAAATCAATTTCGAGTATTCGCCGGCCGCTGCCACAGCCCGCTTGCTTCGTTTTGTCGGCTCATGCATTATGATCACAGTTCAAACAATCTAAAAAAAATTACCACAAAGGAATAATTTTAGACTTAGGCTTAGGCTTATATATGAATTGATAACAGTGGTCAAGCTATAATATTAACCGGAACAAAATGTATCCTTTGTGTTAATCAAGGTTATAGACTATGTGAGTGCTAAATTGCATTAAAATCCATTCCGCCGATTTTGCGTTATAGAGTAACATTTTTTTTTTTCATTTATTATATCTGTAGGATAACTCTGGATAAGCTATGACTTTTACCGGGATAACCTACGGGGTACCCCATGTGTTATTCCTGGTTACAGAATATCTGTGTGCTAAATTTCATCCAAAACCGTTCAGCCGTTTTTGCGTGATTGAGTAACAAACATACAAACTTTCACATTTACTATATTTGTAAGATAATACTGGTCAAACTATGATGTTTATCGGAATAAAAAGTACCCTATGTGTTATTCCAGGTCAAAGACTAAATGTGTGCTAAAGTGTGTTAATGTAGTGTGTAATGTGTGTTCAAGTGAAAACGTCAAGGCCGTGAGTCACAGTATTGAAGAAGATTCGAATTGTCAATTCCTCGACGTTCCCAATAATTGGGGTTATCCACAACGACCACATGGCGAATTTTGGGCAATGATTTGGCTTCGAAGCTTTACAACGTGCAACATGTGCAAAAACTGAATTCGGCCGACCATTCACATCACCGTAGATTTACTGAATTCATTTAAGAATAACCCGCTGGTTTTTCTGGAAAAAAGAAATATTTTTCACATGAAGCCCATTTTTATTTGTCATGGTAAGTCAACAAGCAAAATTGCCGCATTTGGGCTTATTATACAAAGCGCCAAAGAATATTACTATAATATTGGGTGTAGTAGACTTGGTTTATGGTTCAGTCACGCGCGAGTACTCTATGACAAAAGCAGAGTTAAAAATAAGTGGAAATATTATGCTTATTATTTTTTGTCTATTGACGTTAAAACATCCGTACTGGCTATAATTTTTTTTCAATCGAATAAATATTTATTTTATTATAATATAAAAATTTAATTAATTAATTAATAGATATTAATTAAATGTTAATATATGAAGAACGAAAAAAATTTATGTGCTCAATGTTTTTTTTTTATGTTTCAATAGCAAAAATATCGAGTTTTATGAGATAATACATATAATAATTACAAGCGACGAGAATAATATTTTTCTACGATGATGCCTTTTTTCTAGTCAATAAAATAAAGTCGTTCGACCATGGTACCAACTATTAAAAAATATTAAATTATATAATTAATTTATTCCTCATAAAACGTCGATAGTTTTACACTAGGTATAAAAAATTGCCTATTCTGGTGCGTTGGCGATATTTGTCATACAAAATGTACACGGGTGAAAACTTTTCAATAAATAAACGTAAAATATTTAAAAACTCTGCGCTCAGATGGCCAAAATTCAACAAATCAAATTTTCAGAAATTGTTATATATATTATAACATTAATTACCAGTTGATATAATTTTCATATTTTTACAAATTTCTTTTTACCCATGCTCAATAATGTATGAAAGGGTTGTATCCTTTTGTAAATATACAACATGACCAGACAAGTGTGTTAATTTACTATTTCTGATACAACAAATGAGAATAGAAATCGTGAGGTATGCGATTACACAGAAATATATGAATTTTATTTTTACACTAGCTGGGGCCTTCTTCAACTTCATCCGTCTGACTTTTTGTATGCGGCGACAGCGACGAAAAGGAACGTGCACATAGGACGCCTTGCTACTTTAGTTTATTTTATTTGCGTGGAACCATAATTCTTTTTCTAAAATAAATGTACCTTAAGTTACTCCTTATAAAATCAGCTATCTGCAAGTCCAACCATTCCGGAGATTAGCCGGAACAAAAATAAACAGACAAATAAAAAAATATAAACATATTTTATTGTAATAAGTATTTACATTATGTCAAAAATGTATCAGGAATGGATGATATATATAGGGTTCCAAAATTTTTTTTTTTAGATTGGCACAAGTGTTTTTCTTTTTGTTGCGGAGTTTGAGTTGCATCTGTCATTTAAATTAAATACAGTGCTGATTTAGTTAGATCATATCTAGTGTGTATTGCGAATTTCATAATGGACAAAAACATCAAACAAAGAGATTGTCTTAAATTTTGCATCGCCTATGGAATTTCATGTTCAGAGACGCTTAAAATATTACAGAAGGCTTAGGGTGAATTGACTTTATCAAAAACACGTGCTTATGAGTGGTACAAAGCGTTCAAAAGTGATCGAGATATGCTAAAACATTTGGCTCGCCCAGGTAGGCCATCAACGTCTTCAACTGTAGTTAACATCGTAAAAGTGAAGGAAATAGTGAATGAAAATCCTCATTCAAGTTAGAGAGATAGCCGCTGAACTTTCTGTGTCTCACAAGTCGATTCGTATCATTTTAAATAATGAGTTGGGCTTGACAAATGTTGCCGCTCGACTAGTCCCAAAGACCTGAATTTTCTCCAAAAACTCAATCGCAAAGAGTCGCTGTGAACAAACTAGATCAAGTCAATTCCGGCCCAACATTCATGAAACGCATTGTTACTGGTAGCGAGACGTGGGTTTACGTTTTTGACATACAAACTAGTTAACAAGCTTCGGAGTAGCACCTTGCAAGTGTACCGCAAACGAAAAAACCACGTCAAAGTCGAACAAAAGTCAAAGTCATGTTGACTGTTTTCTTTGACTATCGCAGTGTTGTGTTCCCGGAATTCCTACCAGAAGGTCAAAGGTGAATACAGTATATTATTTGAGAGTGTTTAAGAGAGCACTTTCGACGAAAAAGGCCAGATTAGTGGAAAGAAAATCGTTGAATTTTGCACCACGATAATGCGCCTTCGCACAAGGCCATCATTATGAACGGATTTTTAACCTAAAAACTCAACAAATATCATCGTGCAACCACCTTATTCACCAGATATGGCCCCAGCAGACTTCTTTCTTTAACTCAAATGACTACTTCGTGGCACCCGTTTAAAGATATAAAGAAATTAACGGCGATAATTAAACTCAATTCCGCAAAAAGCGTTTGTAAAATGTTTTGATGATTGTATTATTCGTTGGCGTGAGTATATTGTTTCTGAAGGAGCATACTTTGAAGGCGATAAAATAAATTTGGATGAATAACTAACATTTTTGTATTATTGATCTTTTACAGCTACTTTTTTGACACAGTAGTACTTATATATGCATTTACTAAAAAGCTGTATAGTAAAACTTATGGACCGTGGGGATTTGTTTGATTTATTTTACTTTTATAGGGTTCGCGATTTCAATAATGTTGAAAAACATTGTATTATAAGACAGCACCGTTGTTACAGTAAGATATAATATTTTCCTTATAAAAAAACTTAATACACATTTACAAGTATTAATGAGAATTATAGATAAGGCCCAGAGGAAGTATTTGTAAATTAAACAGAAGTAGACGCACTGAACTGTTAACAAGTTTTATTAGTTATGCAGTTATTTTTTTCAATATAGCCGTTATTTAACGACCTTATTACTGGTAAATGCTTATTAGGCTAGAGGCACAACCTCACGATATATTACATAGCGATACTGTTTAAGATACACGCCAAAACACACTGTCTTAAAAGGTCATACTTTTTTTTATATTAGCTCCCCAAAATTACTGTACAGTACAGTCCAGAAATAAACCGACCGCCGCGTGAAAAATTCTATCGTTATTCATACATGCCAGTATGCAAAAACGCTTCTTCACGCCTCCTTTTAAAGATCCAATATAGTAGGAGACAGGGAACATAGTGACCGGGATGCAATTCCCCATCTTCAAAGTATGACAAGCATAATAATTTGCAAACTTCTTTGTTTTTGCCGAGATGGATGGCTCTAAAGGAAGATAGTAGGTTATGGAATAGCCTGAAATGCTTATTATGAAAAATGCTAATAGGCCACACACTTTCTACCACAGGCCTTTAACTTGTCGGGCGGCCACTACAAAATTGCTTAACATCATTTGTTACGGTTATATCCACCTCTGACCTCATGCTCAATATTGGCTAATCGAACCAACATGTTTTTTGGAATTTGAACACATTACTTCTAAGCTACTATCTTCAAACTAAAATATAATAAACGGTTAATTCCATCAACAAAATACAAAAGGTAATTTTTTATAGCAAAGTTGTGAACTTGGAAGACTTTAAAAGACTAAAAATAAAAACATTTCGTATTCATGTTACACCTAGGTACTTCAAAGTTACGTAAATCAAAAAACAAAACATGATAAACATCTTATTTTCTTAATAACCTCATAAAATTTGAAGCAACACAATCTATATATATCATGTTGACGTAGTTTAGTGTCTGCCTACCTCTTCAGAGATACAGGTTGCTTTTCTACACTGGCAAAAAATAGGCTAACTTAGGTTTACAAGATAACGGTGTCAGTATTTGATCCTTATGAGTTTCAGTTCAAAGAAGAAGTATAATTAATTTACAATACGCTTATTCTTGAATAGGTACTGTCTTTCAAGGTAACCCACTTGTACTCATTCACTAAACCTTAAAGATACGTTTTTGTTTGAAGTTTACACAGTACAAAGGTTTCATTACGATATTTTCCTTTATAGAAATCTCAGGCACACTGCAGTTTTAAATCCACATGCTTCAACACGCCATTCAAGAGCGCTACCTACTGAAGCCATCAGCAACTTTATTACATGACAATTACTTTAAACTGCTTTATAACTAATTTGGTCGAGGGTTTACAAATAAATTACATGACAATTATTTAATTACTTAAATCAGGATAAAATTACCTTTAATTAGTAGCCCGGTAAAAAAGGTTGATCACGCAACGCATTTGTACTTGAACTTTAATGGGTCAACCATAATTAGAGTTCTCCAGCTTAGCTATGATCAATACTTGATTGCAATAAGAACACAAGTCGTTGATGACTATAAGCAAGTTCAAATCAAGGTTGAATATATCGGCTTAACATTAATTTGCAATCTTAGAATCTCATAGCTGTTGTACCTTGTTATGAACAATACCTAATTATGTTTTTATCCACAGTCACAACATGTCACGATTTACAAGGATTTAAAATTAAGGATTAATTAATTGAGCAAGCAAACATGTTAAGTGTTATACATATATGATAATGTCAGTACACTTAAAAATAGTTATGCATTGCGATACTGGTTTTGATTTTACGGAAACCTATAACATAGATGCTATCGAAATTGCTCTATTGTTTATCTCCTTACTGCTAACGACATTGATACTAAATGTAAGAATCCTGAGTTACACAAATAACGTACGTATCAGTAAATCATTTAAAAAAGCAAAATCTTGTATTATACTCTATGTTAGCTTGGTGCGGAGTATATTGGAGTATTGTTCGACATTATAATCACCGGTATATCGGGTGCATATGGATAGAATTAAATCTATACAGCGTAGATTCTTGAGATCATTGTGTGGCAAACTTGGGCTCCGTCGTAAACTACCAGACTATGAAGATATGCTTAAAAAGTTCAAATTTAGAAGAAGAATTGTTGCAGACCTTATATGCTTCACAAAGTACTCTCTTCGTAGTGAATTGCTGGGTAAACTCAATATAAAGGTGCCCATCCTCTCCGTAAATCATCAACAATTGCTTAGCGTCCCCTCCTGTCGCAACAATATATCGGAGAATAGTCCTATTTATAGAATGTGTAAAAGTTTTATAATGAAGTTAATTTACAACACGGCAAATTTTTCACCAGTCTTGCTAAATTTAAAAACTCAATATGTATAATTTCATTTTAATTGTTAGATTTTCACCGTCCATTTACATATAATCAGTACTTGTTAATAATGCAAGTTGTGCACATATCTCATAGAGTATTAGACTTAGAGTTAAGTTATTATTGTTATTTTTTATCTCATACCTGTATTTGTGCCATATAAAATAAAATAAAATAAATACTCAATGTTAATAATATTGTGACGTCCGTAGGAAAACAAAATGCCACTGATAGAAGCAGAGAAGTTTTTATTTGTATAAATATTGTAGAAATGATACCTCGATACTTATTTTAAAGTCTATTGAAATACTGTACTTATGTCGTTACAATTGTGACAAGACAAACAAGACTTTTCATATTCAAAGGTACGACGCGACAAGAAAAGTGGTGCCACACTTCGGACCAATTAAGAACTAAAGACTGTTCTGGTCAGAAACAAATAGTTTATTTTATGATTAATATATTTTTATCTCAACAAACATCAACAAAGTGGAAATTCGTTTATTCATGTCTATATACTTGTGCTTTCTATTTATATGTTAACATATATAAATGTATATTATTCCTACAAATCCCTTAACAAATTATTATCTTTAAGTGTGTACCTATTTTGTGTTGTGTCATTATATGTTTTGTTTTTAGGTTATTTTACAGTGCATCGAAAATTAGTCAACACAATTCTCAAACATATATTTGTCACACTTGGTAGTAGTGAAATTGCCTAAATAGGCAGAAAGCACTAATTTAAAAAAAAAAACATGATAAATGTCAGTTACAGCAGGACAATAACGTTTGCAGCCGCAACACACAAACTTCTTTAATGCCAGATATTCCTGCTGTCATCAGATCTATAACTTATGTATGTTATAAATTTGTTTGCGTTAAATATAAACTGTTAATAATTGAAACAGGATACTACGTCTAGATACGCGTTAAAGCTAGCGTACTTAAACGTGATCGAGAATGTTCGAACACAATTCATGAGAACTTAACAATTGAAACCTGGTTTATTAGCCCTCCTAGGAATTCATGTTGATCTTTTAACAAAAATTTAGAACTTTTCGTTGGAATCAATAGTAAAATTAATAAAGAAATTATTTGTATCCCCTTAATATCGTCACACGACTTTTAGATATTTATTTTAACCGGTCGTAACAATATCAATAAATACATCGAATTTAACAAAGCGTCTAAAAACAAAGTGGACGGCTGTTTACTTTTTATACGAACCTGCGGTTTGACCGCGACTCTACACGCGTTTATTATTGCGCAGTGTGTAGTTATTTACATTCCTTAATTTTTTTTTTCTAATATTTTTTAATACTCATATAATCTATCAATTAATTAATTAAGGAATGCCATGTATTTTCAGTATACAATTTTCAAGTTAATATTTCAAAAAGTATTGTTACACCCGTGGGTAATAAAAATGCCGATGATTGACGTGAAGAAGTTTTATTCGAACTCCACACACAGTTACAGATTTCACGAACTCACAACACTGTTATTACTTTCTCTGTGGTTTCGCTTCTTTTATGGTTTTGTAATTCTAAACTGAACTACCTCGGCGCCGCGCCTGAGTCGCTTAAATACCTACTTTAAACGATCGCAGAAAAATCGTGAATCATCGCTATATTTCTCGTCGTTTAGTTGCTATGCCTACTCGATGACGTAATCGAGACGATAAGCCTTATACATGTGTGTGTAAACTGCTATGTTTACACAAATATGCGGCGTGGTTATTTACGACGCGAACATTATTTCGAAGTATGTAGTTGCTTCGAGATATTTCGAGAACAGGATTTTTCTACCTTTTTATGCGGGTTGTAACAGGTCGTAACAGTATTGTTGTCAATTCTTATAACCTATCAATCATGCAATGACTACCTACGACTAATGCCTACTTCCTGTTTTAAAAAAATATTGACAATTCTTATAACTTTTCAATTATGAAATTACGTACTTATGCTTCCCGTATACAGAATTTTTTTTAAATCGATTGAGTAGTAAGTAATATAAATTTATTATTTTGTAATTCTTTTTTTACAATATCTAAAAGTATTATTCACAATTATTATAGCTAATCAATCATGAGAATGACTTTACTTCCCGTGTACATAATAATACATACTAAGAATTATAAGAGTAACTAGCAACCCACCCTACTTCGCACGAGTGCGATTTACAAATTGGTATGTATTTTATTTTTAAAAAGCGCAATCTAAAATTCATAGCTTTAGTATTGATAGTTCATAACTTCATAATTACGAAGCACAATTCATCATAGGTGCCGAGTGCCGGGAAACATTTTCGCTGCGAGTGCTTTTTTTTGGTGGCGCGTAATTTTAAATCCGTGATGTCTTCTACTGTATTCATTTAAATGATATAATGTAAAGAACAATATTACGAGACACATGTGCCATCGCTGATTTTTCTCTAAGATTTTTGAAGAACACAATTCTTTAATACATTATATGTATAGTATTTGTTAATAAGGTTTAGCCAGCGTAAGCCATCTAAGCGTCCTAAAATCGATTTAATGATGACATGATTACAAAATATTGGATTTTCTCTCCTATACAAAAACTTCATTGGAATGTTTTGTACGAGGTGTGTCCCAAAAGTATCCGACCTGTACCCATAACTTCACGCTAAAACGTATGAAGTCAATACGCAATGACCTATAAGTAGTACGAGCGTAACAAGTGACTCTTCACTTTGTTACAAAACAAGGTTTGTTATTTCGAGCGCAGCGTATCTTCACAAACATTATCGATTTCGCGTATTCGTCGATTTTGCTATTGTTGAAAATGACAGAAATATCGAAAAAACGAATTTGTATAAAGTTTTGCTCCGAACTCAGAAAGAGTTGTGTAGAGACAATCGAAATGATGCAGGAGGCTTTTGAAGATGCTTGTATGGGCAAAACTAAAAAAAGAAGTGGTAAGTACAAGCGATTCAAAAATGATCGCACAAGTGTTGATAGCATAGAATTATGAACTCGGCGTGTTAGAGTAGTGAGCGGACTTTATTACTCTATGGTTGATAGCCATCTGTATTCTAACCGACCTTTGAGCACTATAGCACCGAATAATATCAAGCGTGTGCAACCCGCGATTACTCAAAATCGTCGTATGACTATGCGCGAGTTAGAAGATGATCTCGGGATTCCAAAAACTTGTGTTTCGAGAATCCTAACCGAGAATTTGGGAATGACTCCAAAATTGCTCAGCGTAGAGCAGAATAGGTCTTACTACAAAATCGCTCAGGACAACTTAAAAATGGTTATTGATGATGAAAATGTGCTCCGGAAGATTATTACCAGTAATGAATCCTGGGTTTACGGTGATGGCCTCAAAACGAAACAATAATCCTAACAATGGAAGCTTTCATCTGAGCCACGACAGAAGAAAACACGCCATAGTCGGAGCAACGTCACTCCACGTTAATTGTTTTCTTCGATTTCAAAGGTGTCTTGCATCACGGAATATGCACCGAGAGGTCAGACAATCAACAAAGTATTTTTCCGCGAAGTTTTTAAAAGATTGCGTGATACGGTGAGAAGGAATCGGCCGCGTATTGAACGGGTGGCGACTGGCTTCTCTACCATGATAACGCGCCAGCGTATTTATCGAACCTTATGAAACAGTTTTTAGCAAAAAAATAATAACTCCGTACAATCCCGACATAGACCACAGCGACTTTTGGTTGTTTCCAAAATTAAAAATGCCACTCAAAGGAGACCGGTTTGACCACAGAGAGACAGTTGGAAACTAATGCGACACGTGCACTCATGGCCATTTCGAAAACCGATTATCATAACTTCATCAGGATATGGAAGTACCGATGGGAGCATTTTGTTCAGTCGAAGGGGGATTACTTCGAAGGATGGCATGAGCCGGATGACGAAAAATAAAGCCAGTACGAAGTTACAGGTACAGGTCGGATACTTTTGGGACACAGTAGTATGTAAAAACCTTTCGCAAAACATTCTCTAAATGACAGTGAAAACCGTATAAATATCCGTTGCGTGGTTTAGAAGAAGTAAGCGGACAAACAGACAAACGGGAAAAGTGACTTTCTTATATTGAAATTTCTTATAGCCTAACAATTGACCAATGGCATAAGCCTGCCGTTCACAAAATTTCCTAAGAATCGATCAAGCTATTTTTGACTTAAATCCGAACATACAAAGAGACAGGCAAACAATTATTTTAAATGGAATATTCGTGATCGGTGTCCTTGGCTCGGCTTTAGATTACATGCCATCGAGTCGACTCCAAATTTGTTTTACAGTCACATCACTTTAAAATAAGGCTAATATATAAAATTTCAAAATAAATATGTAGTTTTTGAGATTTTTTTATTATCAATTTTGTAAATTTGACCATACAAATTTTACTTATAAAATCTTGGCATGAAGTTCACTTTTGAATGACAGCTATAAATTTTCGAAGATCGTAATTTTTTTCCACAAGAATTTTATTTTTGTTATTTGTTGAACGATTATTACGTTTTTTACGTCAAATATGACCTACTTTAACGTTTTTTTGTTTTCAGTGCGATATTTTAGACAAACAACCCCAAAATTGAAAAAAAATCCTCAAAAATTATTTTTTCTGAATTTTTTCCTTTTCAGAGAGATGTACCTCTCATCCTCCCTCTCCTTTCCACATCCTCAAATTCATCGGCATGTAATCTAAAGTTTGTATGTCGATCGGGACATTTGGAAAAATAATTACATATACAAATAGAACTACAGGTGTATTAATACAGATATTATTTATATTACATATACCATTAAATTAATATTATTTATTTACTAGAGAAGACCATGCAAGATCGGTGGTTGTGATTTAAAATACCAATTACAATAAAATACGATGTGTAATATTCTCAACCGGTAGGTAATCCCGGCGGCCGGAAAAACCTGCTTGGGTATAATGAGAATTAATTAATTAAATTAAAAACAAAGAAAAATCATCATTACTCGAAGACCATTTTTTACTAAACGGTCAAAATATCCTTCAATTGTTATAAAAATTATTTCCTTATAAATTTATTAGTTCAACCATCGAATAAATAGAATTCTGTGATAAAAATAAAGAGTTCACAAATTTCAAATTACAATTAATGCTGTAATGATTTTTGTTTTAAATTAAGATGTTTATAATTATTGATTGGTCCTTATTAACATATTTTTTACTACTAATATTAATAAACAAATAATCATTAACAGCATTGAGTATTTATTGATTAGTCCTAATATGAACATTACTGAATATAACATTTTAAATATACCTATATTTTGCTTAGTTGCACTTTTTCTGTTATGTACTCATAAGTATTTAAGAGAAGATAACCCAGTACTGCAATGTTGGGGTGCGGTGTCAGGAACCTCCTCGTGGTGCACCCCGGGCAACGTCGACTAACTCTTGGTCGGCGGCCAATACCTGACGTGGGGGGGCTACGTCTGGCATCCCTCTGAGTATCAGAGGGGGCGAAAGATGTAGCACGGACGGGCTCGACATACACTCACACTGTTGTCGGGCAGGTAGGTAGGGCAACTGGCCTTACCTACCACCGTCGGTCTCGTAATCCCAACGAAGTGTCGTGGTCATGTCTCGCGACTTCGTATGGGACCGAGGGTCTTGGCTTAACCACCCGGACCACGAGGAAGAAAACCTCTATAAAAAATTACCTCAATCCTAAGCGGCGGCGCACCGCGAGAGGATGCATGGCTGATGGGTTGATTTTCCTTAGTGCGACCCCCGTTAGAGAACCGGCCGACTCTCTTAACGGGTTATGCTAGGCTTACCCAGGTACAGGGGGCACTGCCTGGGCGGACCTTTATTTCCCCCCTACTCGTGGGATCAGAAATGAAGAAATCCAAATCCAATATAGTTTTAAGTAGTCTTAATAGTAGCGACGGTGGTACCGGCGATGGTACTACGGGGGATTTACTGCCTTGTAAGGGCAAGAAAGGCATTGATGCTCAGTCTGAGACAGATTTGAGTACAATTTTGTCAAAACGTGGGTCGAGTCGTAAGCGACCCGTGTTGACGGTTACCACGGCGCCTGACGTGGGAGAGACGGTAGCTAAATCCTCGAAGGTAGAACTAGACCGGAGGGGTAGAGCACAAGATCCTGGCTATTCGGCAGGTTCAGGACGATCCGCCGCTGGAGACGCTGGTGGATCTTTAGACCGTGGCCTTACCAGAAGGTCATATTTAAAAGTGGCTGATGCGGGGATAGAAGATCTGGAGGCTACCTTAGATTTTGCGACCCTGGATGTAGATAGGTTGAAGACCCTAGCAGAGAACAAGGTGGCCAGTATTTATGATGTCTGCCGTAAATCTGGCAACTTAAAGGGCACCTGCATAAAACAGCTCAAGGGTGCAGCCAGGGTCCTGAAAGAAGTTGTAGATGCGCTCGTTACGCGTACCGAGGCAGAAGAAACCATTCGCCTACAAAGGGAGACTAAAAATCTCCGCCGACAGGTAGACGATTTAAAAGCAGAGGTCTTGTCATGGCGACGCGAAGCCAATGAAAAGAGGGTAGTCCTGCCTCCATCGCAGCCACAATCTGAGCCTTCCCAGCCACCTTGGCAGGAAGCACTTGCAGTCGCCGTAGAGGCACTCGGCTCTTCTCTTCACAATTCCCTAGGCAATATGCTTATGGCCCGCTTAGAGAACATCGAGAACCGTCTACCTCCTGAGAAGATTATCCGCCCGCCATTGGCGGCAGATAAAAGATTGGCCACTTTTGGTCCTGCAGGGCCAAAACCTACTAAGCCAAAGTCAAAGCGGGCAGGGCCTGAGCGTGCACTGCCAAAGCCAACTAAGCCTATGCCTGCTGCTAGGAATGTGTCGACAGCTACTACCACTCCTCTGGAAATGGAATGGGTTCCTCTCTCAGCCTCAGCTCCTGCTGAGGCCCAGTCGGTGTCGGAGGAGGCAACGTGGACAACAGTAGTACGTCGCCCAAAAAACAAAAAGAAGAAGGAAGCTTTGGTTCCTGTTAAAAAGGGGCCAAAGGCTAAGCGCAAGTCCCCCGCCCTTCCACGCTCTGCTGCAATTATAATAACACTGCAGCCAGAGGCGGTGGAAAAGGGGATCGATTACACGTCAGTCCTCTTGAGGGCGCGGAAGAGCGTCTCCTTGACAGAGTGTGGAATCACAGATCTATCTGTCCGGTCCACCGCGGCGGGAGCTAAAATAATAGAAATACCTGGTGCCCTGGGACCAGAACGAGCAGACACCTTGGCACATAAATTGACGACGGTGTTGGCAGACGTCGCCACCATTACGAGGCCTGTTAAGAAGGCTGATATTCGAATCGTCGGACTGGACGAATCGGTATCGAGGGATGAAGTGGTGGAGGCTGTGGCGGCTAAAGGTGGGTGCGAGCCAGCCCAAATAAGGGCTGGAGAAATACGCACCTATGGGAGGGGCGTTGGTGCAATTCACCTTTCTCTACCAGCTGCTGCGGCCAAAGTGTTGTCAGAGGCCGGAAGGCTACTAATTGGCTGGAGTGTAGCCCGCATCCGATTCCTTGAGGAAAAGCCCATACGCTGTTTTCAGTGTATGGGTGTGGGTCACACCCGCCCTCTATGCCCTTCAGCAGTCGTTAGAGGGGCACTATGTTTTAGATGCGGGGATGCCGGACATATGGCGGCAAATTGTGCAGCAGAAAAGTTACGTTGCGCTATATGTTCTGATGCTGGAAGGTCATCAGAACACGTCATGGGGGGAGCAAATTGCAAGCCGCCTCCCTCCAAAGGTAGAGCTGCTCCTGCACCTATTGCTAGGGCCATGAGTCCCATCCTGGCGGTAACTACTATGATTCACTAATGGATCACGCCAATGGTAGTTACCTTCAGGGGAACTTAAACCACTCCGCCGCAGCACAAGATTTATTTGTTCAGTCTGTGGCGGAGTGGAACATTGACGTTGCGGTCGCTGCGGAGCCGTATTATGTCCCTGATCAGCCTCACTGGGTTGGGGACCTGGATGGCTCTGTGGCGATCCACAGTTCCGGACCACCCCTCTCTGTTAAGGAGAGGGGCGCTGGGTTCGTGGCAGCCGCGCGGGGAGAACACGTCATTATTGGTGTATATTTCTCCCCAAACCGGGCCCTGGTGGAGTTCGAGGCGTTCCTCGACTCCCTGGGGCTAGCGGTAAGGCGGCTGTCACCGCTTCCCATCGTCCTACTTGGAGATCTCAACGCTAAGTCGAGGGCATGGGGGGCGGCGAACACGGACCCGCGAGGGTCGGCGGTTGAGGAGTGGACAGTTGAGGTTAGACTGTCCCTCCTCAACAGAGGTATTACGTACACGTGCGTGCGGCAGAACGGAGGGTCTGTGGTGGACGTATCGTTTGCCACGCCGTCTGTCGCACGCCGCGTGCATGGATGGCGGGTTCTGGAAGAGGTGGAGACCTTATCGGATCACCGATACATTCGGTTCGAAGTCTCCACCTCCCCAGGGGAGCTGGCGCTTCGCCCCCGTCGGCGAACGGCGTTTCCTCGATGGGTTCTTGGCCGCCTCAACCGGGAGCTGGCGGAAGAGGCGGCCATTGTTCAGAGCTGGCGAGCGCTAGCTCAAGTGGATGAAGATGTGGATGCGTCTGCAGACCGTTTCCGTGAGGCCCTCACGGCGGTCTGCGACGCATCGATGCCGCGGAGTAATAGCCACCCACAAAACAGACGGGCGGTGTATTGGTGGTCCCCGGAGATAGCTGATCTCCGGGTGGCCTGCTCCGCGGCACGACGGCAGTACCAGCGTTGCCGCCGGCGGCGAACACAGCAAGCCGGGGAGGAGGCCCGGCTGTATGGTGCCTACAGGGAGTGCAAAAAGTCACTGCAGGTAGCCATCGGCCGGGCCAAAAATGAGAGGTGGGAGGAGCTCCTGAGGTCCCTGGATGGGGATCCGTGGGGGCGCCCTTACCGGATGATTAGGAAAAAGTTCCGAAGGCAGGCGCCCCCGTTAACGGAAACCTTAAATCCAGAGGTCCTGGCGAGGGTCGTGGCCACATTGTTGCCCGACCCTCCAGAGCTCCTCCCACCTCCCATGTCAAGTGGGGGCGTTTTTGTGGAGGAGCAGTTGCTGCCCTGCCTCATCACTGATGAAGAGATGAGGCTGGTGATGAAGCGCCTCCGTAATAAGCGTAGGGCACCTGGCCCGGACGGAGTTCCGGGCCAACTACTAGGCGTGACGCTGGGCCACATGAGGGGAGAGCTGCGGGAGCTGTTCGACCGTTGTTTATCAGCCGGACGGTTCCCGAAGCTCTGGAAGGTGGGGCGGCTCTGCCTTCTTGCGAAGGGGGGTCGTCCTCCGGACTGCCCGTCCTCGTACCGGCCCCTTGTGTTGCTGGATGACACGGGAAAGATGCTGGAACGCATAGTTGCCTCCCGTGTCATCCGGCACATGGAGGAAGTGGGGCCGGAACTCTCGGACCGGCAGTTCGGCTTCCGGAAAGGGCGTTCAACTTTGGATGCCCTCTCCACCCTGAAGGCGTGGTCCGCGGAGGCGACCCAGGGGAGAGGTAGGTTGCTGGCGGTGTCGATTGACATCGCCAACGCCTTCAACAGTCTGCCGCATGGTGTCATTCGAGAGGCACTCAGGTTTTTCGGAGTGCCCTCGTACCTGCGGCGGCTGTTGGAGGACTACCTCCAGGATAGAGAGGTCGTCTTCGCGAACGGCCAAGGAGTTGTGGCCCGGCGCCATGTAGGGTGCGGTGTTCCACAGGGGTCGGTGCTTGGGCCGCTCCTGTGGAACATGGGCTACGACTGGGTGCTCCGCGTAGCGCTCCCTTCGAGGACGCGCATAATCTGTTACGCGGACGACACCCTTGTCGTGGCCCAGGGGGAGAGCTGGGGAGAGGTGGCGCGCCTGGCCACAGAGGGCGTCGCCCTCGTGGTCGGGCGCATACAGTCGTTGGGCCTCAGGGTGGCGGCTGAGAAGACCGAGGCCTTACTTTTTCATGGGCTCCGGTGTGGGCCGCCTCCTGGGGCACACATTATAGTCGAAGGACACAGGATCCGAGTTGGGGCCCAGATGAGGTATCTGGGCCTCATCCTGGACGGAAGATGGCGATTCGAGTCCCATTTCGTGGGACTCGGACCGCGTATATTGGGAACGGCGGCGGCTCTTGGTCGGCTCCTCCCAAACTCGGGAGGGCCGGGCACGAGCTGCCGACGCCTTTATGCGGGAGTCGTGCGGAGCATGGCCGTCTATGGGGCACCGATTTGGGTGGATGCTCTAGGCGCCACAAGCAGACGTGTACTGCGTGCTGCACAGCGGGTTGTGGCGCTGAGAGTCGTCCGCGGATACAGATCGGTGTCCGCGGGGGCGGCTTTCGTGCTCGACGGCTCCCCACCTTGGGAGCTGGAGGCGGAAGTGCTCGCTGCCGTTTACAGATATACGGCGGCGAGGAGAAATATGGGGGAGCCTCCAGCTCTTATTGAAGTGGAAAGGCTGCGGCGTGAGGGCCGTCAGGAGATGATAAGGAGATGGGGGGAGGACCTGGCGGATGCGCGCTATGGGCGATACACCATAGATGCCGTCCGCCCGGTCCTCGAACGGTGGATAAATAGGGACCGGGGCTCCCTGACATTTAGGCTTGTGCAGGTGCTATCCGGACATGGCTGCTTCGGATGGTACCTGCACAAAATAGCCCGCAGAGAGCCCACCACCGCGTGTCACGAGTGCGGTGCGATGGAAGACACGGCGCAGCATACTCTTTCTGAGTGTGCTGCGTGGGATGAGCAGCGCCGCGCTCTAACCGTGGTGGTGGGAGGGGACCTCTCGCTGCCGAGTGTGGTGAGAGCCATGCTCGACAGTGAGGGGTCGTGGCATGCGATGGCCTCCTTCTGCGAGGATATCATCTCGCAGAAGGAGGCCGCGGAGAGGGTTCGCGAGGGGGATCCCCTAAGCGACCCTCTCCGCCAAAGAAGACCGGGTGGTCGGAGGAGGCGATTCATTCGCCAACTCCCGCCACCCTAGCCGAACCAGGGGAGACGGGTCGGGGGGCCTGTCTTCCCACTGCACAGGTTCGGCGGACGGAGGAGACGGCTAGGGTGTACTGAGCTGTCTCCTATTTAGGCCGGGGCCCGGCAGTGCCGGGCCGGCCGTCGGGGCGACGCGGTAGTATGCTACCTGCAGGTCCCGCGTCCCCCCATCGTGGCGGCGGATGGTACACCGTGGAGTTTTAGTGAGTAGGAGTCTCACATAACCACTCGTCCCCCCGGGCGGGTGTGTACCCATGACGGGTTCCTCCACGTTAAAAAAAAAAAAAAAAAAAAAAAGTACTGCAATGTTGTTTCATAAAATTCGAATTGGTTTGTGTTTGGTTAGGTTGGCTAGTTTTTGCTTTATGCGCGTTTAGTAAAGTCACCTCCGCAGATCACCTTTAGCTCAAAAACATGTTTTGCACATGATAGTTACCTAATAGGTATATCTATTTTGTACTTGAAGTCTTTTTTTAGTAAATCTAAAACTAAAACTGACTACGAAGGGTCGACTCGCCATGTATAACTATCGGAATGCTATTTGCATGGCAAAGGGTTTCTACTAGGTGACTGAATATACACGGATTGGAAACCAAAATTGGCAGTATAGAAAATAAAATATTTCATCGTATTTGAAATGTAATAAAAGTGATAGTACACCACCTGACCTCTATTGCGACGTGGTGTTGAAGTGAGTTTTAATTAATGATTTTTCACTATGTGGTAAATTTCACAATCGAATCAAACAAGACTGCTATAAGAACCCATTATAGGTAGACATTTTTTTTGTATTTAAGAATATAATAATAAAGAATGGGAGGCTGTTCCAGACAACATTTTAGATGATATTCAGGTCGCAATGATTGACAAATGGAAAATATAATTTAAAACTAGGAAAGAAGAAGGATGGAGGATATAATTAAAGTCCCTAAACGTAATGCTTAGTTTGCTTGTCATTTCCAGAAGAGATGTCTATATTATATCTCATAGGTGTTTTTTGTGCCAACGCCATATCTCCCGTAATTTGTTAAAGTTTAAGTTTACCTTCCCCACAATTATATTATAGACTATTAAATTATATATTAATTATATTAAAACGATTTTTCTCAAACTTTTTCAATATAAAAAACAGTTAGCATTCGTAATGAAAATATATTCACCTAACATAAGAGTTAACAACAAAAAAAAATTCTTTAAATAAGATAACAGCTGTTACTTGTTTTAATTCTTTAATATGCAAAATATTCCTAACGGCTTAGCTATTTGTTATATAATAAAACATTTAAGCTATTGGGAATTAATTCATACAACCTTCATACAATAAGATAACTCTTCCTTAAACGACTCAGACTCAGACTCAGGCTACGAAAACAGAAAGTTTATTAAAAGCCCAATTTAGAATTTAACTAAAATTATATTGATACACATTTAAATACTTAATTTAAAAGCGCCCAAACACATTACCTACACTTTACTAACACACTACTTCCGAGACTACACCTAAATCATTTACATATTAATCATGTATAATTTATATTTAAGTCACTGTTGTATAAAGCATTATGTTATATGAAAAATATGAAAATAAGATTATGATAAATACGATAAGGTTTGTAACTATAATAGGTAGGTACTTATAATTAATAATTATAATTAAACTTAACCGCTAAACTTTGGGTAAAGGAAAAATAAAAAAAACTTTTTCCCTTAAAATTCAAACTTTAAAGGTCCGAAGATTTTAAATTTAGGAAAACTTTTACCAAAAAAATTATGTTGGAAATTTAAGTTTTAACTGTTTATTTTTTCTTTTTAAAATGGTTGGGGTAAAACAAGTAATTACAACTTAAAATTATAATTATTGTTAAATTTTAAGTTGCTTAACAACATTCAAGGATTGGGTCCTAAAAACCTTGTGGTCGGCTGTCCCGACCAATTACAAAGTGGGAGGGTTGGCCCCGAATAAAAAATCTGAAAAGAAAATCTTTAAAAAAAAGAAAAATTACATGGAATTTACCAATAACCCGGACCTGTTTTAAAAAAAAGGAAAAAAAATTATTAAAAAAATTCAAACCTCCAAAGGTTTCAAGAGTTAAATAAAAAAACCAAGGCGAGGTTTGGAACTTTATCAAAAGGGGTCGTTTAAAGAACAAAAATTTTTTGGCCCTGGGACAAAAATTGAGGGGACAATGTTCCCTAAAAATGCCCTTGGGCCCAAGTTGATTTTATCAAAAAAATGAAAAGGGAATGCCGGCGGTTTGTCAGGCGGGGGATTGACAAACAAGAAATTAATTTTGGAAAGGGTTTGTCCTGGATTTTTGGTGCCAAAAGAAAAATTTTTTGTTGTTTTTAAGACTTTAGCTTGCTTATTGCACCATTATTAATTATTGAACTAAATTACCAAATGTTCGAAGCCTATTTTGAATATTTATGTTTATTAAAATCTTAGGCCTTTTTATCCTACCATAGTATATAAGGCCTATTGGCAAGGTTTTTAAAAACATTTAATTTTGTTTTTGTTTATGGCAGAAGTTGGCAATTTTTCTTTATATTTGACAGTTTGATCTTTAGGTTGAACTAACATTAAAACTTGTTGATTTCGACAAATAGTTTTTATTTTATTTCAAATGTCCATTAGCTAGACCTTATTTCCCGCACATACCTTACTTAGTTAAAATTTAAAATAATTTTCAGTAAAAAAAGTTGATTGTACGAACAGATAAGAAATTTCCACGGGAATTCCAAATAAAATAATTGGAAAAATTTTGAATTTTTTTTCTCCGGGAACCTCCTTATTACCCCAAATTCGGTAAATAACCCTGGAGGTGGTTTTTGTAAAAAAGTTTAATTTATCCAATAAATTAATAAAATAACCCATACAATTATATTTGGACCTTTCCCCGAAAAAAACTTGTAAAACTGGCCTCTTCCGGGATTTAAGTGGAGGCCCCATTCAAAACCCCATGGCCGTGCCAAAGATTAGGGGTTTTCTAATGAAATTCTCGTCCGGGGTTTGGGTTTAAATGCCCAAAAAAGGCCCCCCCAAACATTCCCGGCGAACTGTGGGTGTCCCCAAGTCTTGTTATTAGGAGGGCATCCCCGTTAATCCTTTTGCCCCAAGGCCCCGCGCCAAAGGGAAAAGGACCAAACCCCCGGAGGGGCCTAGCCAATTCAAAAAAAACCCGTTTTTTTTAAATTTCCCGCGCTTTGGGCCCGGCCAGTCCCCGGCCGGCCGGGCCCTGAGGCCGGTTAAGAACCCGTTTTCACCAAACCATTCCCCTCCCCCAACCAAGGCCCTTAAGGCTAAAGGTTTCCCCCCGGCCCCCTAACTTTTTCGTTTTAAAGCTTAAGGGTACTTCCTTGGAAACACGATTTAATGCAGTTTTTATTCAAGCCATTGGAGCGTTTTTTATAAGCCCTTGGGTTCCCCCGTTTTAGAAAATTTTTAAAATTTTCACCTTAAGGGTTAAAATTTAATTATTTTAATTTAAATTTAAACCAAAAATTAAATCTTTTTTTTTAACGCCGCGAACCACCGGAGCGGATTGTGGCCTTTTTTAAAGGAAATCCCAAATAAGTTTTTTAGGAAAAATTAAAAAGTATAAAAAAAAATTATTTAAAAAATTAATTATTTAAATTAAAAAACGAAATTTTTTTTTCCCGGTTTGATCCTCCGAACCTTACCAATTATGGAAGGTAATCCGTTTTAACTAAAAAAACCGAAGGTCCATGTTAGGCGTTTATTTGCCAGGAAAGGCCTCTAGGTTTGAACCTAGAAAAATATTTCCTCGGTGAATGGTATTAACGGGTACCCCAATTTACAACTTGTTTGGCAAAAAGCTCCAGTAATGGGGTTAAATTTAAGGTAACAACGGAAATTTGAGTCAAAAATAATTTAAAAAATAAACCTTATTATTATTAAAGGTAATTTCGGTTAAATATTTTTAACACCACCCACCATTTTATAACTAGGCAAAAAATTTAATTCCTTGGCCAAAAATTTGGTTGCTATTTAAAAAAATTAACCCAGGCCTTTGTCCAGTTAAAATGGCGTTTGGGTCCTTCATTAATTCCCAGTTTCCTTTTCCCCCTAAAGGTTCCAAGAACCTAAAATTGAAACGACATTTTAAGCCGAAAACTCCGTTGTTTGAAAAAAACCGGCGCTGTGGACGAATTTCGCCAAAAACCGGAACCCTTAAGGGCCTTAAGAGACCTTAGGCCCGAATATTGGAATAAAAAAATGGGGGTGAAAACCGTGCCGGCCTTATAAACAGGCAGCCCTAAGGGCTTTTAAGGGCCCCCCCCAAGGGTCCCAACCCTCCCTTCTAGCGGCAACCCAAGGCCAAGTGCCTCGGGGCCCTTGGGAGGCCAGGCCCCGAACAAGTGTTCGTGCAAATTACCACCCAATACAAACTCCAACCAATAAGTTCCCCGGACACCTCCCGTCCCATAGGTTCTGAAGGAATTTTTTCCTTTTTGCCTTTAAGTAAAAAACCTTTCCCCGGGATCAAAATAAATACCATTTTTCCCTTTTCCCCCAAGGGTTAATTGGTTGATCTTAATGTTAATAGTTACTCCAAATTTTAAGGTGGGAAAAAACCAAGATGGTATTCCGAAGCCGGCAAAGGCCCTCCGGTTCCCACCTACCCCGTCAGTCTCCAAAACTTTGGGAAAATTTAGGCGGATTTCTTACCGGCCAAGCCAATAATAAAAAAAATTAATCCGCCGGAGCAACGGGTTTGGGTGGCTAAGATATTCTTCAATTTATCAAATTTGACCGGCCTTTCCGGGCACTTCATTTAATTTTGTTTAACTATATTAAACCCGGTTAAATTGGGTCTTTTACTCAAGGTTTTAACCCGAAGGGTTATTTAACCCAATTTGTTAACCGTTTAATCCCCATGGTAACCAAAATAACGCTTTCTAAAACCACCTTTATGGTTGGAAGGGAAATTTTCCAACGGGTTAAAAGCCAGGGGTTAAAAAAGGGTCCTGGCTTAAATTATTTTTGTTAACCGCATACCTTTTGGACTCCCATTCAAAGGTACTATACGCTTGACTCGCAATAAAGATAAATAATCCCCTTCAGACCAAAACAACCCACCATCCTCGGAATTTTAAATGGCTTTCCGTTTTAATCCCTAAAATGTCCAAATCGGTTCGAACCCAGGATTGGAAGGCTTAAACCTTTTAAGCTTTACAATTAACCTTCTTTTAAAAAAGAAAATTTGGGTCCCTTAGGTTATTGGTCTCCTTTTTGACCCACATTGAAAGGAACACGCTTCCTTGGGGTTTGAATCCTCTTTGGCGGTGAGTAAATGCCCCACAAAAGCTCCGCTCCTACAAACGTGCCTTTTTACCTAATTGCCTTTCCCACAAGTTAAGTAAAGTTTTTAAACTTTCTCCATCAAATAAGGTTCCTCTAGTCTGGGGGTATTTGGAAGGTAATTAAGAAATATTTTGTACAGGGAACGTTAAACAAGGCTCCCCTTTGTAATTTGAGAACCGCCTTCAACCACCGGAATTTTAAAAAAGCCGGGCCACTTAATTTTCGGACCCAGGAAAACCGGTCAAAGGGGCCCCAATATTTTATTGTTCCCACTACACCGAAAACGAATTAAATATTCCTTGTTTAAACAACTCCACGGCCCGCTAACCCGTTTTTCCGCAAGGGGTTCTCAATTTTGTCCAGAACCCGCATCCATTTGGGTCCCCTTATTCCGTTTCCTTCTGTAAACCTTGGGTAAGGAACCCCCGGCGAACAAAGGCACTTCGGGTTCAACGGGCTTAATCCCTTAACACTTATGCAAAACGTGGCCAACAAGGTTCAAGGGTTCCGTGGGGAACCTTTTTTCTTTTTTAACGCAAAAAAGTTAGTTAAAGCCAATTGTTAAAAATTTTCCAATTACTGAATAACTACCAGGTTTCCTTCCTTCTAGGAGGAAAGGGAAATTATGGTATATTTATTACCAACATGTAACGGAATAACGCACCACCCCAAACCCCCAAAGGAAAATCCCATTTAATCTAATCCCACAAAACTTTCCCTTGAGTGTTTGAATTTTTAACGTAAAAAGGGTTTACCCAAGGTAACAGTGTAGGTCAATTCAAAAAAAAAAAAGTCAGTTCAAAAAAGGTAAATTGCACGTTAAGAATTCGGCGCGAAGCAAATAGCGGACGGAATCCGAAGAAGTCCGCAAAAAATAAATGGTGATAAAGAATTGGTTGAATTTAATAGAAAATTAAATTTAAAAGTGTTTAAAAGTTGAATTTATATTTTCAATTTTTATTAAAGTGAAGTCTTAATTTAGTCAAACCACGGAATCTTAGTCCTACAAAAGACTTATCGGCGGTCCCTTAAAAACCCAAACCTTCCATACTATCCACCTTGTTCAATGCACTTTATTACCCGTTTGCGAAATTGTTGTCTTAGTTTAACACTAACATTTCACTTTTTGAAAGGCGGCCACTATCCTAGGTTTTAGGTCTTCAGCACTTGTTGTCGCGTTAAAGTACACCAACGATGTAATATGTTCCCACAAAAAAAGTTAAGAGGCGTCAAGTCAGCTGGTCTAGTAGGCCATTGGACAGATCCGCCGCGACAGATCCAGCGCTCTTCATACTCACCTTTAAAATGCTGTCAAATACTCCACGTGAAATGCACAGGGGCACCGTCATGTTGGTAGAATATCTCTCGTAAATTTACCAAGAGGTATGTCTTCTAGCAGCGTCGGTAGAGTCTCTCGCGAAAACGTAAATTGATGGTCCTGTTAATCTCTCGAAGAACACGGCCGCAGTACGTGTATACCGATAACGCCCGCCCAAACGTTAACCGACAACCGATGCTGGAAGTCCACTCTGCATGCGTGAGGATTTTAGTGCATCCACTAATGCCTATTATGTTGATTGTACATTCCCACACACGTAAATGTACTTTCGTCGGTTCAAACAATGTTTCAATGCCAATTTTCCAATAACCACCGCCTGAAATCCAACCTTAGTACGTAATCACGTAGAGTCAACTCCTGACAGCGTATCAGGTGAAATGGATTCTCACCGTCACCACAAAGCGTTCGCCACACGTACATGTGATTGACGTCAAAATGTGGTGCTGCTTCTCGGGTACTGCTATGAGAATTCTCGTCAAAATAATTGAGAATTTCATTCTGAAGACGAGTACGTGTGCGTACATTATCTCCCCGGTCAATGGCTGTTTTCGGTTGAAAAGAACCGTGGTCTCGGAATTGCTGAGTTGCGGCTAACCTAGTCCGCAGGTCTACGCTGGTACCATGCTTATTATTAAATGTTCTGCAAGCTAGTGCCACATTATCTCTACACTGTGCCAAAGTTCTCACCATTTGGTGTATTGAATGTTAGTATGTCGAAAAGACATCGTGCCCGAAAGTTATCATTATATTTCCAAAAAACACGCTCTCACTGATAAGGCCGACGTGACACATCCGGCATGACTAGATTCAAGTTCGACTAGCTTCTTTTGTTTGTATAACTTTGGTCACGCAGCACCGCGCCTCTCGCGCCGTTCGCCGAGTTTTTATTTTTATTGTTTTAAAAAACTTTATGCTCCTTGCAATAAAGTTAATTCTTAAATCCTTAAACAATAACCTTGAAAAAAAGCCTAATGTTTTGGATTTACGTTTCATTTTCGTTAGTTTCGACTGTTCGACGAGGGGGTGATTAATTTACTTTTTTTTGACTATTTTTCGTGTAAAAAATTACCTATATTAAAAATAGCTGAAATCGATTCAGTAGCCGATTCTGTACAAACAGTTTTCACAGTGTGCGTTTATTGTGTTACATGTTGTATACATTTAGCAATCTGTCAATTCTGTCCTAAATCGTAACACGGCTCGCTTAAATACCCAAATAAAACGGGGGTTGAAATTACTAGAAATGTTTGTTTGAAATGGTAACCGTGCCCCAATTGGTTAAGTTTGAAAACCGAGGGTCGGTTTGGATAAGGGTTTAAGGCAACGTGTTTTTTAAAAAAAAAAAAAAAAAAAAAAAAAAAAAAAAAAAAAAAAAAAAATTCTAAAAGTTTTTAAAATTTGGAATAGTGCTTTTTTAATTTTACTAGGGTCGTAATTTTAACCTTTTTTAATATTATTATTTCCAGAATTCAATTTCCAATAAAAATGGTTTTTCCTAATTTTAATGGTGAATTTATAATAATTTAAATTTAATTTGAATAAGGTTAACTTGTTATTAAGTGCATTTGAAGGGCAGTAATAAGAAGTCAGCCATCACAACACTCCACTGGTATTATTCCGTCTAAAGAGCAAGGCGTTTGACCTTTGAGTTTATTATAAAATTCCCGTAATCGCTGGTGTGAGCAAATATATCAATTGTGCTTGGTTTAGTAATTTATTAGCAGTTAAATTCATATTTATGCTGTTTATGAACAATTAATTCTAATATAAATTGCTTATTAGTTAACAAAATGTTTTGTGAGCTGTTGAAACTGAAGAGTTGTTTTTTTTTTCTTGTAGCGTGGTTTAGTGACGACAATCCAATATCATCAGCGACTACCGTATGATATACAACCCATGGTCAAACATTGCTGTCATGCTGGTCTGCTGTGTCTATTCACGTTATTTTTGAAAGACTTCATATTGTAGGAAGGAGGAAACACATTGGCCAGTAGACCGTTACATATCTTCATAGTACTGCAAGGATAAGACGTGCCCTTTACGAATATTGTTATTGATAATACGATGATATTACGTTTATTTATTGCTTCCTATTGTTTTCAAAATTTTGTGTTCCATAGTTATCTATTATAAAATCTGATCGCGAGTATGAAATTTAAAAAAAGAACTGTCAGTTTGTCTGTATAACCGGAAATAACCCATAAATGGTTTGACCGATTTTTATAAAACATTTAATATGTAATGTATTGAGAATATTTACTGAAATAAAGTGAAAGGATACCAAATTAATCTAAATTATTTTATCTTTAATAAAATTGGAATGTCTCGAAACTCACCATATTAAAAAAAAAACATGTAAAATCTATACTAATAATCGAATAAAGCGGAAAAGTTTTTTATTTGTTTGTTTGTTTATACACGCTAATCTCTGGAACTACCAGTCGGATTCGAAAAAATTTTTTTTATATAATAGCCAGACTCAGTAGGATTAGTACCTATAGGTTATAAAAACATTAGGCTACAGTTCTCAGCTAGCCCTAAATATTGATTTTTGTTACGTATATCGGAAGTCGAAGCCCTCGCGATCTGCATTAGCCGCATGCGCTGGCTTAATGGTTAATGATACGTCAATACAATGTTCTACAAAAATATTAATTAGCCATCAATTAGCCATCTCTTATACATGAGCTACAATAAGGTATTTTGCAAAATTTTTTTTTGTTGAGGATTAAAAATTAATTTATGAGCAATTTTTATTAACCTTACGAACAAAAGTTACTTTATCACAAAGACAAGTTTATCTTCAACAGCATGTTATTTGGACGCATAGTTTGAGAGATAACACAGAATTAAAATAATTCAATACTCGGCTCGGGTCTATGTCTATATTTTTAAATGGGACTATTCTCCGATATGTTATTGCTACAGGAGGGAACGCTAAGCAATTGTCGATGTCTTACGGAGCGGGTAACAATATTCTTCTACACTTTTTTTATTAGTAGGACGGCAAATTAATGACACTATCTGATGGTAAGCACATTAAAAATCAAAAACAATGATGACCATCGAGAGATAAGTAATCCAGCACCAGTTGTAGTTGTCACGTCGGCCTGCAAACCTCTCGACATTTGTATACATATACACTGGTTGATCCCGAAACGTGATAAACCAAATGAGTCCCAGTGAAAGGTTACATAATGTTCACGATCGAGTCGGGTATAGATGCTTACACTTATTATTACTTATTTTCGGAACTTGACACGCCTAAGCGTGCCAGTTAGCGGTTGTTATATGGTATGTATGGCGGTGACAGTCCAGTTGAACACAATCGTCGTGGCCTGCCATACAGCAAATGGAACTGAATGGCATGCCGTGTTAATTAATCTCTGTATAATATAACCGTCTAAGCAGCGCTGTTTATATAAAGTTGAATAGGTAATATATTATAGGTAATAATTATATAATGTAAAATACGAGAATGAAGTACTTTGGTATAGTTATATACACAAAACTGATACTAATAAAGCTACAAATATGAAATTAGGTTTTATTTCTAACGTTCAAATAACATTTAAGCTCTCTATTATTCTGCATATAATAGACGCCTTAGAATCTTTGGAAAATTGACACTTGTTTGGAAAAAAAAACATATGAAAGTGTGGAAGAGAACATAATACATACAACATAATACAATGGGAATACAAGAGAAGTATCGTTTCATTTTGAAGTGAAATCTTCTTTAGTATCGTTGAGATTTGAAACGCGATGAAACGAAAAAGCGACACTAAAAAGAGACAAACAGATACACGTCTATAGGGTTTAGAATGCGTGACAATGAGATACAATATATTATTCTTGGACAATGCAAGTGCGGATTTTCACGTCAAATTGGCCTAGCAGTATGACAGCTAGACTTATACGCATTATTGTATGTACAGTTCGAGTGATCAATATTAAGAGTCCAGCTATTTTAGGATTTCTAAAAAGAGATTTATTTAAAGAAGATATCTGAAGGTTTCGTTTTACCGCGTGTGAACTAAACTGCACACATATTTTTATGTTCGCTTTCGAACAAGGAAAATCAAAACAATAAATTAGTGAAAAATATTGTCAGCTTTCTTAATTTTATTAAAATTTTTAACAAATTCACATAAGAAATTCTATTTATTTACAAAAAAAAATTCATGTTTAATGCACCTTAAATGTAAAATCGAATAAATAAATGAATTATCTCAAGATCAAGAAATCAGATAATATTTTATAGAATTCGATCTTCAAAATAAAATCGAATTCTTTGTTAACTTTTAAATTATATAATTAGGCACTTTAAGCCAACTGATGTTGTTATGCACGTGCAGCTTGGATATGCCGATGACACAAAGCCATCATATTAGCGATTGAAAGCATTATCGGTACTTAATAGGTATTTAGGCTATGCGGAACAAGATCTACAGTAATATGCCACCACGCGCCAAATAGGCAAAATTACACGGCATTATGTAATTTAATGTAGTATGATCCAATATCGTAAGCATCCTCCTATAGCACGAAACTGTAGTATGTAATATAGTCTTTCATCTACAAAACAATATACAATTTATATATATTGCCATAAAAATACTCAAATTCATGACATGTATCTTATTCCATTTTGGTTTCATTTACGAGAAACCCAGACCCGTTACTATTTTCAATTGAGTTAAACTTCAATAACATCTAATAAGCAGTATATAACTTTTCCATACCACATATTTTAATAATAATAATAAATCCAATTTAAAATTAATCTGATTTGGAGTGATGTTGACCGATAAAGTAATAAAAGTACAGAAAGCTCTGTTCCTATTGCCACGGATATTGCTAAAAGCCTTTAAAATATATTTCCTCAATCCATACTCATTTTATAATTCCGAAAGTAACCTGTCTGTCTGTTTGTTTGTTACGTTTTCACGCCCAATTGTCGCGAAGACGAAACTTGAAGGGATGAAATAGGGATTGAAAGTTTGTATGAAGAACCCATGAAAGCAATTTCGATGAATTGTGTACAGAGATATATTGTACCTTGGAGAAGGGCATAGCTAACTTTTGTTGTGAAAATAAAACTTTAAGGGATGATATAGCGGATAGCAAACAAATTTTTATGAATTTATTATAGATATATATTAAACCTTGGAGAAGGACGTACGCTACTTTTATCGGGAAAATAAAACTTTAAGGGATGCAAAGGGGATGAAAATTTGTATGAAGAACCCATCCAATCGATTTTAATGAATTTTGGTATAGAGATATATTGGATCTTGGATAAGGACATAGGCTACCTTTTTTTCACGAAAATAAAATTTTAAGGGATCAAATAAGGAATAAATATTTGTATACAGAAACCATCAAACCAATTTTCAAATTTTTTAGTATAGAGCTATATTGGTAGGCTACGTTTGGCAAGAAAATAAAACTTTAAGCATTTGTATGAAGAACCCATCATTTCTTACATCAGTGATATAAAAATTAATAATGAATGTATTTGCTGAGAAAGAAGAACTTTTACGCGTTTTTGAAAAATCATCCCTCAAGGCGGTACAGTAAAGTGTGATTTCGATTATTTTTGAAGTTTTATTGTGAAAGTTAATTTGATGGATTCATCATCTAATATAATTAAAATACCATACTCATACTGATTTTCTTTATTCCAAGATCAATTAATCAGTATATATACAGTAATAGAGCGGGAGTGGTAGAGATTGCAACAAAATCAAATCAAAAATAAAAATAATCTTTATTCAATTTAGGCCCTAAGAAAGCACTTATGAACGACAAAACATTACTGCCGGTTCGGAAAATATCCCAGACATCGAGAAGAACCAGCAAGAAACTCGATCCGGTTTATCTTTTTTTCAACTATACAAGTGTTAATACAACAGGTACAATACTATTAATTTAGTGGATGTAGAGAGATGGAGTCACTCCCAAAAATCACTATCATTCACATAATGATCCACCCTATAATAACCTTTTGACAGTAAACCCCGTTTGATATGGCCTTGAACTTGTCCAACCAGCACATCCATAGTGATAAGTCCATTACTAGTTTTCTTTTGGTTTGTCGCATTCCGGGATCAGTCGATGTATCTTCTATATAAATAAACAAAAACAAAATGTATCAGATTTGGGTAAGCCCCGTGTACATCGTGTTAAAAGTAATATTAAGATTGTTTGAAAACATTGGTATGATTAAGGAAAATATTCTGTGTAAATTTTAGGTTAATTTGGTCACACTTTTATTATATCTCTCTATGTCAATCTTGGAATAAAACTAATGACGAAATTCAGTGAAATGTTGATTTTTAATGTACTTTAAAAAGAGTGAACAAAGATAGAAGAGAACTTAACTTTGCCTTCCATTGGGCAAGATATATTGATATCTTGAAAAATATAATGTATGTTCGGAAAAATTAAGATAATTTTGAACTTGTAACTAACGGGCACAATTGAAATACTGGAAATATATATAAAATAGTCATTCCATCTTTTAGACTTTAAAAGACAAATAAAAGTTTTTTTGGTAATTGTGTTAGGTTCTATAATAAACTTCCTAAGCACATTCCCGATAAACGTATACATAAATATTATATAGCCTATGTCACTCTCACAATTAAGAAGAATTTAACGACACCTCGTATGATAAAATAAATCAAGTCGTTTAGACTACAGAGTTTGTCAAAGAAATAGACATACATACATACTTACATACATATGATACATACGCTCAAAAAACATAACCCTCCTTCTTCGCTGTCCGGTAAAAATTAATTTAAAAAAGAAAATAAGATGTTGGTAAACCCGAACGAGTGGCTTGTTAGTTCTTCTCGATGACTGGGATGTTTTCCGAACCGGTGGTAGTGTTTTGACAGTCATAAGTGCCTTCTTAGGGCCTAAATTAAATAAAAAGTGTTTTATTTCTTTTTTTGAAAGAATAACAAAAAAATAAATGATATAAAATTCACGTTAATGCAATAGTTTTCCTTATAGTGTAAATGTTGAATGATAGTAAAATGTTTTTCAGAAGTCTAGTATTCAAGGTCCAAGGACTTTGTATGCCGTAACCATGCTGGAATAAATAATAAAATTGCTAACTTTAGAACAAACAAAATATTTCTCATAAATATTAATGCATCTTTTATTAGCAAGAAATATTAAAATAGCGTTTGAATAAATACATACATACATATAAAGCAAATTTCCTTATGTCTGTCTGTCAGGAGTTGGGTGGATTTCCAATCATTTACTCCTCCAAATTGGCTATTCTATGTACTGGAAGTTGAAAGAGAGCTTTTTTTGCTGACCGACTACCAAAAAAATGCAGTGGTTATTTCCAATGGTTAACTACTTTACATTTCACTCTATAGTCAATATTCTTAAAATTAACATCAGGGTGTTTTCGATTTTTAAGTTCCAAGTGCTTAAACTCTTCCAAATAAATAAAACGTTTTTATACTCTGATATTGTATCAGTTGTCCATGAATATATCCAAAATATTAAAGATAGAACTACATAATTTTATAGAACATTTTACGCTCTACAAAAAAGTTCTCTTATGATTTTCCATCGTTATAGTGACTCTTTTGATTTGTAGCGTTTCGGGCTCACCCAGTCTATATCCAGCTGCCGAGAAGCTAGCATGCTGGCATGACAGCGAAGACCAGCGATAGATTGCTGATCTCTCAGTAGTTGCCAGTATTTTTGGTTTATACTGAGCCGACAATTTGCAAAGCCACCGTAAAAAAAGGAAAACATCATGAGAAAACCTGAAAGCCTTTTATCATAATTCCAATTCGTTATTTGCAATTAAGAGCTAGGAAGAGGTGAGGAATATTTGGATGTTATGATTATCAATTAAATGAGTGCAATTCACCTGATGATATGTAAAGCCCAAAGAACAGTGGTAAACGCAGAGACATGAGGATTTATCGATGGTCTTCGAGATCATATCACTCTACAACCACCTAGTAAAAAGCGATCATTACAGTATAATATTTAATAGCCATAAATATAGACTATTGTCGCCAAATACTCTCAAGTATCGAGCGAATGTCTGCATTGAGTTCAATCGCCTGGTCTACTGAAATTGTTTTATTTGTGATTTCCCCCGGTGACCTCCAACCTCCCCTTTAGCCACCTCATGCTTTTTTTATTTTTTTAACATAGAGAAACCCGTCATGGGTACACACCCGCCCGGGGGGACAAGTGGTTATTTGGAGACTCTTACTCACTAAAATTCCACGGTGCACCGTCCGACGCCGTAATGGGGCGACGCGGGGCCTGCAGATAGCATACCACCGCGTCGCCCTGGCGGCAAGACCCGGAAGGGCCGCCTGCTGACGGAGACAGTCCGGTGCAACGGAGCTGTCTCCCCGTGCGTCAAACCAGTGCAATGGGAAAACGGGCCCCCCGACCTATCTTCCCTTGGTTCGGCCTGGCACGGGAAGGAGGAGAATAAACCCAGCCCGTCCCCCGCCCATCCGGCATTGGGTTTTATAGAGGTCTCCTCCTTGCCGTCATTCGATACCCCTCCGTATGTACACTCCGGCTTTGATTTTTTAACGAAATGCTCATCCTCAACCCTCGTAACTTTTTAAAGTGGTTTTCTCCACTGCCGGTCCTTGATTTTTTATAATGGTAGTTTTTTCCACCTCCTCTAGTAATTTTTTAATGAGGTTGTCTTCCTGGGTAATTTTTTAAGGTGGTTGTCTTCCACCATCCGGCCGTGATTTTTTAAAGGATGGTTTTATCCACCCACTGTCCGTCCGTGATTTTTTAAGGTGGTTTTCACCACCACCGTCAGCGATTTTTTATAGAGGTCTATCCTCTCAATTTTTTAAGGTTTCTTCCTCTTCCGCCGTCAAAACGAGTCAGTTTGTAGTGGGTGAACCTAAGTGGGCGGACTCTTGCGAAATCCCCTGTCTCCTCTTATAAAGCAGAGGGGTACAGGGGAAAGACGCCGTCGGTCTGGTTTTAGCCGCCAGTCATAAGGACAGACGGCCCCCCGGAGCAGACCACGAGGAGGTTCCAGACTAGTGCCCCAGCCACCTCATGCCTCGCGTTCCTGCGTCTTATGTTGATTAACTGTTATATGAAACTGGTTCTTATTTCTAGTCTGAATGAACTTGTCTGAACTTTAACTGCCCCATAGGTTGTCAAATTACTGATATTCTAAAACTCTGTTAACTGAAGTGTAATAACGTACACAGACTGTACTGGTTATCTCTACTTACTACCCCGGAGGTGGCATGGAAACTGATCCCTGAAACTATCTGATAACTACAACAGTTAATATACACTGATTGGTATAATTAACTTCTCGATGCCCCGCAAGCGGTCTGGAAACTGATCTCTGAAACTAACTGTTAACTGAAATGGTTAACATTTATTGGTTGGTTGCTGCCCCGCAGGCGGCCTGGTGACTAATCTGTATAACTCTAACTAATACCTGAAATGGTTAACATATAGTTAGCATACAATCACTAATTGCTGCCCCGCATGCGGTCTGGTAACTGATCTGTAACTCTAACAGATATCTGAAATTGTTTACATATAGTTAACAAACCTTGAATGATTGCTGCCCCGCAGGCAGCCTGTAACTAATCTGTGAAACTAACGCTACTCTGCCTGACATACTGTTAAATATTGCCTGACATCCTGTTAACATACATTGTGCTACTCCGCCTGACATACTGTTTTCTACCTCACAACCGGCTTGGTAACTGATCTGTGAAACTAATTGATATTGCTTAATACTGTAATATGCACTGACTGACATACTGTTAACACACATTGACTGATTTTGTGGCGACGGTTGTGCAAAGTTCAACAAATACATAATTTGTTAAAGCGCGCGGCGTTGGTCCAGTGGTTAACATTATAATTATAACACGTGCCAAAAGGGACGTTAGTTTTATGACAGGTGTTTAATACTCAAATATTTGTGGTTCGAATTTATTAATTACTAACCGTAACAGTAATTGTGTTGGATCCGTCGGACTCGCGCAACTGTACAGCTACAGTCACAAAAATAGTTAGTTAACATCGGCGTGCACAGAGTTTCTGGATAGGGTGGGCAGACAATTTTAAAAGCTATTAACTTACCAAAAATAGTACATTTTGGTTCTGTATCGTCGTCTTGTTGATTAAATAACGATGTAGGTAATTCAATTACCGTATTTCCCACCTCAAATATCCATAGGCCATAACATTGACTGATTTTATAGACATATCAATTTACAGATATTCCAAATTGCCTTTCCGCATTGATTTAAAAAGTGGTATAAGTCAATGCCTATCGGCGCGTCTGTTTGCTATTATTTTAAAATTAAATAATAGCAATGCAAAAAGGTGATAAATGAGTAAACGAATCTACCTAATATTATAAATACATTTTGGGATTTTTTATTTTGTATATTAAATTTATACGTCTATCTTTGTTTGATAGCCTATTTGATGCCTTTAGTTTGTATTAATTACAAATCCGGTATAAAACGACCTTTCATAATCACACTTGGTTGTTTTTCACTGAAAAATAATTATAACCTGGTGTCAACTTACAAAAAAATGATTTTAGTTGCGATTATGAAGCGAAGATTAAAATTATTTAGAAAAACATCTCATTAAAAATTCGGAACCGAAAATAAAAGAAACAAATTTTTTACCGTCCTACGTCAAGCTAGTGTATGTATATTATAATATCCTCGTCCCCCGCCAAGGCTCTGAGTAACTTTGCTGGCTATATAAGTCCAATACAGATTTAATTGTTCATTCGATTCAGTGAAGCTATATGGTGAGTACCTATCGTTTGATTACGTAAATATTATTACTATTCTAATTCGTGGATAAAAACTAGGGACTAAATTTAAAAATATATGAAGATTTATTAGGAATTTCATTGTTTGATGGATTTTGTTCTAACTTGTGTAATATTATAGATACCTATTTACATACATATATAATACATATATAACTATTATATTTTTATATCCCATTCTTACTAATTTGCTAAATACCAATTTTCATATATCTATCAAACAAATTTTCATCCCCTTTTTTGCAAATGTGATAGAATATCGGTTCGATGTCAGCATGGGTAAACCCAGGCATATATCAACGAACTTTTCAAAATTCGCGTAACGGAGACGGGTATTTCTGGGCCCACAATATAATAAGTTAAAATATGGTTTATAAAATCGAATATATTTTTGTTTATAAAATCGTACAATATCATTAAAATTCACAATCAACAAAATAAGAAAACTAATAACTTTAAAAGATAATAAACTAATAATAATAATAGAATATTAATTCTACTTAAAAAATAATTTCATTGAAGTTTATAATATGACTTTCCTTTACGAAATATCCTAAATCTCTGCTTTTAGATTGCAAAAAATCCGCTTTTTTTCAGTTACTCTTTGATAAAGTATTAGCAATTAATTTACACCGTTTTCATATTTTTTACATCTCTTTTTTACCCAGGCCCATGTTTGTATGAAAGAGTATCCATCCGTCTCCTTTACTATATCAAATTGTTTTCATTAGCTGCTAACAATTAAGGAAAACATCATGAGAAAATTTAAATGCTTGAGAAATGTTATTATAGTAAGTACCATTGTATCCAGGAAAAACTATTAATTTCTCGGTTCTTGAAATCGCCAATACTTCGTGTGCTGGGGTGGTTTTTATATACATGCCTTTAGAAGAACCCCTTGTCCAGCAGGGTGGGACACTTAGAAGCTGCGCAATTTTTCCAAAAATCTCTCAACTTATTTTTTTCTCTCTTACTTGAGGACTGTACACTTTTAGGAAAGTTATAATACATTATTTATAGTGTACCTTTATATAAGCCGGTTTATTTTAAAAAAATGGTTTTTGCATATGAAACTAACTATCCATTTAAGATTAGTAGTTTAACATAAATATTAATTAGTTTTTGTTTCATTTTCTTACACATATCTTGCATTTTAAAGCAGATAGGGTACAAAGGAATTTCTTTAGAGACTTATTTTTACTTGGGGCAGTCTGACTGGTGGAGTACATATACTCTACAGAAGATCGCAGCCAAATAATCTAGTATTTGTTCCTGCGGTGAACAGGGTTCCCAACGCTCCTTGAGGTACAGGGGTTTAAGGTTGGCAGCGCACTGGTGATACCAGTGGTATTACAAGCGTACAATTAATCTAAGATAGCGGTTTACTATTAGGTAGGTCATACACTTGTTTGCCACCTTTGATGTATAAAATTAATACATAGTTTAATAAGAAATAATAATCTCAATTATATCAACAATCAATTACAGTAAAGGGTTCTTACAGTTTTCCAAAATGAAATTCGTAATTGCACTTGCTCTGGTCGCGGTGGTAGCGGCTCGTCCCGAGGGCACATACGATTCGAAGTATGACAATTTTAACATAGACGAAGTCATTTCAAATGATCGTCTGTTAAAATCTTACACTGATTGTTTCATCGGTACAGGAAAATGCACACCTGAAGGACAGGACATCAAAGGTATAAACTATATTCAAATTAATATTTAATGTTAATTAATAATAATAATAAATATGAGGACTAATTCACACACGGTCATTTAATCCCTAAATATGCATAGGTTGTAGTATAGTAATTAACAGCTGGTATAATATTAGTATTATGACTACAATAACCGACAATTATGTTCATCACACGAAAGTCAGTTATTTGTGGTGATCGAACTCGTGACCTTTCGGGTCAACAGTAGAGTTACGGGGCCTTATAGTCTCAGTTAATTGATTAAAGTATTATTTAAATTCTATCAAGATAGTTCTTTCTCCGACATTGTTATTTTTATTAATTACTAGCTACCTCCCGCGACTTTACACACATTAATGAAACTTTAAGATACCTTACTTTGTTTAGATCGAATTTCTACGGATAGAGAATTAATCAGTTCGCTACAATTGCAACTACAGCAACAACCCAAGCCGAAGTTCGGCCACATTGGCACTGTTGAGCATGTTGCCACTCTTTCACGGCTGAGTGCTTTAAGCGCTAACCCCCAAGGCACGGTGAAGCTGTAGAAGCTGTCTGAGGCTACAGAGCAATTCTAATAAGTTTTTACTTAGACACTAGATCTTTAGTAGCCCTTTATATTCTATTCAATATTTAGACAAACAGGTATCTACATGGTCTGATATATAAGGTTGATTATAAATTTAATGTCGTTCTGCGTTCGGGCATCATTCATCCATTTCAGTATAACTTTTTAGGGATATTATTTTCCTCAACTGCCTCATTAGGCTAGTGATCCTAAGCGCGACTGCTATACTCGAGATCCTGGGTTCAATTCCCAGGTCGAGCAAAATATCATTAGGTTGATTTAAAAAATTCTCAGTAGCAGAGGAGAACTCAGAGGAGTTTGACTTTGTGCCCGATAGGCTCGCCCTTATTAGATGGAACCTAAGAACATACCCGGCGAACTGTGTGTGTACAATTATTATACCTCTGCCTAACCCTTCGGGTATACAGGCGTGATGGTAGGTTATGTTATGTTATGATATTTTTTGCGCTGATCTTCAAACAATATTGTAGTACATTATGATCACCTTTCTCAAATCGACTGATCAGCGCATGCCGATAAAGGGTCCAAAAAATATATCTATTATTACAAATTATTTTTATTTATTTCTGAACATTTTACACACATACTGTCGCGTACTTTTTTGTGGAACTTTTAGCACAGAACAATATTTTTTTACATTAATTTCATCTATTTTCGTAACGGCATTTTTTCCGATTAGGTTTGAAAATGGTCCTGAATATTTATTAGTGAAATAATTTTTAAAATCGGATCAATAGTTTCAGAGATTACCCATTTACAGACAAACTCACAAATGAGCTTTACCTCTTTATAATAGTATATATAGTATAGATAAGTATTAGTATACAAATAGATTTTCACGTAATATAAATCACAGTTTTCTTCCTAATGTTATATTTCTCATTCGATTGAAATAATCACTATAGTTAATTTTCATAAATTATCCTGTGGGTAACCATGAGAAGGAATGATCCTCAGATCAAACGGGTGTTATGTCTGGCGGGCAGCTGCCCAACGGTTGTTGTTGGGTTCTTGTATATGTTTCAATTGTTGCGTCGTATGTAGCGAGATAGATGTCAGTACAATCCTTTACAAAATGTCATTTACTATTTTATCCCTTTAAAAGGGTGACTTAGAAAATGTATATCTTGATTTTTCACCGAGAACCTAAGTATTTTACTTAGGCTTGTTTAGTAACAATTTTTTTCTGTCTTAGAAAATCTCTTTTATGAAAATATAACACACTTTTTATTCCAATTCTAGTATGCAACATTTTTAAATACGACTTTTTCATTTCTAGCTGCAGTTCCAATATTTTTGAGCCCCCGTTAATGTAGAATTTCATAATCTTCTTCATTTCAAACCCACGTGAGCTATCTTATCTCATGTAGGTGGTACATAAATTTCATAGTATTATGTAGTATGCTTATAGATCATGGATGTTTTAAGTAGCAAATTTATAACATAATTATTTTACACCATAAACATATGGTAATTAAATGCATACATCTTCTTCTTTTTCAGAAAAAATTCCTGAAGGTATACAAACAGCTTGTGCAGAGTGTACTGATAAACAGAAACCAATGGTAGCCAAGTTCATAATTGTTGTTCGAGAAAAATTACCAGCAAAGTGGAATACGCTCAACGGACAGCACAATGCTGACGGCAAGTACGACGACGTGCTAGAAAAATTCCTGAAAGAATACGGTCATTGAGTCAGACATCAGAAGTGTAAATTGCACATAAAAACAGATTCTGCACAATAGTAATATTTTCTTTTCTTTTTTGCACAAATTACCCAAAATTTGTTACCTTCATCGTCCACATCTACAGTTTCCGGTACAAAAATAAAAATAAAACTTTGTAATGATAATATTAATTTTGGTTTTTTATTTACTTACACACTACTTTCATATCTATCATTTAAATTATGCTATGTTCATTCAAATATCCATGTCTAAATTAAGGTTATACTAATATCTACTGGAATCCAACACACAATTAATTTAAAAATAAATTATAAACATGAGAAGTAAATTAAAATTGCTTATTCGTTTTAATGAGATATATGATTATAATATTGATGAAGATATGAAGATAGATGGATATAGGATTAGAGGAAGGCCAAAGAAGGTATGGATAGATTGTCTATAGAATTAAATGCGTATGAAAAATGTAAGTACTAAGATGATTATAATGATAGAAGAAAGTGTAAGAGGAAAACATGTGCCGATGATTCTAGTTAGGTGGGGCAAGGGTATTTAGCGAAGATGAGGAACATAGAGTAAAGTTTCTCATCCGCCATAGAAAAGGGAGGATCCTCCGACCAGACGGGTGTTATGTCTGGCGGGCAGCTGCCCAACGGTTGTAGTCGGGTTCTTGTATATACACTCAATCGAAGAGTTAATTTCTAAAGCGCGATGCAGGATGCGTCGTATGTGGCTCGATAGATGTCGCTGTGTGTCGCTATGTAGATGTCGCTACATCACTCCCCTCCGAGACCGGAGGTCGATAGCAGGTTGAGTCGTCCATACATCTTGTGATGCTTGCCGGGCCAGTGGAATGTTCCAGTGAGTCGGAACCAGATGCCGCATAGTTCACGGTGAGTCGGAACTTGTCTGCGGTGATGCCCCAGTGAGTCGGGGTGATGCTGCATGAATGCTCCAGTGAGTCGGAGTTGTGCTGGGTGCTGCGTAGTGGCTGGCTGCTGCGTCGACCAGGAGAGAAGTGCGTCACTGCTTGCTGACCGGCCGAAGTGCAGTGTGCTGTGCCAAGGTCGCTGAGAAGGCTGTGTGTGTGCGCTGACCAGGAATGCGCGTCCTCTGCATGCTGATGGTCAGGATACCCGTAGTAGCCGTGGATGCTGGCTGGCTGTATGACTCGCTGCTCGAAAGCTTGAGGAAGGGATGATGACGTCACGATGACGTAGCTTTGCGAAGACTGCGCTGACAATCACGTCGGGGTCACCAGTTTAGCGGAAGTGAGGAACAGAGAGAAAAGTTCCTCATCCGCCATAGAATAGGGAGGTCCTCCGACCAGACGGGTGTTACGTCTGGCGGGCAGCTGTCCAACGGTTGTCAGAAATGGGATGCGTCAGTTGTGACGACAGATGTCGCTACAGGTATGAAGAAGATATGATTAAAATAATAAATTTTGACGTAAAAAGGTCATATAAAAACTTATTATAATAAACATAAATAGTAACGTTAAAATATGCCGATGGGTTATTCAGTTGTAATGAATACACTGTAGCAGCTCATTTAACAACACCAATTTTGTAACTAACTACGAAGCGGTTTTAGTAACTCCGCTCGATGTCAAGTCTACACTTCGGATACTACAAGGTCACATTATTTTATTTTATTAAAAAGGTGATAGCACAAATAACACATCCTATAACTAATTTTGCACAACATTTACTCATGAAATTTTAAACATGCACATAATATATATATATATATATATATATATATATATATATATATATATATAATATGAATGATCAAATATAAATTCTTATATAAAAACTAGAGTAAAAACTAAACTTCACCCAGCAACTTCTTAAATTTATTCATATTATCATGTAGGTAATATGTCTAAGTAGATGCAACATTCATTACGATGCCTGCACATTCTAATTTAGGGATGATTTCTAGTCACATTATATTATTATATTATTGACAGGTGGTATATGAAATATGTTTGAGGTAATCGTACCGAATGAGTGGGTACCTTGAGATTAAGTTGCTCGAATAGGTTGCTGCTAAATGTACTGTGCCGCATGACACCAGTGTCGACCTCTGTTGCCACACCTTATCCTGTAGAGGTAGACAAAGATACAATGCACCGTACGATAAAGACGAGCAGCGAGCGAACGATGACATTTCCAAACCACTGTCGATCGTAGTAACAATCTCGGCAGGAGAGTATTGTGGCGCCGCACATTGGACTGAAATCGGAGCCTCCCCTTCACAGGATTTTGGAAAAATGAAATATGTTATTTCATAGTTTTAAGTATACAGTATTGTTAAAACAGTCATATCATTGTATAATTTAACAATTTCTAGTTTTATTTTTAACTTCTACACCATATAATATGGACTTGTAAATTTAAAATGTATGAAAATGGATTTTCTTTTCGTCATAACTTTTTTGTGTTTTGAGTTGTAAAGCTGAAACTTATACATATCGTTACTGGGGTGGTAATGAACCCTTAAGATCTTTCACCTTGACCCCGGGCGTCCCCGTTCAACGGATATTTGTTGATGAAAATTTCATACTTTGATGACATTGTATTGAGGTGAAATCATCAATCTGTAGGTTTATTTTCGACCTGAATGCTACCTACGGGTATCGATTAATAAAGTTACCCCTGATTTACCCTACCGCTTCGATTTCAAAAATACGATTCAGAATTCGTTTTAAAATTTCAATATACCTATTTTTCTTTATTAAAAGTTGTAAATTACCTATAAATTTGCACTATAAACTTAAATTAACACCAATTATCATTACCTGCTACTATTCTTGATTGTTTTTGTTCCACATTTGTACCAAAATGTCTTGATTTTGCTAATTAGGGTAATTAGTTTATTTGTTTCGTTGATATTGATGTTTGTCATAAAAGATTAAACAGTTATTTCTGGGGCTAGATTAGGATTCTAAATGAAAGCAGTGTAAATAACATGAGACCTTATATTCATTTTAACTTATCGATTTCAACAGTACCTCTAAAGAGATGATGTAAATGTAAATTCCAAATATATAAAAATATTTTGTAACAAAATTATGATATTATAAATTATGATATACATATAGTTCCGATGATACCTATTTAATTACAACTCATACATTACTCAGAGTCACACAAATTTCTTACATCTACAAACTCTATATTTTCTTTATCTGATGTAGAATTTACCAATAACAATTTAGCTTCATCTGATAGCTGTTAATGGCTAAGTTGTCTTATCTTAGGTCTGATGCTGGACAGGTATGGGTCAGAAGTTATTAACAAACTATGGATAATATCCTCATTTGTTGTAATTGTACTAATTTTTCTAGAGTGGAATACTCTAAAATTTTTAAAATCTTTATTGCGTGCTTCAGAAGCCTCTTCAGAAAGTTTGCCAATTGGGATAAAGTTATTATGCTCAATTATGTCTGAACCATGCATGAGTAATTTATGCACGCTGGAAGGCATATAATACCACTGATATAACTCGACATATTTATGAGCTGTTTTAGAACAATATTGCCGGAACTTTTCCACATCAACAAACTTTCCACATGAGACTACCTGAAGAATCACCGCAAATCTCCTGATGAGCTCTTCATCAACATCAGTGATCTGTGCAGTTACTTGAGGATTTGCAAAAAACCTTCTTGCGGTGTTCCCATCCTTGGTCGTTCCCGCACCTTGTTTTACTATATCTACAAGCAGTCCCATTTCATCTCGAAACTTTTCTTGAAGAATCTTTTTCTTATTATCTACTAGTTGCTTTAAATCGTCTCCTTTGGCTTGCCATTTTTTGAAATCTAGGTGATACGCAATATGCAATACGCATTCCATGTAATTAATCTAGGCGTGGAGGGAAGATAGGCCATACTTAGAAATATCCTCAGAATGAGTTCTTCGCGATATCAAGTCGATGGCATTCATATCTTTCGGACTCACTTTACAAATATCACATACTGTTGTTGAGGTATCTGAAAGATATGAAGTTATCTTACCATCTATCATGGTCATATGAAGTCTGTGTTTCACATTTGTATCATTGACAGCAGTTGGCTGCAATGCAGCAATTCCCCTTTCAACAATTAATTCATATCTTTTGAACGGGGACGCCTGGGCTCAATGTCAAAAGGCCTAAGGGTTCGTTACCACCTCGGTAACGATACGTATAAGTTTCAGCTTTTTAATTGAAAACAAAAAAAGTTATTAAGAAAGGCAAGTTCATTTTCATACATATAAAATTTACAAGTCAATATTATTTGGTATATAAGGTAAAAATAAAGCTTGAAATTGCTAAATTGGTAATTTATTAATGATAATTGGTGTTAATTTAAGTGGATAGTCCAAATTTATAGGTAATGTACAACTTTTAATAAAGAAAAATAGGTATATTGAATTTTTAAAACTAATTCTGAATCGTATTTTTGAAAGATAATGAAAACGAAGCGGTAGGGTAAATGGGTAACTTTATTAATCGATACCTGTAACATTCAGGTCGAAAATAAACCTACAGATTGATGATTTCACCTCAATACAATGTCATCAAAGTATGAAATTTTCATCAACAAATATCTGTTGAATGGGGACGCCCGGGGTCAAGGTGAAAGATCTTGAGGGTTCGTTACCACCCCAGTAACGATATGTATAAGTTTCAGTTTTACAACTCAAAACCCAAAAAAGTTATGACGAAAAGAAAATCCATTTTCATACATTTTAAATTTACAAGTCCATTTTATATGGTGTAGAAGGTAAAAATAAAGCTTGAAATTGCTAAATTATACAATGATATGACTGTTTTGACAAAACTGTATACTTAAAACTATGAAATAACATATTTAATTTTTCTAAAATCCTATGAAAGGGAAGCTCCGATTTCAGTCCAATGTGCGCCGCGCCGCGCCGTGCCGCATAAACATAGTACTTATATATACGACGAGGACGGGCGTGGGGAGCTTTCGCGGTTGAGTGCCTTTTGCACTCGCCCCCAAATTCGGTGAAGCTGTAAAAGCCGCAGCGGCTTTAGGGCTCCTAAGGCTAACAGTGTAGTCAGATCTAAAAAAAATATGGCAAGATTCATTTGCTTACCGGTATCCTCCCTAGGAATCGAAAATTTCCGTAGTTTTTTTATCGTGTACTATAGGGAAACTCCACTTCTTGGCCGCGATTTTATTTGTTTTTTTTTTATTTAGTACTAACTTCTTCAAATTCCGTGAGATATATCAATGAGCCGGACTATTTATCAATCAAAAATATAATAAATAAATTTCCTAAACTTTTCTCGGGCGAATTGGATTGTTTTAATAAGTATAAAGTCGACCTACATCTCAAACCCGGCTTTAAACGCATTTTTTTAAAACGAGGCCTCCATTCTTTGCCCTGAAGGAGAAATTTAATAACGAAATCGATCGTCTACTCACCGTTGGCATATTGGTACCTGTTGAATACTCTGAGTATACTTCCCCAGTTGTACCCGTACTAAAAAAGATGGAAACATAAGGCTGTGCGCTGATTATTCCTTCACTATAAACAAACATCTAGTGGTAGTACCCTATACCCACCTTAAATAACCTCTTTTCTAGATTAAATTCAGGGAGTTATTTATTCAAAAAATGATTTATCTATGGCCTACGATCAATTAGTTCTCTCAGATGGCTCACATGACTCGCTAAATTCTCAAAATGTAACCATCGCGGCTTATTCAGTTTCACTGAACTTGTATTTGGTATATCCAGTGCCGCGGCCATATTCCAACGAGCAATGGAACGCGTACTAGCTGGGTTAGACAGAATCCTTTGCTTTCAGGATGACGTCCTTATATGTAGTTCATAGCCCAGAACTTACAGCGAGTCGATATCGTCCTCCAGAGGTTACAAGAGGCAGGTTTTACTGTACAAAAAAATAAATGTGAATTTCTCAAAACCGAAATATGTTATCTAGGTCACATTATTGACAAAAAAGGTATTCAGAAGTCAGATGTTAAAGTCAAACCTATCGCTGATGCCTCCAAGCCCAGCAACTTATCGCAACTTCAGTAGTTTTTGGGACTAATTAACTACTATCGTAATTTTGTACCGGCTGCTTCTTCTATACTTAGTCCACTCTATAACTTATTACATAAAAATGTGCAATGGTGTTGGACAACCGAACACGAAGACTCGTTTACTAAGATTTAAAAAAAAAATGATCGCGACGGATCTCGCTTTCGCGGCTGAGTGCCTTAAGCGCTCGCCCCCAAGCCCGGTAAAGCTGTAAAAGCCAATCGCGGCTTTGTTTTTGAATAGGGCCCCTCGGCCTTGTTAGCCTGATTATCATATCGTAGCCTAAATTTCAGATTGAAAAAAAAATTAAAACTCATGCGCGAGATTTTACAGGTGTATTTGTTGTGTTGTATTTGCACGTAGGATAAATTTTACATACGTTCTCCTCGATGTAACATGCTTTCGCCACAATTTTTTAGAATGTGCCGTTACTCAATGCGAATGTTTTTTTTGTATGGTTCAGCCATAAATTCTTTGTTTATGTTTATTTTTTTCGTTGGAAAGAAGATACCTCAAGGGTGGACTCATTTTCATTTCATTGGCATTGGACCTTGTAGTTCGAAGATACACCACGAACCTCCTATATTGTAATTCCTTTAGTGTAAAATTTAATAATAAAGATATTTGTAATATCATTGAAGTTTGTTCTCTTTTATTTAAAAAATAGTCTTGTATTATAACAAGGAGCTCTGAATATGACCAGGGTTTGCTACTCTAGCGATACGCGTGCATAACTATTTAAATACTATGATCACATAAAATTGTAGTAAAATAAACACAATCAATATTGTGCGGTAGTGAGGAACGAAGTTACTAGAAAATTATATATGTAAAATATTATTATTTCATTTTTATAAACGTTAACGATTGTAGAATGGCAACATAGCTAGGCACTCTGATATTTTATGGTAGAATATTGCAAGGTACGACTGCTGCAACACTACCGCCACAAAGCAGCAGTTATACTCGCGCTGCTATGTTCCTGTTCGAAGGCTGTTGTGGTTGGTAACGCGATAACACACGAGGTATTCCAACTCTGTCCTCAGGAATAGTAACCTATTATGACTTACCCGGAACTATTAATTTTGAAATTGCATATACAAGGCTGCAGTGACCACTTACAATCAGGTGGGCTGCATGCCTGGTATGTTAACTGCATACGCTTTGAAACAAAGTTGTAACATATTTGCATATTAAAAGTTAGAAATGTTGAACTATGCCGCAGATAGAAATAAATTCTCAGCAATGTTTGAACTCAAAGTTTAAATGGCAATTCACGTACTTTTTCACTCTTCTTTAACTTTTGTATACCT